>CM061225.1:25149518-25522018 GCA_030844895.1 Ambrosia x helenae
GTTCAGTATCCCCTTGAACTTGATCTACTCAAGGGGGAATTACAATCCTTCTACAATACTGAACAACCATCTGAAAGATCCTTCCCATCTCTCCCAAACTTCCCTGTTCCTCTCAACATTGATACCTATCTAAAATACAAGGGTGAACAGGTGGATGCCATCATCAGGGAGAAATGCAAAGGGAAGGATGACAGGACTGCTCAGGGCATCCATTCAGCAGAGCTTAGCAAACTCAGAAGGATTGAAGACTTTGCTAAGACCCTGAGCAATTCCATGTCCACCATGCCTCTCAGTGTAGATTTGGAAAAGGAGGTAAGGGAATCCCTTCTTGAACAGATAATGGCAACCAAGCCTTACAAAGCAAACAAAAAGCAGTTCAATGGCTGGACTACTCATGCTTTGAGAGAAGAACTGATCAGAATTGAAGAAATGGCCAAAGACCCCAAAGCTAAAGTCTCCACTCCTAATTTTGGCAAAGGCAGAGACCCAGTCAGAGCTTTGAAGTTAAAAAGGATGAGGCAGGAGATTGTAGCTGCCAACTATGGGGAGATGAGGTCTGTTTCCAGATGGTCAGAGCTAAGATTGGTTGAAACCTACAAAAGTCTGGAAGAGAATAGAAAGAAGGATCCCAGCCTTCCAAGAAAACCAATTTACACTGATGAGCCAATGATGAAGAGACCCCAACAGACTTTTAATCTGGACAGCTTACTTGAAACCTCTGATTTCACAGCTGCTGCAAATAGACAGTTCAAAAAGCAGAAGGAGATGTCAGAGGAAGATCAAAGAAAGTTTGCTGATACATTTATCAAGGAAGGGCTCTTCAATCAAATACATTATTTCTCTGATCCTACAACAGAGAAACTCAGAGAACTCATTGGAAGACCACCTTCACCCAACTCATCAAGAATAAAGGTTCATCTCAGCAAATCCTCTGACTCAAAAATTCTAAAGTGGAAGGTCAACAAAGACAACCACGAATTGACATTGCTCAGGTCAGATGGAAAGGTTCAGAAGATCAGCATGGATGATGCTTACAGCCTATGTGCAGAAGATCACCAAGCATTGCTAAATCTGGATCTAGAAAGAGATAAAGAAGACTTATTTGCTCTAAACTTTGAACTACAATTCAAAGGTCAAATCAGAGAAAGTCTGATGAGGAATAAAGATCAATAAATAAAGCTGAGTTTTGGCATCATCTGTTCTAGGGGGAGATTGTTAGGTCTGCTGACCTGGAGAAGAACAGATGATTTGAAAGCCAAAATATGCTATCTATTTGATCCTTAAATAAACAGTCTTTACAACTTGCTTCTCCCAAAAGACTGCTGACCCTAACTACTGTTCTATCCAAACAACTGCTCAACAACTGCTGATATAAAGAACTGCTGAGGAAACAACTGATGAAGAACAACTGCTGACCAAAGGTCTGATGAAGAGCAACTGCTGATACAAGTACTGAAGACCAAAGCACTGCTGGAACCAACAGCACTTAGGCTCCAGCAGTGGATAAAAGACCCATCAGAGTTTATCTTCAACAGCTGTTTAATATCAGTGCTTTCAATGTAACAGTAGTTTGTATAGCAGATGTTTAAGTTTGTTATTCTGTTAGAGGTCACTGTCTTAGGTGACGTCAGCCTAGGTCATCAGTGGTTTGAGTCAGTCTATAAATAGAACAGTGCTTGTACTGTTCTATTGTATCACACACAAAACATTCTCTCTGACAAACACTGTGTGATCAGGCTGAGGGGGAGTAACTTGTACGATTGTAATCTTTGAATTAATGAAAGCATTCGATCTAAAAACATTTACTCTCTTGTTTTGATTTACAGTTTATTATTCCGCTGCACTTTCATTCTATTTTCATTTCATAATTACCATCATTTAGTTAAACAATCAAAACAAACAAACTCAGATCCTAACATTTGGACGTGGTAAGCACCTCCAGAAATACATTTTTTCAGCCATGAATCGTCTGTAAGACGAACATGTTTGTTTTAGATCACCGTTCGTAGTAATTGGTTTATCAGTAACCAAATGCTCCATCAGCATACAAAGATATACCGCTTCATTACCAGACAGGGAGTTATGTGGTGCAACATAGTCTTCGTTAAGATTGAAAGTTATACATTTTTCTGGATTACCTGTTTTCTTCCAGAATCTTATGTTCACTAGTAAAGCTCCTAAATAAACTTGTATCTTCGTCAGCTTTGGGTGAACAATGGTTCTGTATTTGTCTCTGATACGAAGGTCTTCGCAAGCATACATAACAAGTTCTTGCGTCACCAACTCTAGTCGCACCAGTAACCATTCCCTATTTTCAAGCTGAACGGGGAAAAAAACAAAATCAACGTCGAAAAATGAAGGAAACGGTTTGAATTTGCCATTGCAATAGTTGGCCAAGTTTTTTGGTACAGATTCTAATAACGAATTATAAAATTCTGGTGGAAGAATTGTCCACCGCATATTTAGCGAAGCATTTTTTTGTAGCTTTCTACTCCTCCAGTTCATCAGTCTTCCAACCCATCCTTCAACATGCTGAAAAATAATTGAATCACAATTTCAGTAAAAAAAAATAAAAAAAAAACATTAAAATTTAAGTTATTACTGTTGGTGTGAGGTAGCCGTTAGAACGATAGCCCAACAAAATTCCCCAAAAATTTTTGTCAAGCTCAATACTTCTTGAAAAAACAGCAGAATAACAAAACGGTGCGTCGTCTTTATTGTAGAAGTCAACAACATTAGTTGCCCAATTATCATTCTCATCGTCCGGTATAGCCCATTTGCCGATAACGTTTCCGTGTAAGCTTTGTCGATTACTGATAAATTCTCTTTCTTTGGTAATTTCAGGTTCCTTCGGACGCCTCCATTTTTTTAGTATCCAACTCGATGAATGTTTCTCTGGTTGAGAAAAGTATTCTTCTGGAGCTATATTTTTATCACGGCCGTCAGACATTTTCTTGAGCGATACTTCTCCAACAACCTTTTTTAACGACAAAATATTTTACGTTTACAACTACTTATATAAAGATGATTTTAAATATAAATTATTTATTTAAATTTTTAATTTTTTGTTTTTTAAATTTTTAATTGATTAGGGGCCCACAAAATGCACTCTCGGGAACCGTCTGACAGCAATGGGAACCGTCTCCTTGGGAGCCGACTGAGAGTCTTTGGGAACCGTCTCGTCAGACGGGTTAGTATTGGGAACCGTCTCGTCAGACGGGTTAGGCTTTGGGGACCGGACCCGGCTTGTGAGACGGGTTGGGAACCGGAACCGGCTCAGCAGTTCTTTCCAAGTACCGGCTCAAAAGACGTGTTGGGAACCGGAACCGGCTCAGCAGATCGTTCCGGGTACCGGCTCAAAAGACGGGTTGGGAACCGGGACCCGGCTTTGTCAGAGGGTTGACTGAGAGGCTTTGGGAACCGAACCCGTCTCCTGAGACGCTTTGGGAACCGGACCCGGCCCATGCAGCCCGTCCCACTAGGGTTTACCTTTTGGGGGTAAAAGTAAAGTTTCGGTGAAAGTCTCTCCACCGAAAGACGCTACGTTGACGGGAACGCTCTTTTACCGGTTTTCTTGTTTATCATCTATTTTCCGGCGAACGGTTTGCTAGGACTCCGGTCAAAGTATCAGACGACGGTCATTTATAATTAAAAAGGTAATATTAACGTTCCTTTTTAAAGTTTTAAAATTATTTTTTTCATTGAAAACGACACAACACAAACGGGACCACCCGACATATTTTTGGTCATGTGGTCCACCACGAACGTGCTCACCGTCGACCGTCGATTAATTTTTAATTTTGTTTGTTTTTTTGTTGTCCGTTAATCGAGGTTGACCAAACCCGTTTGACCATGTTTAATCCGAGTGACTTTGTCGACCCGATGAACGCACATCAAATACTACAAGAGGAACAGTACGAAGAGTTTTTTCGGCACCCACAACAGCCGAATCCTCCTCGGAGCTTACCTCCTGCGGTAAGCGTTTACTACCATTTTTCATTCAAGTATTTTTATCATTTTTCATTTACCTTGTTCGTTACTAAAAATTTTTTTATAACCTTTTTTTTAGTCTGATACCGAAATAAAAGTCCGAAGTGCCTGGAACAAAGTAACAGAAATGAATACTAGAATGTCCGAGGCAATGAAGACGCGTTTTAGGGAGACCGTCTTCGGTCACTTTCTGGATGTTATGAGCCATGTTTGCGAAAGTAATTTGTTACTCTCAGTGGCACAACATCAGATTGAGACGGGACTGCCTAGTATCGACGGCCTTTTTTATCAAATCGGTCCTAACAGTCTTGTATTCACTCCACAACAGTTTTGTCTGATAACGGGCCTAAGATTTGGCCGTCACGATGGTTGGGAACACGCACAATCCCCAACATCGTTTAAAAGACGAATATTCCCTGAGGTGAGTAAGGTATCTTATCAAAGTGTGCTTGATATTTTCAACGGTGACTGGAGCGATTATGAGGAGGATGATCTTGTCCGTATTTGTATCCTGGTATTG
Source organism: Ambrosia x helenae (assembly GCA_030844895.1). Taxonomy (NCBI): domain Eukaryota; kingdom Viridiplantae; phylum Streptophyta; class Magnoliopsida; order Asterales; family Asteraceae; genus Ambrosia; species Ambrosia x helenae. The sequence goes on from CM061225.1 coordinate 25,154,029, forward strand.
ATTGAATCGGTGTTTAAGGGTACCCAAAATACCGCGGCCGTGGATGATCTAGTGCTCGATCTTGTTGATGACTTTGTAGTGTTGAATACATTTCCATGGGGAAGTTATTTTTGGGAAGATTTGGTTAAAAATATCAATAACATGCACCTGATTCAAAAGCGGGGTACAAAGGGCTTCAGTTTAAAATCTTGTAATTGGGTTTTCAAGGTATTAGTTTGTATGAATTATTTACTTTTAATTATTAATTTTAACAAATATTTGAGATATTTCTAAATTTTGTTTAAAAACTTGCAGATCTGGATATTTGAGATATTTCCAGAATTTAAAAACGATCCAAATTTTTTTCTTGGTGATGCAATCCCCAGAGTTCTTTCCTGGGGTCCGGGAAAAAAAATGAGGAGGAGCACCATTGATCGTAAGAACACCGTAAATTCTATGGTAATCTTTTGAAATCATTTTCTACCGAATTTTTTTTTGAAAAGCTAAATATAAGTGATAAAATTTAAAAAAAAATTGTTGTGCTTCAGCATGAAGGGCTTAAGCCGTTTAGGTTTCTACTTCCGAATGACTTTGAGCTGCGCTGTGCCTGGTACACTGATAGTGCCCATTTTTTACGAGCACAAAGGAACCGGGCTCAAGGGTGCTTTAATAAGCCGTCCGAGTTTCATCCGTCTGCCTATGTAAATTTTGATAATACGGGAGCGGATGATGTAAATTTCGATGATCTGCATACGGTTTACGGTGATCAGCCTGTTGATTCGACGGCCAAAAAAAGAAAGTCGGAAACTGTTCCGACAACCTACACTATCAACGATGATTTAATAGAGCAATTTAAAGCGTTGATGGATGATAGGTTGGAAAACTTTTATAATAACAAGTTGAAAGGTTTACTGCCTGAGGTAAAGTTGTCGTATGATTATTATTAATCCGTATTAATTTGTTGAAAAGTTTAAAATAATTAACATTTTTTAATCTTAGGTACGTAAATCCCAACCGACTGGTGTAGAAGGCCCGACGAGCTCGCATCACAATGAAAATGTTGATGAATTGTTTAGCTCGGGTGATGTATATAGACCAGACACCGACGGCCTAAAAAAGCCTGTATGTTTTATTTTATTTTTTTCCTTCATAGTTTAGCATTTAAATTCAAAATAATTGGTTCACTTTTGTCACTTTAACAGTTGAGACGGTCTCAAAGGTCAACAAAGCCATCCTCGTGTATGATTTCCCCATTTACAACAATAAAAGGTGCAAAAAAGAAGAAGTTCAAATCAGACGATGAAAACGAAAACATAAAACTAATAAAAAATGGTATCCAAAACAAAAGGATAAACATAGAACTTGTGCACTATTTGGGGGAAACATATTCCCGGATGGCTTTTGGGAAGATCTTTTCGGCGATGATGATTCACTCGGTTGGTTAGGCAGCGAGGTAATAATTTTTAAATATTTGTTACTTTTATTAACTATGTTTAATTTAATTAATATATTTACCGCAGTTTAATATTGAATATTCAAATTATTTATTATAGCACATATATGGATGGACACACCATCTCTACGAGACTCTTTGGAGCTCAACCTCCCGTTGGAGCATCCTTCCTCCATATTTTGTGGGGGGTTTATTTAGCCGTACTAATAACCAGCCTTTTAAAGATTTGTTTGATGGGTCATTCGAACCGTTTCCAAAAATCGCTGATGTTGACGAGGTTGTTTTTCAAATTTAAATCATGGTTTTGTTTGTTGAACATATTATGATTTGTTTTTAACAGTTTGTTTCAAACTATTCGCGATTTAATAGGTATATGTTGTGTTGAATATAAGCTTACAACATTGGATCCTCGGAGTTTTTAACCTGTGCCAGCTAACGTTTACCATCTATGACAGGTAAATGTTGAACCTATTCATTTTAATGCCGGTTTTCATTAGGTAATAGTGTTAATTTTGATAATGTTTTTTCTATATTTTGCAGTTTACTTGGTTTGAAGGGCGCGGCGAAGGCCAAAGCAGAGGTCATATGCAATGCTAATTATGCATTTGAGCTTTGGCTAAGATCCAATAATTACTACGAATCCGTAAACCCGTACATGTACGCCCCTCCTTTCAAGGTCGTAGAGCCTGAAGATGTACCCCAACAGTCCGGAGATCTTGGTGATTGTGGGGTTTGGGTGTGCATATTTATTGAGAGGTTGATTAAAAACGAACCTCTAAATAATAAATATGAAAACACCCAAGTAGCAGCTTTAAAAATGCGGCACAGGATGGCCTTTGAATTTTATAGGAACGTTTTGCCGGAAGCTGATACGGTAGATAATAGACAGACTCCCGATGAAGACGAACTGAAATTGTTACCTTAATATTACTAATGTCATTATTATTACTACTCCTCTTGTGTTACATTAGTAGATATGCAAACAAAACCCAACTAACTACCAAAAGTAACTTCAACAATCTGGCCTGCAAACGGTATTTTCTAGCCAAAGCTTGTTGCTCGTCTAACGATTGCCTCAACCCCGGAACGATTTTTTTGCACCTGAAACATTCTGACGCTTCTACCCACCTAATAAATCCACAACCAGCAGTCTGTGGTTTAAAAAAAATAAACAGTTATTTGATGATCATTAAAAGCACACGATAAATATTAAAATTTAATACTTACGCAACACACGAAGTCTCTATCCGGGTTTGCATCAGTTCTCGAGATAAGTATACGTGTAGTTGCACCGCATGAACATATTTCTCTTGACCTGCTAAATCGTCTAGATGAAGACCTTGAAGATGAAGATGATGACTGAGACATGGTGATGGTATATAAACCTCTACACAATTGATGATGAACGGTTGGTGGTAGGTATATTTATAAAAAACGAAAGAGTTATTTGCCAATTTAGTCCTTGACGTTTGGCAAAAATTGCAAATTCCACCCGATATTGGTACACCTATCAACCTAGGTCCTTATATAGAAGCTCATTTCACATGCTTTTTAATAGCATAATGACTAACATTCCTGCTCCCGTAGAGAACACAATTTGGGTTAATCCACATAACCAATCAAGTTTTTGGGCTCCAAATGTTCTTGAGTTTTACTACGATGGTGATAGCACATGTTGCTATACAACCTATATGGGGCGTACACCATTAAACAAAGAGTGGTGGGGTGGTATTTTAGGGTACTGTGGAAGCGGATATCTTCAAAAAACGGTAAATACTATGACTGTTACGTTATACGTTATATGATATGATAATTTTTTTGTGATTTTATTAACATTTATTTACAGCATGTTCGTGCATGGTGCAACAAATTGATGTCGTTAAGGGACATTGAACGACAAAGAAGACCAACAACATGTAGTTATGGTCTTTGGACTGTTCTTCCCCCTAATTTCTATAACCTAATTATTGAACAAGATCACCATGCTTATTGCTACGCAAACGGCTCGAGAAGAATATATCCACCTCTTTGGGAAGTTGATATGGTAGAATACTGTTTTTTTTTGTATATTTTATACCTTTTTATCGTGCTGTATAAAATCTACATTTCGTTTTGGACTGTAATTTTCAGGTATATATACCAGCCTCGATAGACGATGAAAACTGGTTTGTTCTACAAGTTGACATGAAATTACTACAAGTAACAGTGTATTTCCCAAATAACTGTAGTCCCATAGATTGCGGCGATACTTTTTGCATTCATAGAAAAATTCATCAAATTCTTATAGAATTTGAATCTGCTTTCATATGGTTTCTAGGGGCTATAACGTACTGGCAAAAGTCTGGTAGAAACGAAGTTGAATCATTACAATTTTCGGGGGATGTTGTCTGGCCTGTCACCAATAGTCGCATTGGTCGACATTCAGAGGTAATCGTTTGTATGTTCCTGAGAAATCTTGTTCAAAACATTTCATTGACTTGGAGAGAAGGCAGCCTACATGATGCTTGCATGAGATTCAGACGTTTCATGGCAGATGAAATTTATGCTGGTCGTTTTGCACCGTCAAATATTTAAATATTTATCTACCTAGTTTATGTATTGATGTAAAACTTGATATATCGAAGTTATTTGTAAGTTTTATGTTATAAACATTGTTAAGTAAATAAATTAAAGTAAATAGCACCACTAAAAATCAGCAAGGTTAACAGTCGAACAAGTATTATGAATTACATATTCTGCAAAGTCATCTGCTTCAACGAAAGTGGGGGACGGTGTTTGATGATGATTTTCTTTCTTTGAACCACGCCTAGCAGATTTTGATCGTGAGGCAACAGGAGCTGAACATCGGTCACGATGATGACCGTGAGTTCTACAACGACTGCAATATACAGGCGTAGGTTCCTCACCTCTCGATAAAATTCGTTTATTTTCACGAGGACGTCCCGACTGTCGTTTTGTGATATGTGGTGGTTGTAGAGGAATCAAATACTCTGGCGTCTCCCATTCAGACCTGTGGGGTAAAGGATAAATGGCCTCTTCATATGTTGTTTTGTATAACTGGTTGCTATACCAAGGTGACGTATAATGACTGCAGTCCTGTTCCTTCAGTAATTTTGATACTGCAATCATGTGGCCACATGGGAAACCAGATATCTGGGGAACACAACAACTGCATGTTTCATTAGACAGATCAACAAAACCATTTTTCCCACCGTCTAGAACTTGAAAAGTGTTAACCCCAACGCCATAAGCCTTCCACGTTCTAGAATATTCAATCTTTTTAATAATTTTTTTTACCGCGAAAGGAGTCAGTACGTGTTTATTTTGCATAGCCTCATTTCGGCGTTCGTAATACCATTGTTGAAGTTTTTGTCTAAAAAATTCAACCAAATGGGTGATTGGAACTTTTCGTTCGTCCTTAGATAAGGCGTTGATTGACTCTGCACTGTTAGATGTCATATAATGATATCGTTTCCCCGAACAGTGTGCTCTTGACCACTTATGTAAACCGATACTCAATAGAGTATTCCTAACCCGTGGTAAGGCTGCACACAGCGCGTTAAAACTTTCTTCAAAATCAGACACCCGGTAAGCTTTACAAGTGTTCCACCACAGTGTCTCTAAATCCTTCTTTTTGCTTTTTGGTATCTTTAAGTTCACCATCAAATGTCGACAGCACAACCCGTGAAATGCATTAGGAAAAACCGTCCGAACTGCCAAATCTATTGAGTTGGCTCTGTCAGATATGATCGCCAAATCCGGGTGCTCACCGATACACTCTTTAAGTTTCGATAAGAACCACGTCCAACTCTCACCGTCCTCGGATTTGCCGATACCATATCCAACGGGTAAAATTTGGTTGTTACCATCCATGCCAACAGCAAGGAATAACGTTCCCTTAAACTGACCTTTTAAGTGTGCCGCGTCTATAATAATGACCGGTCTTAAAGACAGAAGAAAACTCCGAATCTGTTTAATAAAATGAAAAACAGATAAATTTTAGACTTCAGTAAATCAAAACATCAATAATTTATTTAAGTTGGTATGAAAATAGGTAAAAATATTTTACTGACCGTTGCACCAATGGCAATAAAAAGCATTTCAAAACGATTGTCTTCATCAGTTTTAATCTCAGTAACAGTCCCTGGATTTGCATTTCGCAAATTATAGCAGTAGAACGGAAGCTTAGAAAACGATTGTTTGCTACTTCCTTGCAAAAGCTCAAGTGCATGACACTTCCCCCGCCAAGCTTGAGTATATGATATATCAACCTTAAATCTTTCTCGAAAATCTTGTACTATTTCGTTTCCATGATAAACACGTCTAGTATCTCGCAATTGGTGCTTCAGTATGCTACCAATTACTTGCGGGTTAGCTTGACGAAGATGGGGATGTGTTTGAGTTTTAGAACATGTGTGGTTGTTGTTAAAAAATGTAACAAAAAACGTGTCTGAAGTTGGGACAGAACGTGACCTAAATTGCCAATCACAATCATCAACTACACATGAAATTTCATACCTCGTTTTAGATGACCTGTCGACTTTATAGGAAAAACGTTCAGACAAACAAAAATTTCCTAACTGCAATTTCAATTCATCTTTGTTACGAAATACGGAACCTTCAGAAAAAACTAAAGAGCTTTTGGTTATATCTGAAAACAATTCAGGACTTGGCTTTCCATAAAATTCTTCTTTTTCAGCTTTCTCATCATCGAAATTTCCAAAACACCCATATGGTGTGTAATGATCAAAATTTTCTATAGACACATTTAGATCAGGGACTTTTGAATCATTTGAAGGTACGTCGTTTAAATGAGCATTACTAGACGAACCCACACCTGGTTCATCTACAACATACAACTTCAGTACTTCATGGGGGTTTTGCAAAGCAACTTTAAAAAGAAAAGATACATCACGATCATTAAAAATGTCGATTGCATCATCAAAAGCTGACATTTTATAAGATAACCTTGAAATGTTTGGAATCTCACACACATCGGAAACTACATTTAAAAAACTAAGATACGAGATATTTGAATCAATTTCAAAACCACGTCTTTTACAGCTACTATCAACAACGTATTCCATTCGACCGTTGACAACTTCCCACCTGCCTCCACTATAGATTATAAAACTAACCATTTTTAAAAACACAACTTTTTTTTAACACTTGGAAAGAAAAATAAGGAATACAAGAAAAAATTCAAACAAAATTGTTACAAAATTTACTAATTTTATAACAAACGGTTCGTCATGGACGTCACATCACCGAAAACGTCTCCGTCGATGTACGACGTCCGGCACCGAGTCGGTGCAGAAACAGTACAAAGACGGTATCGGAAGCCGTCTTTTTCGTACCCGCTGACGTCTCAGGAGACGGTTGATAAATTTTAAAAGACGTCACCGGAGACGGCTTTTTCGTACCCGAACCGGCTCAGGAGCCGTCTCCGGTGGGATCGGATATATTATTTTATTATAAGCCGAGCCGAAGACGGCTTAACTTGAGCCGTTGGAGAACCGTCTCAGGGACCCCACCGGAGACGGCTTTGCGGCGCTGACACGTCTCAAGCCGCCACGGGAGCCGGGTGGCAGACATCGGGATCGTAACCGCCACGTGTTGGGTTGCTACTGGTTGGAATCCAAAGGATCTCGGAAGACGGTTCAGCCCTTTTGGAAACCGTGTCCCGTCTCTCCAAAGACGGTGGAGGGGGCCATTTACGCAAAACGCCCGGTCAAGGGGCTATTTTGCCATTTTCCCTTTTTTATTTATCACCCAAATTTCATCCTATGTCCATTGTTTTTCATTTACATTGGTTACGTCCTTTATTTATGTATTTTGCACCCATCTTGTCCTTTAGACTAACCCACGTTTATTTTTAACGTTAAAATCTGTCACATGACCCTCACATGAGGGTATAACCGTCTTTTTACACCAATTATTATAATCTAAAACTCTTATTATAAAACCCCCAAATTAAACACCCAGATCAGATAATGAATCATCGATTAGGGTTTGAGCTATTAGAACATTAGCTGTCATATATTTTGTATTAATGTAATTAATTAGTATAGTCAAAGGGTGAGTCATGGTATTGACTATGATCCCTCATTTGTCTCTCATTTAGCTTGATTGTCTCCTAATTGCAAGCCTCCTCGTCAGTTGACGTGTGCGGATATATACATAATTTTATAATGAAATAACACACGTTTTGCTTTAATATTTATAAAAATGGTTTAAACCTTAATATTAAAACACACACAATAGGGCAAGTGTACCTGTCATATATGTAGTAATGTGTAGATAAGAGCCAGATATCAATCCATGGACGTGCGCGGAGCAAGTGTACCGTCTTTTTGCTTGCGTGAAAACAACCTTTTTCACCGAAAATATAATATAACGGAAGTTGACGAATAGAAATGATGATGGATGCCAATGAAATGAGTTAAAAACGGAAGATAGCGGCTATTCACGTTACGCGAAGGACTCTGGTGATCCTGTTCGCGTATCGCGAACAATAAAAGATAAAACCCGGGGTAATTAGGAACTCGCTTAAGGCAGAACCATAAGCCCAGCTTCTTTGCGAATCGCAAGGAAGCATTTTTCACAGAAAATTATTTTTATTAAAACCACTTCTATATTAAATAAATTTCCCAAGTTTTTCTTAAGCCAAACCTTTTATTAAAAGCATCCGAATCATCCCATTTAAACGTAACATATCCAGACTTCCATTATATATTTACATAAAAACTATAAATACATAAAAATTAAAATTATATAAACAGATAAACATATGAACACATGGTCAACAAATAAAGAATTGAACTTTTCAAATCTAAAAATTAACAATTAGTCCAAATCCGGACAAATAAATCATATACTGAATCAATCAAATTCATAGACAAACCAACTAATCCAAAATTCAATAAATTAAACCTATCAACATCCTAATGAACGAATAATCAATCAAATCAATCCTATAAGCATAAAAATGAACAAATATATATGCAAACCTATGAACTAATCTAAAATCAATCCAAAATATCAACAGACAGATAAATCTAATAAATAATCAAATAATCATATATGCAAATAAATGAATGAAATAAAGAATTAACGAAGTATAAACAAGTATTCACAAGCATGTACACTGGTAAAAATTTGACTCGGTTCGTTCTTAAAGCTCGTCGCGTCCCCGACAACGGCGCCAAAAACTTGGCGTGTGCGGATATATACATAATTTTACAATGAAATAACACACGTTTTGCTTTAATATTTATAAAATGGTTTAGACCTTAATATTAAAACACACACACAATAGGGCAAGTGTACCCTGTCATATATGTAGTAATGTGTAGATAAGAACCAGATATCGATCCATGGACGCGCGCGGAGCAATGGTACTAAAACTCTATCCCCGATTTACCAGTAGAAAAAGATAAGTTGAGTTTGTTTATAGCTAAATTAATTCTAACACATGTAAATAACTTAACTACGACTCCAAATAGAAAATATAACTATATAAACTATAATACGCCAATCCTAGCATGTCATCTATATAAGAAATAAAGGCGTGATCAACATTCCCATTTTCCGACAGTTAGTGTCCCTTTCGGGCATCCTAACATGACAACTATACGGAAAGCTAACACGAATACACACGTTAACCACCTCAAGTCGTTTATTAGCGCGCAACTGATATGATCTCATGAGAATCTTTTATAGATAGGTTAGTATCACCTTTCGGGAGTCCTCAACCGCACTAGTTAAGGAAAGCAATATCGAATACACAATACGACCACCTAAACTAGCATAAAGTAGAGCATTTCACAACCTATTCCATTTTACTAACTTTGAACACAAATCTACTAAGATCGCCATTTTCACTAAAATAACTAACAAAGATCATTAACCGTGTCAAAGATTATTAATAACATCATTAAGCTTTTAAACTCTTTTACGTGTCGGTAAACATTTATAATCATTATCCGAGTGACTTTACCAAACCAATACCCGGTTACAGTTTCATGGTGTAAACTTTATTAACAAGTTAACTAGTTTACTACCGGACGATTAAACGGACGGTTTCTTCAACAAGTAATCCGCCTAACACATTCGATAATCATCAAAGTCATCCGAACACAACTACAAATCTATCAACAATGAAACAAGGTTGCGCTATGATCATCAAGATTCAAACATGAAAAACGCCAAATTTATACAAAACTTGATTTCACACAAACGATTGTTTTAACTACTAACTAATACTAATGTTCTTGCCCGTAGGCGTACGATTAACTAAAATAACATCAAAATAGCAAACAAAATCAGATTTGGATCTAAGAAAGCTTAAAGGATCAAACCATAAGATTGCTAAAGAGATGGATTAGATGATGAAGGATGGATCGGATGGATTCCCGAGCTTGTTCCACGCCTATGCAGCACTTTGTTAGCCCCGAAAATCGCCAGAAATCGCCCCCCAAAGATCCAATACTTTGAACAGAGGCTGAATGGGAGTTTTATAGCTGAACAGGCCCTGTGAGCGGCCGCTCGGAGGCTTGGAGCAGCCGCTCACTTTACAGACAAGTAGGCAAAGCTAACGTAGGGCTTCTAGAAGCTTCTAGAGGTGTTCAGGATGGCGAGCGGCCGCTCGGAGAGAGTGAGCGGCCGCTCACAGAGAACAGCACGACAGCACGATCTTTAAAATTGCATATAAAATCATAGAAAAATCGTTAGGAGGTGTTCTTTATATGCCTGGAAAGCTCTCGGAGCGTAGAACAATTCTTATTTGAAAGTCAAAGTCGGATTTTGGGTTTTAGAAGGGGTAAAAACGATCCGAACAGCTGTTGCGCAAAAGTTCTCTTGATAAAGGGCCGAAATCCTTGTTTTTCTTCGGGTTTGCTTCCGGGACATCGTTTAAGACCTGTAATCATAAAGATACCAAATAAGTACCAATTCATCATGTATAAGGCCAAAAACATATATAAATGGGAGTTAAATTGGGACTTTTATATGTGTAATCTAACGTATATCAAACATCCCCACACATAAACATTGCTTGTCCCTAAGCAATAGAACAACAACACTCCCAATGGCAACACGAGTAGTAAACCAGAAAGTTAATAAATCAGATGGCTAGCTGGTTTGTCAAAAGACATCATCAAAGATTTCAAACCGACAAGCACTTGAAAATATAGAAATCAAAAGCAATGGTTAACATCAAATCGACTAAGCATGCATATCTGTACACCACTCACAATGTTCACACACACTCGGCTTGTTTGTGGATCATACATATGAAATGTGTATGTGTAAACTCTCAATGCCTAGACAATGACTTGTGCGATATCATATGCTTGTTAAAAGATCTAATCTATACCAATTCACATATAGAAATGCATAAATCAAGAGGACTTGTGGGTTGTAATGATAGGCAAAGGTAACGGGTATGGAATGGATATTTAAAGTGACAAAACGGCTAAAACTCGGCGGTTATGTCTAACTAATAGATACAAACGTAAACTATACAAACCACACGCGAATATAGGTGAATTTTATTTACCTTGAGCTAACCACAAAATTCTATCTTTAAAGCATTGAAAACTGCTCAAACTCTTCTAAATCACCCTATTTTAGGGTATACTATTTTTTCTGCATATTTTTTTCTTTCTTTTTTTTTTTGTGGCGTGAAGGTCACGTACTGCTATATTCAACACAAAGTCCGCACTCTTGATGGCGTGAAGGTCACGTACTCCTCGTGGGTGACGCAAGAGGGTACGATGTTCTGAAACACATCGACGGGACCCCGGCACCGGAGATTTCTTTAGCGGATTTCGATTCGTGGGCAAAGGTGGACGCAATAGTACTGCAATGGATCTATGGGACTTTGTCCGTTGACATTATTGCTCGTGTTCTTGATCTGGATGCCACGACACATCAAGCTTGGACTCGAATCCAAGCCATTTTTCTGAACAACAAAAGTTCCCGAGCCGCGGCTCTCGAGCACACCTTCTCCAACCTTACCCTTGCATCTTGTTCTTCAATCGAAGAGTACTGTCAAAGGTTGAAGGACCTGGCTGAACAGTTGAAGGATGTTGATCATCCCGTTACTGAGCCGCGTCTAGTGCTTCAAATGGTTCGCGGATTGCCTCAAGAGTATGATACCATAGCATCTTTCATCAATCAATCGAAGACAACCTGGGATGAAGCTGTTGATATGGTTCACTTGGAGCATCAACGCCAATCAGTCCGACAAAATACCGGGTCTGCATATGTTGCAAACAGACCAAGTAATCCCTTGGGTTCTGCAGCGGGTCAGCAACAAACAAATTGGGAACAACCGGCTGAAGTTTCTCAGGAACAACTGGGTCACCGTCTCAACTACCGAGGAAGAGGTCGTGGAAGGAATCAGCGCGGTGGTCGCGGTCGTGGCAGGTACTCCGGAAACCGTCAAAATGGAACCCAAACCACCAACTCCCAAACCTACGAGTCTTGGCCTTGGTGGAACGGGCCACCCTCATGTCCTTATCCGGCTTAACCGAACTGGTCGAACCCATGGGCTCAGTCATCTCGGCCCACTTCTGCTGCTCCAACCGGCCCACAGACCTGGCCTGCTCAAGGTCAGCAAAATGCTACACCAAGCTGGCCCAATGCTTCGGCTCATACAACTTTCGGGTCAAGAGAAATGCCCACGGGAACCCCTCCGAACCAGGTTACTCAGCCGCAACAGCCCGACCCTCTGTGCCCAACGGATCTTCGTCATGATCTCTCCGCAGTCACCATGAATACCCCGGACCAGGCTTGGTATATGGACTCGGGAGCTTCTTCGCATCTCACTTCAGAACTGGGTAAAATTACTAGTCCCTTGAATAAAACTCTTAATGCTAATATATTTGTTGGAAACGGTCATCAACTGTCTATCATGGGCTCGGGTAATGGGTCACTTGACATTCCAAATCGTACTTTCTCTCTAAACAATATTCAACTTGCACCAAATATCGTCAAAAATCTGTTATCCGTACGTAAATTCACTCGTGATAATCTTGTTTCAATTGAATTTGACCCATATGGTTTTTTCTTGAAGGATTACAAAACTAGAGCAATTCTTTCGCGCCATGATAGTACGGCGATCTTTATCCGTTCACATCACCACCGTTTGCTATGCTTGCATCGACATCAAATAAGTGGCACGACCGTCTTGGACACCCCGGCCACAATGTGTTGAATTTTCTTTCTAGTAAATCTTTTATTTCCAGTACCAAGGATGTTTCATCCGATTTTTGTCATTCATGTAATATGTCGAATAGCAAACGGTTACCGTTTTTTGATTCACTTTCTTTTACTATTGCCCCGTTTGATATAATCCACTGTGACTTGTGGACCTCTCCTATTCGGAGCAATGCCGGATACAAATACTACATGGTCCTAATCGACAATTTCACACAATATGTGTGGGTCTACCCGCTCAAATTCAAATCCGAGGCATTCACGAATTTTGCAAAATTTCATAAACTAATTCAAACCCAATTTCGCACTAACATAAAAACTTTTCAATGCGATTTAGGGGGTGAGTTTGACAACAAAGAATTTCATAATTTTGCATCGTCTCATGGCCTACTTTTTCGTTACTCTTGTCCACAAACTTCACCACAAAACGGCAAAGCCGAAAGAATGATAAGGCGCTTGAATGACATTATTCGCGCTCTCTTATTTCATGCTCATTTCCCACCAACCTTTTGGGTCGAAACACTACACACCGCAACTTACCTTCACAACATCCTACCATCTAAGCGTCTTAATTTCAACACCCCGTGCTATGCTTTGTATCACCGACATCCCACCTATACCTTCGCGTCTACGGATGCGCTTGCTACCCCAACTTGTCCGCAACACAACCTCACAAACTTCACACCCGGTCAAAACATTGCATCTTCCTCGGTTACCCTTCAAAATTTCGTGGTTACCGATGTTTGGACCCAGAAACAGGCCGTGTTCACATATCTAGACATGTTATCTTTTATGAAAGTTCCTTTCCGTTTGCCAATCCTCTTCCCACTCAAACTTACAACTTTCTTGATGATATACCCATACCCATACCCATACCTCACACACATTACAATTTTCCTTCCACATCTCAACAACAAACTCCCACAACAGGGCCCAACTCCATCCAGCCGAATACTCCTCTCCAACCCTCCTCCTCTTCCGCTGCACCTCACGGCCCACAAACTTCCAACCCACCCGGCCCTCTTCTCACCAACCCATTTCGACCCTCTCATCCAGCCCAGGCCCAACCAACCTCGACCCACCTTCTCCAGCCCAAATCAATCCAATCCCACCCCCACCGCCTCCTATTAATAACTCTCATCCCATGACCACTCGCGGGAAAGCCGGTATCATCAAACCAAACCCGAAACTATCACTTTCCACACACCAAACACCTATCATCTCACCCATTCCCACCTCTCACGTCAAGGCCCAATCCGAACCTAATTGGCAAATGGCAATGACTAACGAATATAATTGATGTGCTAAAAGTAGTTTAATAAAAATAACTAAATTAAACCTAATGTGACATCCGCCCCTTTCACTTTTATCATTTTACAACTTTAGTCCCCTTATTTCTTACATCTACATTTACAGTCTTGTATTCTGTAACATTCGTGATTTTTATTTTAATTACAACTTTAAGACCTAATATGACAAAAAAAATATAACAATAAAACTATACTAATCTTTTTGTTAGTATGTATATATATTACAAAAGGGCTATGAATGATGTTCATATTTTTTAAAAAAAAAAATGGATTAATACAAAATATTTAAATTACTTATAAGTTACATTAGTAACTTTGAATGTTAATATATTTAATGAAAACATGAATGATATTAATAAAAAAGAGATAAAGAAATGAAATAAATTGAGGATACTTGAAACATTTTTTATGTAAATATATACCCTATAAATGACTCCTATGTTTTGTGTAGTCATACAAAAAAAAATATAAATCCTTTGTACATTACCAAGCTTCAATTTATTTGACTTTGAATCATCATATTAGAAAGTCCAACAATCGCTTTAAATCTTGGTCACTTTTTCTTGCTTGGATTGAAGGTATTCATGAAACTTTGTACAAGCTTAAGATTTTCTTTATTGCATAATTGTTACTCGTCGTTAGTAAGATAATATGTTCTCTTATTATTCCAAAATAATTGTGGTTCCGTTTTAAGTCGTTTTTTTTTACTAAACCAATACACAAATACGGTGACTTCGGAAGAGCCACCTAAAATATTTACAGTTTTGCTAGTTTTTTTTAGTAAAAGTATTTGCACTTTTGTTAAACGAACCACAAATTCATATATTAACAAATTGTTTAAAATGATAGTTTGTGCAAATGAATTGTATCATATCTCAAGTATTGTAATCCTAGATCTATTTATACAAAGTTTGAGAAGTTAAAATATTATTATTATTATTATTATTATTATTATTATTTTGGTATAAATAAAATATTAAGTTTTATATTGACACAAAACTATACTAATGTTATTTTACATACTAATGTATAAATAAATATTTGTTTGTTGTAATCACCTATTCGGAACTTTACGAGCAAGTCACTTAATTTTAGCTAATATTGTTATTTTGTTTACATAACTAATCAATTTGAATTACTATTATAAATAATTCTTTTTAGAATTTACGTTTATACTATATCATATGAAGTTAGTATTTGTGCTTAAAACAAAATATACCATAAACACAAATCATCTCAACTCATTTTCGCAATCCTAATCTCGAATAATATCTATATATAGGTTGTCCTAATTTTGAGAAAGACATTATAACACTTTGCCAATTCTGGACCGACCGTCTTAAGGGTCACAACATTAAGCACCCATACTTAAATCAAGAACTCTAGAATCTATGCAAGCCTTAAGGTGAGTATATCTTTCCCCTTTTTCATGTTTTACACTTTTGGGGTGACTCATGTACGCTTATTACTTCATTCACTTAATCATGGTTTATTCTATATTCACAATCGCAATTCTTGTATGTGTTTTACTTGTTGATTCGCTGATAGTGTGTCCTTATGACCTGAATCATTAACCGCTGAGCGGCCTAGCATATCAATAAATAGTACTTAATTATTGTTATGTGTGAACGATTATTCATCGCCTACTATGAGCGAATACTATATATATGTGACTCTTGATTCATTGAACGAAAGGTTTGATTTTGGGTAGCATTTGTACATAGCTTGAACACTAAATTGTAGACAGTATAACACGTGAATTGCGAAACATTTTTCTACTATATGTATTCAAAACAGGGTATGCTCACCAATACATTTTTGTATTGACATATACTATTTTCGTACATGTTTCAGGTTATTATTGAGACGGTTCTTTTAAGCTTTTGGATTTATATTTAAGCTTTGATTTCATTGTAATCTAGTTAAACTTGATGCTTTAGAATCATTGTACTTTGTATTTTTTTTCCTTTCAATGTAATAAGTTATTTAATTCAATGTATTCAAATTTACACTTTAGTACCATGAGCTATTGAGCAATCGTCACTACGTGACACCTCGATGTTTCCGCCATCGGTTGGGGTGTTACAGATTGGTATCAGAGCCATGGTTATAGGGAATTAGGTTATTAGAATGCCTTTTAGCCTAGTCTATAACCAAGCTTACATTCACGAGTCCTCTCGTGTATATTCCTCTTTATTCTTATATTTTCCTTTTAGGTATTTTTGCTATGATATTTTTCTCGTTATTCTTTCGGTATTTTGCTTAGAAAAGAATACGCTCGTATTTCACAAACGAAACGATAGCGCCAAGTTAGGAGTGACATCCATACCTTGGTGATTAGTTTCACTCCTCTATATGTTATTTATCTTAGGAATGTGTCTTTGAGATAGGAGTGACATCCACACCTCAAAGAGTATTTCCTTCAAAAAAAAAAAAAAACTTAACCACTAAGCTGGGAGTGATATCCTTAACTTAGTGATTGGTTTCATTCCACAATCGTTTTCAAATGAAATACATCTTGGAGTTAGGAGTGAAATCCACATCTCAATGATTTATTTCTACATCTCGTTGATTATAAATTTTCTTAAATGTTGGTAATCTATTACATACTATAATCTTATCATTCACGTCATTTTAAATCATGGTCTTTTAGAGCACATTAGAATTACACATAGTTCATGAAATGGTTTCATTTTGCATTTTACAAACTTGTACTGCATATTTTAAAGGAAAAATGTAACCCTTTGTTTTCATATGACATAACCAATATATACTTTCGAAAGAAACTAGCAACTAATAATAAGCCTTATAACATTTTTCAAACTTGACGTCTTGTATACACATGAAAATGTGTATTCGCGAAGATTTTTTTCAAATGAACCTGTTTTGAATCTAAAACACACATCGACTTCTAAAAAGTTATCCCCATGCATTACTATTATCCTTTCAACTATATCACAAAGTTCGAGCAAACTACGTTTTTGATAAACGGAAATTTATCTTATTACACTCGCACTCTTTCAGTCGCAAAACTTTTGGCCTAACAAAATATTGGACATATCCTTATCAAAATGTCACTAATTGTCTTTTATCACATAGTGCATATATGTAAAACTAACTAAATTTAAACCCTTATATCAGTAGACTATACGTCTGTTCTGCATACTCTCACTTATCGTAAAATTCATCATTTTATTCTTACACCATTTTATTCATAGTTATTTTTAACACATTATTTGTGATTATTTTCACATTGCGTATTTGCATTAATTCAACTCGTTTACTTTCATTTTGTGCAATTGTGCGATTTACTCAATTTATGTTATACAATTCTTTCAGTCGGAATTTTATGCTATACTTATATACTTACTTGAACGCATATTTGGTATGCACATTTTCTTTCCTGTTTTGAGCAAAACCCTGTTATACATACTTTATTTTTGTTCTTCATCATGGCCAAGGAACATACTAGTTGATAACTCGTATGAGATCTAAGCCAGTGCCCACGTACGACTCGGATTAGAGTATTTCTTTAATCCGAGGGGAACAGTGTAAATCTCGGAGTTTACCAGTATAGGTGTTTTGAGCCCAACGATGTGAACAGAAGTTACGGTTAAAGGAAAAACCCGAAAGGGAAGGACCTCTAACCATGACATGATTAAACATTATTTCATTACAGTGGCTATTACATATTGGTTGCACACATTTATTTCATGTTAAGGTTATGGAAAAGCATAACACCTTAGTGTAAGGTAAATCGGTGATTACGGTCCGGAACGCAATCATGGGTTTACAGGTACATGGGGGTGGTGTGTAATTCTATTTAGGTTGTTGGTAGGCAATCAGTACGAGTCCAAAGTATCGGGAGTGTGGTGGGTTAGCTGCGGTACACCCTATATATAAGCATAAACGATGCTGCGGGAACGGACTAGGAGTCTGACCAAGAATCTACCCATTACTTTATGATTACCTCTTCGATAGACCGTTGACTAATAGCTAGAATTTTCGATAAGAACGTTCTTACGTGAGTTTCAATTAGTTGGAGCCTTCCTTGTTGACCATCTCTACTGAAAACCTTAAACCTTGTAAACTCTTACACTTCTGTTAGTCGAAATCCTGTTGCATGACCTTAATAACATTTAGTCAGAAACCTTTCTAAAGTAGGGGAGACTGCTTCATTAGTATCTCTGCCCTCACCAGTTAGACATTCCCAAAAGCTTTCTCATTTAAACTCTCAACTTTCTAACTTTGGGTCAACTGCCAAGGATTTTGAAACTTTTTTACTTTGGATATTAGACAACTACCTTGAATTTTGTCAAAACATGACTCATGCAATATTTAAAAAAAAAACTACTTGACTTTTACAACGCCTTTTGTTTCATAGTAACCTCCACTTAAAAGAAATTTCGAGACGAAATTTTCTAAAGTAGGGGAGACTGTGACATCCGCCCCTTTCACTTTTATCATTTTACAACTTTAGTCCCCTTATTTCTTACATCTACATTTACAGTCTTGTATTCTGTAACATTCGTGATTTTTATTTTAATTACAACTTTAAGACCTAATATGACAAAAAAAAAATATAACAATAAAACTATACTAATCTTTTTGTTAGTATGTATATATATTACAAAAGGGCTATGAATGATGTTCATATTTTTTTTTAAAAAAAATGGATTAATACAAAATATTTAAATTACTTATAAGTTACATTAGTAACTTTGAATGTTAATATATTTAATGAAAACATGAATAATATTAATAAAAAAGAGTTAAAGAAATGAAATAAATTGAGGATACTTGAAACATCTTTTATGTAAATATATACCCTATAAATGACTCCTATGTTTTGTGTAGTCATACAAAAAAAAAAAAAAAAAAAATCCTTTGTACATTACCAAGCTTCAATTTATTTGACTTTGAATCATCATATTAGAAAGTCCAAGAATCGCTTTAAATCTTGGTCACTTTTTCTTGCTTGGATTGAAGGTATTCATGAAACTTTGTACAAGCTTAAGATTTTCTTTATTGCATAATTGTTACTCGTCGTTAGTAAGATAATATGTTCTCTTATTATTCCAAAATAATCATGGTTCCGTTTTAAGTCGTTTTTTTTACTAAACCAATACACAAATACGGTGACTTCGGAAGAGCCACCTAAAATATTTACAGTTTTGCTAGTTTTTTTTAGTAAAAGTATTTGCACTTTTGTTAAACGAACCACAGATTCATATATTAACAAATTGTTTAAAATGATAGTTTGTGCAAATGAATTGTATCATATCTCAAGTATTGTAATCCTAGATCTATTTATACAAAGTTTGAGAAGTTAAAAATATTATTATTATTATTATTATTATTATTATTATTATTATTTTGGTATAAATAAAATATTAAGTTTTATATTGACACAAAACTATACTAATGTTATTTTACATACTAATGTATAAATAAATATTTGTTTGTTGTAATCACCTATTCGGAACTTTACGAGCAAGTCACTTAATTTTAGCTAATATTGTTATTTTGTTTACATAACTAATCAATTTGAATTACTATTATAAATAATTCTTTTTAGAATTTACGTTTATACTATATCATATGAAGTTAGTATTTGTGCTTAAAACAAAATATACCATAAACACAAATCATCTCAACTCATTTTCGCAATCCTAATCTCGAATAATATCTATATATAGGTTGTCCTAATTTTGAGAAAGACATTATAACACTTTGCCAATTCCGGACCGACCGTCTTAAGGGTCACAACATTAAGCACCCATACTTAAATCAAGAACTCTAGAATCTATGCAAGCCTTAAGGTGAGTATATCTTTCCCCTTTTTCATGTTTTACACTTTTGGGGTGACTCATGTACGCTTATTACTTCATTCACTTAATCATGGTTTATTCTATATTCACAATCGCAATTCTTGTATGTGTTTTACTTGTTGATTCGCTGATAGTGTGTCCTTATGACCTGAATCATTAACCGCTGGGCGGCCTAGCATATCAATAAATAGTACTTAATTATTGTTATGTGTGAACGATTATTCATCGCCTACTATGAGCGAATACTATATATATGTGACTCTTGATTCATTGAACGAAAGGTTTGATTTTGGGTAGCATTTGTACATAGCTTGAACACTAAATTGTAGACAGTATAACACGTGAATTGCGAAACATTTTTCTACTATTTGTATTCAAAACAGGGTATGCTCACCAATACATTTTTGTATTGACATATACTATTTTCGTACATGTTTCAGGTTATTATTGAGACGGTTCTTTTAAGCTTTTGGATTTATATTTAAGCTTTGATTTCATTGTAATCTAGTTAGACTTGACGCTTTAGAATCATTGTACTTTGTATTTTTTTTCCTTTCAATTTAATAAGTTATTTAATTCAATGTATTCAAATTTACACTTTAGTACCATGAGCTATTGAGCAATCGTCACTACGTGACACCTCGATGTTTCAGCCATCGGTTGGGGTGTTACACCTAAAACTAGACACCTAGTAATACTCTAGACTCTCTAAAACTAAACTACAGACAGGCAAGTGAACCTATCGACTCTAGTAAAGCTACAGTAAGTCCGGATATCGAACCCACAGGACTCTTATGGAAAACAGTAACTAGACTCGAAAACTTATCTAAAACTGAAATAAAACTATTTATTATTTTAGAGGGGGGTTTACTAAAAACTAAATTCAAGAAAAATAAAGATTAACTAAAATAAACTAAACTGAACTTAAGACGTGAACTGAGCTGAACCAAATTCAAATAATGGTGGAAATACTACCTAGGTTAGAATCCTACTCATGACTGACGAACTCATATGGTTATGGAACTAGCTATGGAACGGGATCTTCAGATACTAAACTTACAGGATAAACTAGAGGACCCTCGACCCTTCTCAAGGAGAAACCTAAGGTTACCTATAAGCCGTTAAACTACCGATTGAGAGGTTACCCTTACAGGCTTACCTACTCTGATGATAAAGTACCCGCTAGACAGTCTACCTTACAGCGCGAAAGCCTCACTACACTAATAGTGTAAGGGGTAACTATAGAAAACCTGAACTGACTCGATACGCAAGAAGTGGTAAGGAAACTAGGAAGATCTTCTTACAAAGCATCTAAATCTAGCAATTTAACACCCTAGACATATCGACAATCCCGCACCTTACAGCTATTGGAATTGGAAGAATACCTAGAACTACCCAATCAACAAAAACCACTCCTATGGAAAACACTAGCAATTTACCATAAACTAGTTGCTAACACACAGTCCACAACCTAACACGCATTCATACATGAAAGACATTCACAAAAACGCATGTGGAGTAAATAATTATCAATTGAACAAAACTAAGTACGCATAAACACCAGATCAAAAATAATCAAAGTCTTTACTAAATCATCAACCCATAGTCTAAGTTCCAAAAAACCATAAAAAACGTTCATTCAATCATGAGTATTCATCATAACCTAAGTAGTAATGAAAGTCTAGCCAATAAACATGTTCAAAACAGGAATAAAATCAATTCTAAGTTCATGAAACATAGTTTGCAATTCAAAAGAACAAAGGAACGAAGAACCCGAATGATTAAAACCCGAAACTCTCGATCCCAATGCTCAAAATCTTGACCCTTGGCCTTTCTCTCACCTCCTAGTGCTCCCGAGCAGCTTCTTCTTGTCAAAAGTGATGATAAAAACGATTCATGGCCGTTCTAGGGTTTTTAATATCGAAATTGGGCCAAAAACCAAGTTTTTCACGTTTTTACTCCCGTCACGTAGCGTGACGGGCTTCAGGTGATGTGGTCACGTAGCGTGACCAGCTTCAGGATCAGGGGGATCCGTCACGTCGCGTGACCAGATGTGCTCTTTCCCGTCACGTAGCGTAACGAGACATAATTTTTCATTTTTTTCTTTTTTCGACTTCCCGGTCAACCGCGACTCGTCCGGAGGCTCGTTTTTTCTCGTTTAAGCTCCATTTTACTTCCTTTCTTGCCCGGACTCCTGTGCAACACAAAATACTAAATAGAATACGAAAATACCACAAAAACGACACAAACTGACTCGAAAATAATATAAACTATAGACCGAAAACAGATGTATTTTGCAATACATCAAATATCCCCACACTTATGTTTTTTTCGTCCCTGAAAAAGAATTATGCTATGGAATCACAGTTAGGTTTACATCCAGTTTCAAAACATAGGTTACTTAATTAATAATCTACTAACGTGTTGATTGCGATTGCAGGTATATTGATCCTCTTTAACCCAAACCGGTTTCCAAGCCCCTTTTTATTTATGTTAAGTTCATGTTGATTAGTCTATCTAGGGTCTCACTCAAATGAAGCCTCAGTTCCTCCTAAACCCGCCTCAAGCTTATGAAGCTAAAGGAACAACCAATTGACCATTTCCCAACCGTCTTATGTAAAAAGCCAAGAGAATTTAAAATTATTTTTTTTTCGGCATACTTAACTCAGAGGGTGTGACCAATCCAAGTCGCTATCCCAGTGGCCAGGCACCTTAAGCTTCAGCATTTTTGTTTTTTTTTTTCAATCTCAGCATACTTAACTCAGAGGGTGTGACCAATCGAAGTCGCTATCCCAGTGGCCAGGCACCTTAAGCTTCATCATTTTTGCTTTGATTTCTAATTTTTTTAAGTGATTAGAAATTCTAACGGCTTTAAACTTATAACGGTGCTTCTTATACTATTTTTTGCGGTTTCGGTCTCCCCGTTTCTCCTAGATGAGAACCCACAAAATAGCCTAACATAATTAATTTATTACTTTTCAAAGGAAACCTTTCTACCGGTTGAGCCTACCCACATATCCCAAATCAGACACGTTTTCAATCAATTTTAATCTCTTATTATACATACTATTTGAAAACCGGACACCTAACTTTACCTATCATTTTCCATCTTTTATATAATGCAAACTTCAAAATCAGGGACATTTTTTTTAATTTAATTTTTTTTTGATTTTTTTAATAAAGACGACTCTATATACAGACTACACGACAGTTTCCCATCCCACACTTAAACTTTACATTGCCTCAATGTAGGAATAGAAAACGACTCAAAAAAATAAATAAATTCCGAATACAAAAAAAATACAAAAATAAAAAGACAAGGGCAAATTGGAGAGGACTTAGCTGGTTAATTAACGCGTAAACTCCAAAAACTCTAGTCCAATCCAGCTCGATCGTATAGCATTTCATTCGCGATCGGCTCTGACACAATGATAAACTCTCGGGTTTGCCTTGATAAATGATAACAGCTTCGGAATCACCCGAATGAAAATTGAGTACGGGCGGTGCAATCCAAACCTGCACAAAATGAAACAAACAAAACCCGAGCATAATACCGAACCATACAAAAATAAAAAGACTCAAACAACTAACTTACACTCAAAATATAACAACAAACAAGAAGACGTACCTGCTTGGTAAAATGGCGGTGAATGGTGGTAGAACCAAATGGGTAGAAGAAAAAAAAATATGGTTCTCGCTCAATGTGAAGGACACTGGTGATCACAACACGCGTTGCAAGCGAAAAAAATATAACTTTCCGGGGTAATAGCTGGTCGCATGAGGCGAACAGGTCAGCCCAGACTCCTACATTACGTGAAAAGCCTTTTTTCACAGAAAGTTAATTAATTAATTATTTTTTTTAGAAAAATTCTCTTTTTATTACCCAAACCTTTACCAAAACTCCCACTCATAAATATATATATATATATAAAGATGATACATGGGATCCGCTTATAGTGAAATTTCCTCTACCTAAGCAAACACGCAAACCTGCGAACAGACTCAAAGACACAAAGATAAAATAAAATAGAAAGATAAAAACCTATGAACAACTATCGAAAGACGGACCACAAATTAAAAAAATGAACAGCTAGAAAAAAATAAATAGGTATAAAAATAAATTTACAAACTCTACAGAGCCTCCCCACACTTAAAGTTAATCAGGGGGCTTCTCTTTTATCTGGACCTGATCTAACCCGTTTAATTCCACCCGGTCCTCGTTAACAATTGAATATTTATTAGTGGAATTGAAAAATAATCTAAGCATTCTTAACGGGTCAGACCACCAAAATTTAAACTTACCTGGATTGAACCGGATGCGTGGCATGTAGCAAGAAGACTGATCGTGCTTGACTTTCACTGGCTTCTTCTTCTCCAACTCGTGCCACCCGTTGATCCTCTTCCGATTCCGATTCCGATCCTTTCTTTTTCTCTTCCTTGCCCTCTCCCGTGGTGTTGTTGATTTTAAAGTTCCATCTATTACTAATACCACGGGCCAGCTATGGTGCGCTTCTTCTTCCACCATTTCCATGGGATGATCCCCACACTTAGTTCTTTCTTCTGGTGCAGGTTCAGTCATGTCTGTCGGTTCACCTTCGAGTAGGGCATCCAGGTATGCAATATCCCCCATCAGGATCAAACTCCCCTACTTCTTCATAAGCAGGTAAACCCTCTAACTCCATATCTAAAAATTCATCCTCCTCAGACAATAACTTTTCACTCACCTCGTTGTCTTCCTCTGCACCAAACATCATACCTATGGAATCTCCCAATTCCATTTCGTCTTCAATCACTTTTCTCTTCACTAACGACCTTTGATACGCCGCCCATTCTTCCTCGTCGTCCTCTTCATCAGAGTCACTCCAAAAATCATATATAGTAACCTGTGGCACCGGAGGTGGGACTTCAATGTCCATTTTCGTCTCCGTGATTGGGATGATCTCTTCATCTGACTCATCTGCGTATTCCACGATCGGCTCCTTCCCTTCTTCTGGAAACGTTGGGAACAACTCCCCTCGAGAGTTCATGTACCCAAGGTAGTTTCCCTCCTCATCATATGTGTAACCGACTTTCGGCGGCTGCTCTTGCTGAACCTTTTCTTTCTCTTCTTCTTCATATAATCTCCTAGCTATGTCTTCTAGTGTTCGTTGAAGATCTAAAATAGCAGTCTGTCGGTTTTTCAGGATGGTGTCATGCTCTGCTAACATTTTCTGGGTATTTTCATCTTTAACAACTAATAATGTCAACAGACTTTTGATTTCACTCCAATCATTACCACTATCCTCACAAGAAGTGCTTCCAGAAAATTGATTATAATGTGGCTGCTGATACGAGTCATCATAATAATATGTAGGACAAACGGCTGCACACAGGAATTAGCACAATATTGTGCAGAGGACCCCTTATATTGAGGACATAGAATGGTAAAATGAGGTCCTCCACAAATTTCACACATATTTACAGACTTAAAAGAAATAAAAGACACATAAAATTAGACTCCTACGACACATTATACAAATAGACAGACTCAAAATAAAACACAAGTAGCACAGATATGGCAGATAAGTGTAATCAAAGCTAGTAAACGCAATCGCAAGAGTCCCCCGGCAACGGCGCCAAAAACTTGATGTGCTAAAAGTAGTTTAATAAAAATAACTAAATTAAACCTAAAACTAGACACCTAGTAATAGATGAGAAAGGCAATGTAGGAACCCACTTGTTTGTTGATACCCTTGTGTTGTTTGTGTTGACCTGTTTGTTAAACATTACCATTAGTAAACCATGTTGAGCCTAAACCTTTCAATTGTTAAACCTACATGATCACCCAAATTCACCCGTTTACCTTGTTGAATAAAAATGTTGACATCCAATGTGTTCGTAATGCTTATTGTTTGAGTTATTCAATATTGAAGAAAAAAGAGAGACAAAAAAAAAGGGAAAAAGAAAAAAAATATATATGAAAAAAAATAATAGAAGTTATCGTTATGGGTCAATTGTGCCCAAGTTTGTGTATTAATGTGTTCGTGTGATATATGAATAGGGATGTTCAACATTTGTGTTAAACTCGTTCTTTTTGAACCATTTGTGAACCAAATTATCCTACCTTTACCCAAAGCCCAAAACCCGTAAGTCCTTTTGATATGTGCACGGTTTATAGCTTATGTGTGATTGTTATACAAACCTATGATAACGAAGTCGCATTCTTGGTTTTATGAGTGTTATATACTAGCACATTATACGCTAGTCCAGATATTAAACCGAGAGGAGCGAACATTGTGAGGGGTGTGTAGCATATGTAGATGATAATAAGCATGTTAGTTTTGGATAGGAAAGTCTTGTTTTAAAATTGCGCAACACTTGCTTGCTAGATTGTCAATCTCGATTGTGTAAGTCTATGGGACGGGTATGATTGGTGACCTTGGAAAATCGATAGGTGAAGGAATTGGAGGTGATTTGTTAAGTAGGTGAGTCGTGTTTTGAGATGGTTTGATTGGGGACAATCAAAGGTAAGTGTGGGAATGTGATGGACGTGGTGAATCATGGTGTTTAAGATGCTTAATTATGAGTTTTTAATGTCGTTTGAGCGTTTATATGCTTTGAATGTGATAACTACGCAACTTTGTGTGATTGTAGGTTCAATGGCATATTTGGATGGATTTGGAAGCTTAAATGTGGTTGAGGTTGAGTTTGGATGGTGAACCGAAAATATGGAGGTGTTCATGGACGTTGGAGCGTTAAAGAGGAATTTTGAATAGGCCAAGAACACCCGAGTCGAAGGCTACTACTACTACTACTACTACTACTACTACTAATAATAATAATAATAATAATAATAATAATAATAATAATAATGGTGATAGTATACAAACTGAATGCCTCGTGAATGAAGTGAAGCAAGACAAGACAAGGCAAGGAAAAGTTAAAGTCAAAGCATTTAATGGAGTTCATGAAACAGTAACACAAATGCTTTTCAGATGTTGACAGTCATAAGGCTCTGGAGTCAGCCGTCCCTTACGCGGAGAACAGCAGCAAACACAAGAAAAGAGGGCAGCAAATGACAGCCGTAACCCCTCCTGTTCCATCCGTAACCTACGGCGGTTATGAGAAAAAAATGGAAAGTTGTTTATTCAAGATATTTAAGCTAAAAACCTTTAACCCTAAAGGGGGCAGCCACCAATACACGAAAATAAATCATCTTTGGGAGCAATTTGGAGCCACAATCATTATTATTCACCATCATTCAACCATACTTTCAATTCTAATCAACATGTTCGGTATTGTTATTCAACTTTTTGATTCGGTTCTTATTACTATGAGTGGCTAAACATCTTGTAATCACCTCCGGGTGTATGGTTTAATTGTGAAACTTGAATCTTGTTTACTTTGGTTTATGGATTATTTTTCATTTAGTTGAAGAATATTTGTGGTTTTTATCATTTAAACAATTCACTTGTTTTCATTTGCTTATCTTTTTATCATTCACATTCGGTTTTCTTGTATCGTGAGTAGTTTGATAATTTGGAGGGTAGGTGATACTTGTGGGTTGGTAATTGAATTGTACAGGTTATTATTAAAAACTTGTGTTCGGTTATCACTTGATTTGAACCGTCCAACAAAGCTATGTCTATGTAGTATCCAATCATTTAAACAAGAGTAGGGTGGACCATTAACCAGAAACCTGGAGGGGATTACTTCTTTTCTATTATTGTTACAACTTCTTAAAGTCAATTAAAAAACAAAGTAATTAGATTTTAATTTACTAGTTAACTTACAAAGCTACTCTTTCCACCAATTCCCTGTGGAGACGACTCAACTTCCATATACTACTATTTTCATTATTTTTGACCGACCCAACGACATCGATCAAAATGGCGCCGTTGCCGGGGAATCGGTGCGCTTAGTTAGATAGTTTTGTTTTAGTTTTTATTGCTTTTCTCTAAAAAAAAACAAAAAAAAAAACAAAAAAAAACAAAAACAAAAATATTTTTCTTTTTCTAGTGTTTTAGTTTAATTTTTGTTTTGCTTTATTTAGTTCGGTATTACGCGTGGTTTGCTTGTCTGTGTCTGTGCAGGTAATTCAGTTGCATGCATCATACACGTTATTCGGGCAAAACTTCACCGCTAATTTACGATCCGGAAATTGAAAAGATAGCTAGAAAGAACAGAGCCATTCATCAAACCCGACCAACACCAAACATGAGCCATCACAGTAACCAAGATAACCAACCTCCACCGAACCAACCTGACCCAATACCACCACAACAAAACCCATTGGGCAATATGCCTCCACGACCATTTCCACAATTTAACCCAGATCCGAACGCTGGTGGTTCTAGACAATTTCAGCAAGGCCATCAAGAGCATGACGAGTGGGACGAACATTATGAAAATGATCAAGCTTTTGAGGCCCCACAACAGCAACAACAACCCAACCACCCATTAGCCTTAAATCGACAACCACCACAAAACCGAAACTCGAGATCTAACAGTAATAGAGCAACGGATTCACTTCATGGAGATGACAGTATGCACGGTACAACGGGCACCTTTTAATGGTAGAGTTGCTGATTGGGATGGAGGAGTTGCTGATGATGGATACTACATGAATCAGGATCAGTTCGACTATGAGGAGCATGATGAGTTTGGTCCGCAATATCAGCAGCAACATCAGCGAGGGTTTAATATCAGGGGAAATAATCAGGGACAGAGAGGGGTCCCTCAGAATCAACCAAGAAATCAAGTGCGAGGGAATGGGCAGCGGCAATATGTAGA
The DNA here is from genome assembly GCA_030844895.1 of Ambrosia x helenae. Lineage (NCBI taxonomy): Eukaryota > Viridiplantae > Streptophyta > Magnoliopsida > Asterales > Asteraceae > Ambrosia > Ambrosia x helenae. The sequence continues at coordinate 25,182,597 of CM061225.1, forward strand.
TGGAGTACCTCGGGTGAACTACAGACCTCCTGTAAATGGCGTTGGGAGCCATTTTATTCCAGTGGCCACCGAGCACACCTCACCTGTAGTACCACCGCATCAGAACGGAAGGAGCTTTGAGGTTAGACCCCAATATTTGAACCATCTTCCAAGTTTCTATGGTAAGGCAACAGAGGAGCCCTATCTACACATTGCGGAGTTTGTGAGTATCTGTAACACCATTGGGGGCCATGGGTTTAGTCAGGATGAAGTGAGGTTGATGATGTTTCAGTTCACCCTCAAGGATCAAGCGAAATTGTGGTACCATTCATTGCCTGCTGGGAGCATATTCACATGGCAAGAGCTTCAACAACAGTTTTTAGAGGAATATTATACTATGACTCGCACTACTGATGCTCGGGAGGCTATCAGAACCTTCCAACAACACTCGGGGGAACCATTTCATGAAGCCTTCACGAGGTTTAAGGAGTTGTTAAGGAAGTGTCCACATCATGATATACCTATGTGGGAACTGATTAAGTCATTCTATGACGGCTTATTACCCGAGGATGTTAGAGATTTGAATGCCAATAGTAATGGTACCTTTTTGACTAACCATGAGGATGTGGATTGGGAGTATATGGAGAGGTTGGCAGTGACATCAAAGAGACAAGCTCGTGCTAGTAGAAGAAGCCGAACAGGTGCAGCTAAGGGTGTTGATGTAGAAGCTGAAAAGAGAATAGCAAGCTTAGAGCGACAGATTGCACAGTTGACAGCTGGTAGAGGCGCAGGAAGGAGTGATGGAGCAAAGGCAGCTAATTCTTTTACAGTTTGCTCCGTTTGTGATGATCTGGGACACATGGATGTTGATTGTCCTACTCAACAAGGGAAATCTGAAGAAGTAAATCAGCTTTATGGACAACGAAAGCCATATGATATGAATTCTAATTCATATCACCCAGGTTTGCGAAATCACCCTAATTTTAGTTACAGTAATACTTCTAACCAGTTGAATCCTCCATCACAGGTACCTAATCAAAACAATCAGAGAGGATATTCAGGCCAAGGGAATTACAACAACCAAAGAAATTATCAGCAAGGATTTGGAAGCAATCAAGGGAGTTCTCAAGGCAACTGGAGAAGTCAAGAAAATCAACAGGGTGGCTCTCCGGGACAGGATGGATCAGTGAGAGAGATGTTGACTGAGTTTATGAAGTCAACAGGAGAATTCATGAAGTCAACGGGCGATTTCATGAAGGAGATTAGGAAGGACAACGAAATCAGAGACAAGGAGTACAAGGCCTTGGCAAAGCAAGTTGGCCAAATTGCTGAAGAGATGTCCACCATGCGTCGAGATCCAGGTAAGTTGCCTAGCACCACTGCAGTGAATCCAGCACATCAGGCGTCAACCACGAAGAATGTGCACATTAACGCGGTAAGTATTCTCTCCAATTCTGAAGATGAGCAGGAAACGTTTTCACAATCAAACATTAAAGTTAAAAATTTGAAAAAAAGGTTTTGTGAAAAGTTTTTTGAGGAAAATGTGGATGCGGCCAAGGATAAGTGTGGGAAAGTAAAAATTGCACCATTCCCTTCGGCCTTATTAGCACCAGAAAAAATAAGGGCTTTAAGTAAACGGGACCCATCGAAGGACGAGGGGTGGGATACCTTTAAACAAGTTAAAATCAATTTACCATTACTTAATGTCATTCAAGAAAGTCCTGCTCATGCTGAAAATTTAAAAGAATTAAGCACCCAAAATTGGCACAACAAGCTGCCAAAACAGTTTGTCTTACCGGCGCATGTGCGTGCCGCGTTATCGGGTACAGTTCCACCCAAGCGCCAAGATCCGGGAGCGCCCCTTATTTCAATACAAATAGGGGAGCTTAAGGTTGACCGGGCACTTCTAGATCATGGAGCTTGTGTTAGCATTCTCCCGGGAAGTATGTATGATCAACATGAATTTGGTCTATTACAAAAAGTTGACACCACAGTGGTGTTGGCTAATCAAAAACCCATACGTCCCAGGGGAATGTTAACTGATGTGATAGTTAAGGTGGAAGACTGTTACTACCCGGTGGATTTCTTGGTGCTAGATTGTGAGAAAAATGTTAAAGGCACACCACACACGATTATACTCGGTAGACCATTTTTAGCAACTGCTCATGCAGTAATCAACTGTGCTGATGGAATGGTAAGTATGAGTTTTGGGGATAAGAAATTGAGTTTAAATGTGTTTTCAACTGTTACTGACCCAAAAACCGAGGAGGTGTGTTGTATGGTTGACAGGATGGCAGAGATTGGTGAGAAGCCAAAGAAGAAGAAGAAGAAGAAGGCTAAGAAACCGCCTGAATTGGAACAAGAAAATAACGGGTCAACAAAAGAGGATTCAATGCTGAACATAAGTTATGATCCACATGAGTACAAGCAGAATACGTGCTTGGAAGCTGAGGGAGGCAAGCATCCCGTTCGACCACCATAAAAGCTATATTAGGTACAAGTCTGGCTGAAGACTCATAAACTTAGCGCTACCGGGAGGCAGCCCGGAGTTTTTATGTTATTATTTGCATTTTATTTTTAGTGTTTTTTTTATTTAGGTGTTTTGGGATGTTAGTCCGCTTGGGTTGGTAACATTGAAACTTGAGCATGTTGAGTGAGAGAGGTTTTGAAAAGCATGAAACACCATACATTGGGGACAATGTATCCCAAGTGTGGGGATGGAAGACCCGAGGGAAGTAAGGTGGAGTACTTACCTCGGCACCAAACATCATACCTATGGAATCTCCCAATTCCATTTCGTCTTCAATCACTTCTCTCTTCACTAACGACCTTTGATACGCCGCCCATTCTTCCTCGTCGTCCTCTTCATCAGAGTCACTCCAAAAATCATATATAGTAACCTGTGGCACCGGAGGTGGGACTTCAATGTCCATTTTCGTCTCCGTGATTGGGATAATCTCTTCATCTGACTCATCTGCGTATTCCACGATCGGCTCCTTCCCTTCTTCTGGAAACGTTGGGAACAACTCCCCTCGAGAGTTCATGTACCCAAGGTAGTTTCCCTCCTCATCATATGTGTAACCGACTTTCGGCGGCTGCTCTTGCTGAACCTTTTCTTTCTCTTCTTCTTCATATAATCTCCTAGCTATGTCTTCTAGTGTTCGTTGAAGATCTAAAATAGCAGTCTGTCGGTTTTTCAGGATGGTGTCATGCTCTGCTAACATTTTCTGGGTATTTTCATCTTTAACAACTAATAATGTCAACAGACTTTTGATTTCACTCCAATCATTACCACTATCCTCACAAGAAGTGCTTCCAGAAAATTGATTATAATGTGGCTGCTGATACGAGTCATCATAATAATATGTAGGACAAACGGCTGCACACAGGAATTAGCACAATATTGTGCAGAGGACCCCTTATATTGAGGACATAGAATGGTAAAATGAGGTCCTCCACAAATTTCACACATATTTACAGACTTAAAAGAAATAAAAGACACATAAAATTAGACTCCTACGACACATTATACAAATAGACAGACTCAAAATAAAACACAAGTAGCACAGATATGGCAGATAAGTGTAATCAAAGCTAGTAAACGCAATCGCAAGAGTCCCCCGGCAACGGCGCCAAAAACTTGATGTGCTAAAAGTAGTTTAATAAAAATAACTAAATTAAACCTAAAACTAGACACCTAGTAATAGATGAGAAAGGCAATGTAGGAACCCACTTGTTTGTTGATACCCTTGTGTTGTTTGTGTTGACCTGTTTGTTAAACATTACTATTAGTAAACCATGTTGAGCCTAAACCTTTCAATTGTTAAACCTACATGATCACCCAAATTCACCCGTTTACCTTGTTGAATAAAAATGTTGACATCCAATGTGTTCGTAATGCTTATTGTTTGAGTTATTCAATATTGAAGAAAAAAGAGAGACAAAAAAAAGGGAAAAAGAAAAAAAATATATATGAAAAAAAAATAATAGAAGTTATCGTTATGGGTCAATTGTGCCCAAGTTTGTGTATTAATGTGTTCGTGTGATATATGAATAGGGATGTTCAACATTTGTGTTAAACCCGTTCTTTTTGAACCATTTGTGAACCAAATTATCCTACCTTTACCCAAAGCCCAAAACCCGTAAGTCCTTTTGATATGTGCACGGTTTATAGCTTATGTGTGATTGTTATACAAACCTATGATAACGAAGTCGCATTCTTGGTTTTATGAGTGTTATATACTAGCACATTATACGCTAGTCCAGATATTAAACCGAGAGGAGCGAACATTGTGAGGGGTGTGTAGCATATGTAGATGATAATAAGCATGTTAGTTTTGGATAGGAAAGTCTTGTTTTAAAATTGCGCAACACTTGCTTGCTAGATTGTCAATCTCGATTGTGTAAGTCTATGGGACGGGTATGATTGGTGACCTTGGAAAATCGATAGGTGAAGGAATTGGAGGTGATTTGTTAAGTAGGTGAGTCGTGTTTTGAGATGGTTTGATTGGGGACAATCAAAGGTAAGTGTGGGAATGTGATGGACGTGGTGAATCATGGTGTTTAAGATGCTTAATTATGAGTTTTTAATGTCGTTTGAGCGTTTATATGCTTTGAATGTGATAACTACGCAACTTTGTGTGATTGTAGGTTCAATGGCATATTTGGATGGATTTGGAAGCTTAAATGTGGTTGAGGTTGAGTTTGGATGGTGAACCGAAAATATGGAGGTGTTCATGGACGTTGGAGCGTTAAAGAGGAATTTTGAATAGGCCAAGAACACCCGAGTCGAAGGCTACTACTACTACTACTACTACTAATAATAATAATAATAATAATAATAATAATAATAATAATAATAATAATAATAATAATAATAATAATAATAATAATAATAGTGATAGTATACAAACTGAATGCCTCGTGAATGAAGTGAAGCAAGACAAGACAAGGCAAGGAAAAGTTAAAGTCAAAGCATTTAATGGAGTTCATGAAACAGTAACACAAATGCTTTTCAGATGTTGACAGTCATAAGGCTCTGGAGTCAGCCGTCCCTTACGCGGAGAACAGCAGCAAACACAAGAAAAGAGGGCAGCAAATGACAGCCGTAACCCCTCCTGTTCCATCCGTAACCTACGGCGGTTATGAGAAAAAAATGGAAAGTTGTTTATTCAAGATATTTAAGCTAAAAACCTTTAACCCTAAAGGGGGCAGCCACCAATACACGAAAATAAATCATCTTTGGGAGCAATTTGGAGCCACAATCATTATTATTCACCATCATTCAACCATACTTTCAATTCTAATCAACATGTTCGGTATTGTTATTCAACTTTTTGATTCGGTTCTTATTACTATGAGTGGCTAAACATCTTGTAATCACCTCCGGGTGTATGGTTTAATTGTGAAACTTGAATCTTGTTTACTTTGGTTTATGGATTATTTTTCATTTAGTTGAAGAATATTTGTGGTTTTTATCATTTAAACAATTCACTTGTTTTCATTTGCTTATCTTTTTATCATTCACATTCGGTTTTCTTGTATCGTGAGTAGTTTGATAATTTGGAGGGTAGGTGATACTTGTGGGTTGGTAATTGAATTGTACAGGTTATTATTAAAAACTTGTGTTCGGTTATCACTTGATTTGAACCGTCCAACAAAGCTATGTCTATGTAGTATCCAATCATTTAAACAAGAGTAGGGTGGACCATTAACCAGAAACCTGGAGGGGATTACTTCTTTTCTATTATTGTTACAACTTCTTAAATTCAATTAAAAAACAAAGTAATTAGATTTTAATTTACTAGTTAACTTACAAAACTACTCTTTCCACCAATTCCCTGTGGAGACGACTCAACTTCCATATACTACTATTTTCATTATTTTTGACCGACCCAACGACATCGATCAACTGACAGGCAAGTGAACCTATCGACTCTAGTAAAGCTACAGTAAGTCCGGATATCGAACCCACAGGACTCTAATGGAAAACAATAACTAGACTCGAAAACTTATCTAAAATTGAAATAAAACTATTTATTATTTTAGAGGGGGGTTTACTAAAACTAAATTCAAGAAAAATAAAGATTAACTAAAATAAACTAAACTGAACTTAAGACGTGAACTGAGCTGAACCAAATTCAAATAATGGTGGAAATACTACCTAGGTTAGAATCCTACTCTTGACTGACGAACTCATATGGTTATGGAACTAGCTATGGAACCGGGATCTTCAGATACTAAACTTACAGGATAAACTAGAGGACCCTCGACCCTTCTCAAGGAGAAACCTAAGGTTACCTATAAGCCGTTAAACTACCGATTGAGAGGTTACCCTTACAGGCTTACCTACTCTGATGATAAAGTACCCTCTAGACAGTCTACCTTACAGCGCGAAAGCCTCACTACACTAATAGTGTAAGGGGTAACTATAGAAAACCTGACCTGACTCGATACGCAAGAAGTGGTAAGGAAACTAGGAAGATCTTCTTACAAAGCATCTAAATCTAGCAATTTAACACCCTAGACATATCGACAATCCCGCACCTTACAGCTATTGGAATTGGAAGAATACCTAGAACTACTCAATCAACAAAAACCACTCCTATGGAAAACACTAGCAATTTACCATAAACTAGTTGCTAACACACAGTCCACAACCTAACACGCATTCATACATGAAAGACATTCACAAAAACGCATGTGGAGTAAATAAGTATCAATTGAACAAAACTAAGTACGCATAAACACCAGATCAAAAATAATCAAAGTCTTTACTAAATCATCAACCCATAGTCTAAGTTCCAAAAAACCATAAAAAACGTTCATTCAATCATGAGTATTCATCATAACCTAAGTAGTAATGAAAGTCTAGCCAATAAACATGTTCAAAACAGGAATAAAATCAATTCTAAGTTCATGAAACATAGTTTGCAATTCAAAAGAACAAAGGAACGAAGAACCCGAATGATTAAAACCCGAAACTCTCGATCCCAATGCTCAAAATCTTGACCCTTGGCCTTTCTCTCACCTCCTAGTGCTCCCGAGCAGCTTCTTCTTGTCAAAAGTGATGATAAAAACGATTCATGGCCGTTCTAGGGTTTTTAATATCGAAATTGGGCCAAAAACCAAGTTTTTCACGTTTTTACTCCCGTCACGTAGCGTGACGGGCTTCAGGTGATGTGGTCACGTAGCGTGACCAGCTTCAAGATCAGTGGGATCCGTCACGTCGCGTGACCAGATGTGCTCTTTCCCGTCACGTAGCGTGACGAGACATAATTTTTCATTTTTTTCTTTTTTCGACTTCCCGATCAACCGCGACTCGTCCGTAGGCTCGCTTTTTCTCGTTTAAGCTCCATTTTACTTCGTTTCTTGCCCGGACTCCTGTGCAACACAAAATACTAAATAGAATACGAAAATACCACAAAAACGACACAAACTGACTCGAAAATAATATAAACTATAGACCGAAAACAGATGTATTTTGCAATACATCAATAATGCATTAATTGATAATAAAACTTGGAAACTAGTACCACGCCCGGTTTCACATCCGGTCATACGGTGTATGTGGCTTTTCAAACATAAGTTTAAAACTGATGGAAGTCTTGGCCGTTATAAAACACGTTTAGTAGTTAACGGGAAATCTCAAACCGTTGGGATAGATTGTCTAGATACATTCAGTCCAGTTGTAAAACCAGCCACAATTAGAACGGTTTTATCTATTGCTTTATCAAAGAACTGGCCCATTAATCAACTTGATGTAAAAAATGCTTTCTTACATGGTGACTTACAGGAAACTGTTTTTATGCACCAACCTCCGGGTTTTGTGGATCCGAGAGCTCCTAACCATGTTTGCAGGTTAAAGAGGTCCCTTTACGGCCTCAACCAGGCTCCTCGTGCTTGGTTCCAAAGATTTTCCAACTTCGTCATACAACTAGGGTTCAAAGGAAGCACATGTGACAATTCTTTATTTGTCTATAACAATGGAGCAGAAGTCGCATACCTACTTCTCTATGTGGATGATATCATCCTAACCGCTTCATCACCGTCTCTTCTACAACACATAATCAAGGCTTTATCTGCTGAATTTGCTATGACTAACTTGGGGCCATTACATCATTTTCTTGGTATCCATGTCACCCGCAATGCCTCCGGTTTATTTTTGTCTCAAACACAATATGCAAAGGACATTCTCCATCTTGCCAACATGTCCACATGCAAACCGTGTGCTACACCGATAGACACATGCTCAAAACTAAGTGCAACCAATGGTTTCCCATTAGAGGATGGAACTCTATACAGAAGTCTTGCGGGGGCCTTACAATATCTCACATTCACCAAACCAGACATTTCATATGCTGTACAACAGGTCTGCTTATTCATGCATGCTCCCACAGACTCGCACTTCCAGTTTACTTGTCTGAGAATCCTGTACAGCCCCAGCGCACAAAACATGTGGAGATAGATATTCATTTAGTCAGAGAAAAGGTTCGCCTCGGTCATATACGCGTCCTTCATGTCCTTTCCGCCTACCAGTTCGCGGATATCTTCACCAAAGGACTGTCCAGACAGCTTTTTCAGACTTTTTGAGACAGCTTGAACGTTCGTACCATCTCCCACTCAAACTGAGGGGGCGTATTAGAATATTAGCTGTCATATATTTTGTATTAATGTAATTAATTAGGATAGTCAAAGGGTGAGTCATGGTATTGACTATGATCCCTCATTTGTCTCTCATTTAGCTTGATTGTCTCCTAATTGCAAGCCTCCTCGTCAGTATATATTGGAAGGCATTGTTTTGTATTACTCACTCAATAATATAAACTTTACCTTTATGAGTATCATCAAATCAGAACCACAATTCGAAAATCAAAGATGGTTTATTGTAGATGTGGGAGATTAGCTATCATTCGTACTTCTTGGACCCAAAAGAATCCAGGTAGAAGGTTTTATGGGTGTCCTTCAAGGTGTGGGTTTATTGCTTGGTGTGAAGATGACTTTTACACTCGATCGAAGGTCCCTCAGAAAGATTTGTTGTTGAAGCTACATGAAAGTCAACATGAAGCAAAAAAACTGAGAAGGAAGCTTATCATTACCTGGATCTTGTTATTTGTCGTGGGAGTTGTTTTTTTTGTTGTTTCTAGTAAATTAGTAGGGTTTGAAATGTATTAAGGTTTGAAATGTATGTTAAGTTGTGGAATTTAAGGATGTAATGAATGTTTATGTAATGCAGTGTTTCATGGTAATGAATGTTTCTGTTCTTCGTATCCAGATGGGTCAAAATTTTATGGTAAATGTATTGTCTTGTGCAAATGCAGCCAATATGTGCAATATGTGACTTGTTTGCATACATCAAAATGGGTCAAAACCATTCCAAACAAGTATGCATTCAAATGTATGGGTCAAAACTATTATGCATAAGTTGTATGGGTCAAAACCATTATGCATCAGTAATGGGTCAAACATCAACCTGCAATAATAAGTATCTAAATGGGTCAAACAACAACAACTCAAAACATAGTAAAATAATAATCAACACAGTTAAACCATACATACCATAACATTTAAAATACTTAAACCATCAGTTAAACAACCAAAAGACAAAGGTTTTAAGACCAGATTCAGTTAAACCATACATATCATAACATTCAAAATACTTAAACCACTAATAACATAAGACTATCCAAAACCATCCACTAATAACCTAAGATTGTCCTTGTCCCTTGCAGGTCCTTTTGTTATGCCTAACTTTGCCACACTTCACACAAGTTTTTGTGGTACCCTTCCTTGAAAGCTTGCCCCTTTTTGTTGCCTCTTCCAACTTAATTGGTGACTTCTTTCTGACCTTCTTAGGCCTACCAATAGGCTTATAATGGCTGGGTGCTGTGAGAGTAGTGGGGATATTATCCTTTGGCCACATTGTCCTGCCATTGATGGGGAACACCTTGAACTTATACACCTCCTTCCACCTATAGTAACATTTAATAACAATCAGAATCCTCCATAACTCTTAGCAAACTAGTTCATGTAAAACACTAAGGAAATATATAATGACTTACCTATGCACTATGTAAATGAACGATATCGTTGGGTCAATAAAAAATATAAGAAAATAGTAGTATATGGAAGTTGAGTTGTCTCCACAGGGAATTGGTGGAAAGAGTAGTTTTGTAACTTTAACTATTAAACTAAAACCTAATTACTTTGTTTTTGCTTTGAAATTTAGAAAATGAATTTGAAAAGTTGTAAACAGTATTTAGAAAGAAGTAACCCCCTCCGAGCTTCTGGTTCTATGATTCACCCAAACCTGGTTAAATGATAGGATACCACATAGACATGGTTTTGTTGAACGATTCAAATCAAGTGATAACTGTGACACCCGGCAACTTTCGGTAACTAACTTTTGAAAACTTAGTAAGTCTACCTTAGCGAGTCGCGCATACGTTACACATAACATGGTCGGTCGAGTCGAATCGCACATCATTAGGGTTTTAACATACGCAAGTCTCGGGTCCCGGGAATTGGTGATCGGGCGGGAACGTGTCATTTATCATGTATTATATGTTTACAATCATTATGTGACTTGTCGGTATGTGAATATGTGCTAACATGTGTTAAAACGGGGTTTAACGCGCAAAACACACCAACACAGGGGTTGCAGGCGATTAGGCCCCAATCACACTACTGTTCATGCGATTAGGAGGCTAATCACACTACTGTTCATGCGATTAGGAGGCTAATCGCACTACTGTTCATGCGATTAGGCCCCAATCGCATGAATAGTCATGCGATTAGGCTCCCTAATCGCGTATAAGTCTGCATACTCGCGTGTAACGTGCTGGACGACCAAAAACGCCTATAAATACCACCCTTGACCTCCAAAACATCATTTGTGCAACCCTAGCCGTCCCATAACATAACCCAACACCCAAACACCCTCTGGAACTCGTTTTTGCATCAAAACCACCATTTTCAAGCTTATTCCATCATCACCTCTCGATTACAAGGTGTGTTCTTCAAACCCAAACCTTTAAATGATTATGTTTTACTCCCTAAACGTCCAGACCTGACTTATAAATGTTTTTATCTTTGAAAATCCATTTAAGACCGTTTTTAAACAAACCCACACCTTTACATGTGTTATATGTGTTATATATGTTAAAGATAGGATTTTTAGGGTTGAATCATGGTTGTTCTTATGATATTTTGATGTTTATTGCTGAGATAAGTTAGTATGATGATGTCCTAGGAGTTTGGATAGTTTTGGTGATGTATTGTTGATATTTGGTATTTTGACCCATTTGAAGGATTTTAGAGGATTAAGGATGTTATGAGGTGTGTTGTTGATTGAATGATGTTAGGGTTTGCTCTAGGATGATGCTAGAACAGTAGGATGCTATCGGACAACGTGATTATGTGGTTAAATCTGAATATTTGCTATTTAGGGTAAGTTCTTGCATGTTGATGTGATGTTTACATGCTAAGTTGCTATTTTGGGAAAACGATCGCATTCGGGACTGTTAGAATGATGAAAACTTAGGGTTTTGCTTGGAATATGTTTGTTTATATGTTAGAATGATTATTGGATGTTTTTACATGTTTCGGATCTGATTTGGAGCGTTAAACGCGCGAAATTGCATTGTCCAGCTGCAACAGGCGAGTAGCACCCTAATCGCATGATGCTATAGGCGATTAGGGGTGTACTCGCCAGTAGGAGAGGCCTACTCGTGTGTATAACAGGCGATTAGCCCTGTAGTCGCCTGTTGACCCACCCTAATCACGTGTTGACTTTTCCTAATTGCTAGTTTGATTCCTAATCGCGTGTAATGCTGCTGTATGCGTATTTTAACATCCCGGAACATGATTTGACGCCTAGGAACATGATAGGAACCCCGGGATTCACCCAATGACTTAGTAACACGTATTCGGACCTGTTTATGCGTTAAACGGATATTATGCTAGACTAGGTGAACTGTTGCGCGTATTAAGTGTTTAATTGCATATGTGGCATGATGTTTTGTATTTATCCAACACGTGGAATGTCGGGTCACCAATGGGATGTCGAGTCTTGTCTTACGTTGTTTGGTTGTCGGTTAAACATGCTTTTCGAACACATAATGGTCATGGACTGGACTTAGGGACTAATGAACCCGATGGGTTATTGGTCTAACTTAACACATATCTTATGATAGGTCGCCAATAGTTGGGGCTATCATATCTCATAAACGGTTTACTCATATCACGCATACGGATTACACAACTTAAGGTGAGTTCACGGCCCCACATTTTACAGTTTTTACTTTCGGGGTGAGAAACATGCTTACAAACTCTTTTATGACTTATGACTTGTTAAACTCTTATGACTTATGACTTGTTATCACGTTATACTATGGCTTACTTATCTTACTATACGGTTCATCGAAAATCCCTTGAAACCACTAACATGGGTATATGGCGGGGAAATGTGGATAGCGCTATTGGGAACTGACAAACCCCACTCGACGGTCGGACCGGCGGGTGCATATTGTCTCTAACAAAACAAGGTCTACCGGCGATGACGGTAGCCCATAGGAACTAAGGGTAACACACGGCTTAGTCAGTAATGGTTTCACCCGTATGAGTATCTCATTCTGCGCCTGGTTTGGCGTTCTCACAAGCATAGTAGTAATTGTGATGGTAACATTTTTGATGGATCACTGCAACGTTTAATTAAAACCTGTGAACTCACCAGCATTATATGTTGACTCTTTTAGCATGTTTTCTCAGGTCGCTAAGGTAGCAGCATATGGATAGGCGCACGTGGTCGCACTGGAGTCGTCTCGTGTCTAGGGTCTCATCTGCACGTTTTGGGATTATGAACTTTCGAACTTATGATCATTTATGCATGACTTTTGTAAACTTTAAAATGCTTCCGCACTGTTGAATGTTTGTTTTAAACTTATGCATTTTATTTACGTATGTTTTACATTTAGACGTCGTTTATTGTGACCGTTGACTTGGATCCTGGTATGTCACACGCCTCGCGGTAGAACTCCGCAGGTGGAAATTTGAGGGTGTGACAATAACCGAACATAAGTTTTTAATAATAACCTGTACAATTCAATTACCAACCCACAAGTATCAATTACCCTCCCAATTATCAAACTACTCACGATGCAAGAAAACCGAATGCAAATGATAAAAAGATAAGCAATTGCAACACAAATGAATTATTTAAATGATTTAAACCACAAATATTCTTCAAAAAAGTGAAAAACAATCCCAAGTACCAAATCAAACAAGTTAAAGGGTTTCACAAACGAACCAGACACCCAGAGGTGGTTACAAAAGTGTTTAGCCGATCATCTTCATCACGGGATCTTCAATTAATGATTGGAATGATGATTGTATGAAAGGATTGATTGGGAGGTGAAAAACGGCTAGGGTTCAGAGTTTTTTTGTTTGGGGTTGAAGTTCTCTTTAAATATGGTAAAAATCCTTCAAATTCCCAACTTTTCCGACCCCCGGCGCAGCCGCGCACCCCACCCAACGCAGCCCTGCTCTGGGACCAAAAACTTGCTGACCCGCTCTAATTTTAGCGCATATCAATGCTGATTATTGGAGTCTGGCATAGCCCCGCGCCTCCCCCAGCGCAGCCCTGCTCTGGTTACTGGTACGCGTCCGTTTTTGCCATAAAATCTTCGTTGGAACTCCGTTTTCTTCGATTCTTGCGGCCACGTCTTCGTATTTCAGAGCTCTATCACATCATCATTTAATATCTTCATTTAAAATCCATTTGGTTTCTCCAAAATTGCATCCAATCTGCTCCACTTACCTGTAATCCAAATCAAACTCAAAGTAACCATGTTTTATTATATAATTCACTTAAAAACACATAATTAACTACATCTTAACATGGTTAAACCCCCTCACATCACATCCCCACACTTACCTTTGATTGTCCCCAATTAAACCATCACAAAACACTACTCGCTTTGCTAACAAGCCGCTTACAATTCCCTTACCGTTACTAATCTTCATGGCCCCGAATCATACCCATCCCATAGACTTACACAATCGAGATTGACAGACTGACAAGCAAGTGTTGCACATTTTAAAATCAAGACTTGCCTAACTAAGCCTAACATGATTATCATCATACAATTATACTACACACCCCTCACAATGGTCGCTCCTCTCGGTTTATATCTGGACTAGCTTGTAATGTGCTAGTAAAAGTCGCTCAAAAACCACGAATGTAACCCTGTTATCATAGGTTTGTATGACAATCACACAGAAGCTGTAAACTATGCATACATCGAAAGGTCTTACGGGTTTTGGGCTTAGAGTAAAGTTAGGAATGATTTGGCTAAACAATTGGTTTAAACACAAAGGTTTCAACACGCTTGAATGACTATCCTTATTCACAAAAACACACTAAAGAAATAACTTTGGGCATATTTGACACATAACACATACTTCTATTTTCCCTTTTTTTTCTTTTTTTTCATATATATATTTTTTTCTTTCTTTCTTTTTTTTTCAAAACTTAAACATAACTCAATCACTTGAACAAAACATAAACACAATGGATGTCATCAATTTATTACACAAAAGGTAAACTGGTCAATTTGGGTGATGTTGTATGTTTAATCAAATGAAAGGGTATAGGCTCAACATGGGCTACTAAGGGTAATTTTTGGATAAACGGGTCAATAAAACACAAACACTTGGTTTCGAACATAACAAAAAGGGATTCATAAATTGCCTTTCTCATCTATGTGCATGTTCTGCCTACAACTTTAGCATGTATCAAATCACACAAATTTTGTAACAAGGAAACATTTGGCCTACTCTCAACAAATGAACATATATATATCAATATCTATCAATCCAGCAGGCTCAAAGTCTCACAAAGTAGGGATATAGGATGCCAATATGTAGTATATGCAATTTTTAAAAGCATGTTACCCCTAGTTAGGCATCTCTTTTCAGTTTCTTTAAAAACGCTTGTCAGGAAAACTCTCATGAAACTTAAAAGGATGACCATGATCAAGGGTCTCATTTTCATACTCAGCAAAGGACTCGTTAGCAACTAAAAACGCGGCTTTTGTGTTTGATCAAGTGAAAAAGGTGACATCTTACGAGAATTTTTTTTTCATTCATATTTTCTTTCAAAATTTCAAAAATTTCTCAATTTTCTCACACATGTGTAAGTGTTCCCCCAACTATCCTAGGGTCACCCATCCCCACACTTCGGATACATTGTCCCCAATGTATGGTTTTCAGTCCTTCACTACTCAACATGTTCAACCTCAATCACTACCTACTAGAGCTGACTAACACCCCAAAGTAACAAAACAAACAATTCCCTTAACGAACACATTTTCACACCACCAACTTTCATAAACAAGCAACAACAAAAGAAAAGAAAGGAGCACATTGTAACATCGCAAAATTTTCCCCAAAATTTTAATACATAAAAAGCCCTTATATATATATATATATATATATATATATATATATATATATATATTTATTACACCTTTATCATTAATATTATACAAATGTGCCTAAGTCTTTGTTTATCCTAACTCACAACTTATATACATACATAAATGTATATAAATAATAATAATAATAATATGATTCTAATTTCTTTTTTTTTTCACATACAAGATTTTTTTTTTTTTAAATAAAGCCTTGAGTCAAGAGTCAAAGTCTTGACAACATAATTCTTGGAGTCAAAGTCTTAGTCATAGTCAAAGTCTTAGTCCTAGTCAAAGTCTTAGTCAAATAGTCAATTCATCATAAAACCTTACTTTATGGTGTTGACCAATTTTTAATGGCTAATTGAATCCAAAACTAGTATAAAAACCCACCTATGACCCATTATACTTTGCACCTCTAAATCGATTGTTTCAATCCGATTAAACTTTCCCTCATACCTTTCTTCTATAGTCTATTACTTCTACAATTGAAGCTTTGATTATAAGCTCTTGTAATTGGCAACTTTGGGGCTACACATATTCTATTTCTCGAGACTTAATACTTTGCTAAGGTGAGTTTACGTAACCATGTTTATGCAATTCTTCATACTTGCAACATTATACTTAAGCAATTCTACATGCATGTCTAGTTGTAAACTTTAATGCCTCATGAATTAGACAACAACAACAGTTTCAACGAGTTTCAACATTACATAATCATTAGCTATGGCCAAGCCGGCGATACTCAATAATAGATCTATTGGATAGACAATCCCACCCGGATACGTGTACCTCCTACATAGGTAGCGTGGGTGATTGTTATCGTTCCAACATATTACTAAGGTGAACCGTGGATGACGGGATGGACCTAAACTAGTCGGAGGTTTGATTATGTCGATTCAACATATCATGTTTATTCATGTAGACTTAAACTTACGATAGACATATGAATTGCTAAACTTTTATACTTAAACTATTTGCTTAACATGGATTATGTATTCTCACCAACTTCTAGTTGACCCCCCCCCCCATTTTTCCAAACTCAACAGGAAATAACGATGCTTGAAGTCTAGAGCTAGCATGAGAAGATATTTGAAGTTTTACGTTTCATTTGTTTGTTTGATGTATTAGACCTTAATGTAATTCAATATTGTAATGTAATAAAGGATTATTTAAACATATGTATTACCATGAGCTACTGAACAATCATCAATACGTGACATCCCGATGTTTCCGCCATCGGTTGGGGTGTTACACACATGGACCTGATTCACTCCCCTATCAAACGCGCATCAACGCTGATGCGTATCGGATTCACTCCCCAGCAACGGCGCCATTTTGATCGCTTGTCGAGTGCTAATCAAAAAATATTTTAAAAACAACTCCTTAGCTACAATGGCTGCAGTATAGGGAGTAGAGTTGTCGAACCACGAGGAGTATGAGGAAAGTGTTAATAGCATTTTATCAACTAACTAATTAATTAAAATAATATTTTATGAAGTAAAATATTGTGGTGCTTGCAAAAGTTGAGTTGAATTGATTTGAATAAAGACAATAATAATAAAGAAGTACCCCCCTCTAAACTTCAGGTTCTAGGTTTCACACAGTTTTCAGTTTATAGATTGGGAACCACATAGACATAGTTCTGGAAATTAGTTATTAACTGGTAGCACAAGTTCTTGTCATCAAACTCTATTAACTACCCAATTGTAAGCATCAAGTCAACCCTCTTTATGTCACCCAACCCGCTACTAAGTTTTGTCATCAACCGAACAAGTTGTAAAGAAAAGACTCAAAACACAAATCAATTGTTTAGTTAACTAATGCATCAATGATGTTTTATATGCTTGTCATCACACAAAAACACAATCCAATACTGAAAATAAATAGAAAAAAGTGCAAAACGTAATTGAACCATTCGTCTAGAGGAAGCTACAAAGATTTAGCCTTGCATCTTGATCGCATGCATGTCTCCCTTTTTTTCCTGTTGATGTGCGACCTTCTCCTCCCAAACTTATAATTGCCGTCAAAATAAAATATCTCCAAACCTATCATGTCCGCACAACTTTCCCACGCTTGGCTGCTGCAATGGCTATGAAACAACGAAAACACACAAAACAAATAAAACAAAATAAAATAAAATACAAACCTCGGGATGCCTCCCGAGAGCGCTAAGTTTATGAGTCTTCAGCCGGACTTCATACTTACTATATCTCTCATGGTGGTCTTAGTGAACATTTACCCACCGAGTTCCCGATGTATGCCCGGTAGTTTACATTCTGATTCCATATCTGCTCTTTTATGACCCACATGTTTGTTGAATCAATACGAAACAATTGAAATCCACATTTTCCTTCTGAATTCCCAACATATGTTCGGTAGTTGACATGTCGAGTCTTCGTCTTCTTGCTCATGATCGACATATATGCTGAAGTGTTGCAAGTCCCTTTCATGATAATTTGCCCAAGATCCTCCCAACTCATCTTCCTCTTCTTTCCACTCGAACCATCATCCCCAACTTTTTTGGCTTTCTTAGTAAACATATGAGGATGGTTAGAATACACCAAGGTTACCTGGTTTACTGGTTCTTCAAGAGGTGTGTCTGCAAGTGGTTGCACGCAAGAAGTCACGTATTCTTTTAGGCTCGTAACTTCCTTTTCTAAGACTTCCTCCATCACAACCTGATCCCCATGTGGCTCTTCAACGACTGAGGGAAGTGGCGTGGTATTGATTTCCATGACCTCTTCTTCAACTTCTTGGTTAGGAAAATCCATAAGCTCATCTACCACCTCATCGTTAACCATACCCGGTTCTACTGTGAAATCTTCAGGAATAGGAGGATTTTGTGTGGTCTTGTTTTCCATAGCCTTTAAATCTGCGATTTCCTCCGCTAATTGGCTAACTTGCTTTACCAATTCCATACGAATCTTGTCCTGGATCTCGTAATCCTTTCGTATTTCCTGCATGAACTCCATAAGTGTATCTTTAAACGAAGCAATCGAGTCAACCAATTCTTCCACATGCTTTCCTTGATCTTTCCAATTTTCCGCATAATCAAAATGTGGACCTTGTTGATAGCCTTGATTATGCATTTCTCTTTGATAATTTCTTTGGTTCCCCTGCTGACGGTTCTAATATTGTAGCTTCCTTTGATTGAATGAACTCCTTTGATACACATCATTTGGCTGATAATAGCCGTAGGAGTTTGCTGAATGTGGCTAACGATATGAGGATGATAGGGGTGAGCCTCCATGATTTTTGAAACAGAATATGATTAGATCTTGTTGTTCCTTATACGCTTCAATCTTCCTACAGGCCAATGGACAATCATGAAACAAATGATACGGGCTCCCGCAACAATCACACGGGTCATCTTCTACCCACCTTATCACGTGTCTTTGAATTTCACTGTGCCTACGTAAATTAACACACCTAGTGTAATACTGAACAAAAATAAAAAGAAATCAAATCAACTAAACTAAACTAGAAAAATAAATTAATTATTGGGTTTTAGGATTTTTATAAATAAACAATAAAAACTAAAAACTACACTAAGTGCACCTATTCCCCGGCAACGACGCCATTTTGATCGATGTCGTTGGGTCAATCAAAAATATAAGAAAATAGTAGTATATGGAAGTTGAGTCGTCTCCACAGGGAATTGGTGGAAAAGAGTAGTTTTGTAACTTTAACTATTAAACTAAAACCTAATTACTTTGTTTTTGCTTTGAAATTTAGAAAATGAATTTGAAAAGTTGTAAACAGTAATTAGAAAGAAGTAACCCCCTCCGAGCTTCTGGTTCTATGATTTACCCAAACCTAGTTAAATGATAGGATACCACATAGACATGGTTTTGATGAACGATTCAAATCAAGTGATAACCGAACACAAGTTTTTAATAATAACATGTACAATTCAATTACCGACCCACAAGTATCAATTACCCTCCCAGTTATCAAGCTGCTCACGATGCAAGAAAACCGAATGCGAATGATAAAAAATAAGCAATTGCAACACAAATGAATTATTTAAATGATTTAAACCACAAATATTCTTCAAAAAAGTGAAAAACAATCCCAAGTACCAAATCAAACAAGTTAAAGGGTTTCACAAACGAACTATACACCCGGAAGTGGTTACAAAAGTGTTTAGCCTCTCATCTTCATCACATGATCTTCAATTAATGATTGGAATGATGATTGCATGAAAGGATTGATTGGATTGAGGTTTGAGATGATGAAAAGTGTGTTTGGGAGGTGAAAAACGGCTAGGGTTCAGAGTTTTTTTTTGTTTGGGGTTGAAGTTCTCTTTAAATATGGTAAAAATCCTTCAAATTCGTAACTTTTCCGACCCCCGGTGCAGCCCCGCGCCCCACCCAGCGCAGCCCTGCTCTGGGACCAAAAACTTGCTGACCCGTTCTAATTTTAGCGCATATCAGCGCTGATTAGTGGAGTCTGACGCAGCCCCGCGCCTCCCCCAGCGCAGCACTGCTCTGGTTACTGGTACGCGTCCGTTTTTGCCATAAAATCTTCGTTACAACTCCGTTTTCTTCGATTCTTGCGGCCACGTCTTCGTATTTCAGAGCTCTATCACATCATCATTTAATATCTTCATTTAAAAGCCATTTGGTTTCTTCAAAATTGCATCCTATCTGCTCCAGTTACCTGTAATCCAAATCAAACTCAAAGTAACCAGGTTTTATGATATAATTACTTAAAACACATAATTAACTACATCTTAACATGGTAAAACACCCTCACATCAGTAAACAGGATTCACATATGTCTCTGGCATTTCTGTTTCTTTGCCACTATACATATTCTTATTCCATATTGCAACCACAATATGCTTGCATGGCAGCCCTGTGATGTCATACTTCCTGCATGTACAAGATCTGTTTTTCAAATTCTCCACCACACCAAAACCTGCTAGGCCTCTAACTTGATAATGGTCTTCTCCATTCCACAACTCTGTGCATCTACTTGCTTGATGTTTGATCTCTTCAAACTTATTATGAGCATTTGGTGTTAAGAGTCCATCATAACTGTCCATAACTCTTAGCACACTCACAACCCTTCTCATGAGATACTCCCTGATATATTCCAACAGTGTGATAATAGGCTTGTCCCTTGTATCCGGTATCTTTGAATTAAATACTTCACACATGTTGTTTAACAATACATCTGAGATTGCCCTACCTGGTTAATAATTCATTTCAAAATAATGAATCAATTTAGAATAGACAAAACAATTACAAAATAATGAATAAACATTACCTGAAAAATGTGATTTTAACCAATACTTGGGTGGGATTTCAGATAACCACAGTTGTGCTTCAGCATTGAACTCTTTCAGCTCTTTCGTATTTTGTTCAAAGTACTCAACAATTGATGATGTAGCCAATTTCCAAAGGTGATCTTTGTATGCCTTACCCTTGAACCTCATCTTCATATTCTCATAAATATGTCTTAGGAAAAACCTGTGTTCAACAAATGGGAACACCTTCTCCATTGCTGGGATAATGCCCTACATTAAAGCAGTAAACAAATGTAATAACAATCATACTAGTTCATGTTAAACACTAATGAAATATAATATTAATTACCTTTTATCTGTCACTAATGAAGGTAAAGTAGGAGTCAAGTTCCAAGTCTATATCATTACCAAGGCATTGGAGAAACCATGTCCAAGAATTTAAACTCTTAGCCTCAACTACTACATAGGCCAAGGGGTAGATCCCATTGTTTGGGTCAACACCCATAGTACTCAGGACCTAACCAGAGTATGGACCCTTTATAAATGCCCCATCAAGACCGAACAATGGCCTACCAATTGCCTTAAATCCCTGCTTCAGTGGCCCCAAGCAAACATAAATCCTTTTGAACTTTCTGGTATCAGATGTTGGATCTGTGCATGGTTCTACCTTAATTTTAATTGTAGAACCTGGATTACTTTTCATAACTTCAGCACAATACTCCCTTAAAACAGTGTATTGTGCCTGATAATCACCATGTAACTGTGCAAGTGCCTTTGCTTTAGCCCTAAAAGCTTTCATTCTGGAAATCCCAATCTCATATTTTTTTCTGGAACTGATCTTGAACTGCCTTCATAAGAATGTTTAGGTTTTCCTCAATCTGCCCCATTAGTTGTTTACTCAGGTATGTAGAAGTGCAATGATACACAGATCTAGTTTGGATACACTTATGCTGAGTGACTAAAGTTGTTACCATCCAGCTCTTTGCATTACCAAGTTTTGATACTAACAAAGTCCAAGGGCACTTCACCTTTTGAGGGTCTGCTTTATTCCCTCTCCCACCCACACATTTGTCCTCTTTCTTATCTTTACTTCCTTTACTTCCTCTACCTACTACAACACCTAATACAATAGAATCTTTACTTCCACTACCTACTTTTGATGATTTCACATTAGGTCCTTTCAGTTTAGATCTAGTTTGCACACCAAGTACCTTACCTTTAGCATTGGACTTGTCAGTTGCTGTGTTGTCTTCTTTTTTAGACTTTCTTACCTTTAGCCTTGGACTTACCACCTATATCAAGTTGACTATGGACACCAACTTCATCAACATGGAAATTAGGTAAGTGGCCCCTGCAAACAACCCTAACTCTTATTAAATCATCTTTGATAATCCTAAGTTCCCTTCTAGTTTCAACAACATGTTTGATTAGCTTATTCACTTCCATCTTGTTTCCAAACAGCTGCCCTAAGTGGAAATTGCCTTTCTTTTCATTGGAGTTCCTTAAATACTTGAGCATATGCTTCCTAACACTTGACTCATCCAAATCAGACTCACTACCGCTATCTAATGTATCATTATCCAAAACATCATCAACCTTGTTTTCAAAATGGTCATTGTTATTGTCTTCCACCCCTAGATCAATGTTAAGCCTAAAATCTCTCATGTCTACCTCAACATCATCCTTGCAAGTATCATCAGCAAAGAAGTCATTATCACTGTCACTGTCATCTTCATTGTTTTCAACTGTTATGAACATTAATGCTTTCACTTTTCTCCACATTATTGATTTTTTTAGTGTTATCAACATAAATATCCATATTATCTTTGTTAGAGCAAAAGAAAGGATCAAACTCTTGTTCAAGATCATAACCTGCTAAATAGTCTTTGACAACATCTTCAACAGGCCTCTTAGGTTCTAGGGTTTTCTTAGGATCATTTTTACCCAAATGTGATGACTCAGTCTGTTCAACAGGTTTCCAACATAACCTTGGCAATGAATTAGTGTTGGTATTTGACTTGGTATTTTCATCCATAACATCATCATTTATCTCTTCTATCCTAACTCTAGAAGGGGAGCAGCAATAAATATCCACATTTGTGTCATCAAACTCAATGTAAACCTTTATTTTATAGTTTCCGTTATTGGATACAAATTTCAAGAACCTAAGAACATCTAAGTCAGTACCTAATGATCGAAGACCAATATCTAAATCCCCACTTGGATAAACATAGTGATAAAATCTTATCATTTCACAATCATAAACTAGCTTCTCAGCTATTTGATCCAACACATGAACAGAGAAGTAATCAGCATTTAGCAAATCAACAATGCAAACCTCACCTTCTTTATACTCTTTGCTTGGAAAATCTGAGAAAATACCCCATGATATAGTTCAATCGAGAAGAGATTAGGGTATGCACCTACATTGTTACGAAATTAACCAGAATTTAGTTTCAATCCATGCTTAACGATTAAACAAATAAGCAATTAACTGTTACCGTAAGTCTCATCAACTTCCTCTTGCTCGAAGTCGTCTTCACGAATCATAAACCTTTCAATTCGTTTTCTAGGCTTCGATCATCCATGGTTAGGGTTTTTGATTTGTGTATAAACGTTGTTCTGAATGATCTGGGTGTTCAATTTGGGGGTTTTATAATAAGAGTTTATAGATTATAATAATAGGTGTAAAAAGACGGTTATACCCTCACGTGAGGGTCATGTGATAGATTTTAACGTTAAAACTAAACGTGGGTTAGTCTAAAGGACAAGATGGGTGCAAACTACATAAATAAAGGACATAACCAATGCAAATGAAAGACAAGGGACATATGATGAAATTTGGGTGATAAATAAAGGACAATTTGTGTAATTTTGTCTTAAGTTTATATATTTTTAAGTGAGGTTTGGTGTTTGCTTTCATAGGGTGGTGGTGTTTTAGTATTATAGCTCGGTGGTTTTTGTGTTTTGGTTTTTTTTTTTCTTGGTGTGTGTGTGTGTGTGTGTGTTTGTTTCATTGTTTCTAGCTTCTTGCTGGTTTTGGTGCTATAATATTTCTTTTGCCATTAAAAAAGTGGGGTTTGCATATGTTGGGTTTGAAAGAGCAACTTTTTATTAAGGATTACAAGATTTGATGAGGTAATTAGTTATATGCATCTCTATAGTATGGTAATTGCTTTTACTTGTTTATGGTTAGGTGGTTAAAAGATTTTTTTCTTCTTGTTTTGATGAAACATGCATATGAGTTTTATTTAGAATGGACTAGGCTTAGGTGAATTAAATTTAAAGTGTGTTATTTCATGTGTGGTTATTTTTTGTAATTTGTAATATGTAGTCATATTCTTAATTTGATGATAGTAAAAGTATAAACTTGTAATGCAATTATAAATACTTGTATTTTTCTATCCTGCAAGCAGCCTCACTGGAAGCAGCCTCTCTATTTTTAGGGGTAGAGGTAAGGCTGTCTACATCTTACCCTCATCAGACCCTACCTTAGCTTTGCTATAGGTGGGATTAACTAAGTATGATGATGATGATGATTTTTGTATCCTGCATTTAAAAATCTGTTCATATCAAACAACTCAAGACATGAAATGGTGATTTTACTGTTGATTAATTATTTTTCAAGTGATTAGACCGGTGATTTAACCATCCAATAAGTAAAATTGTATTCCTAGTCCAAATTAGTTAAGAGTTAAGTGTGGTTATGAACCTAAGTAATGATGTTATTGGATTGTGCTTGTTTATAGAATCCAATAGCTTATAAAAAACCGTGGTACTGATGAATATAACATGTCATTTATATTTTATTTTAATAACCTAGCTTAATCACGTAATTGTGGGTGCATAAAAATGTCCAACATCAAATAATACCTTTGACGCTTGGTTGTAGAGTAATTTCAGGATGGATAATCTTCTAGAAAGTTTCTACTCGGGTAATAAAAAAATAAATCCGTACGTTTACAGTGGGCAAAGCTGGAAAATATTGGTTGGCATGATGGATTGGATGGTACATGATAATTCTACTTTGTGTGGTTAGATATCATGTGCTAACTTATGGCCAAACTTACAAATGTTTTAGACTTGGCAAGAAGGGTATTGAGAACTTTGATCCTCAAGCTTTTATGGCCTTGAATTGAAAATTTGATTATCACATTCATGATCATTCAAAAGTTTATGCTGCTGAATTATGTGTTTGTGCTTGATTGTTTTACCTTTATTAAATATTACAGAATTAGCTAGTTGTTTATAAGTTTTTGTATTTGTGAGTTTAAAGTGTGCTTACATGTTTATAAGTTGTATAAACTGACTAGTAAATTTCTTTGATAATACAAGTGGAAGCATTGTAGCCATATGGTATTAAAGGTGGGTTGTTTATTTGGAGGGCATCAGCTATGACACCTAGGCTTAAGTGGAAGCATTGTAGCCATATGGTATTAAAGGTAGTTTGTTTATTTGCGCCAGGTGCTTAGCTGAATCTTACACCCAAATCTATATTTTGTAACGTGTTTGGACAACTGTTTTGTAAAGTTTTGTAAATAATAATCCTTTTATGTTTCTATAGTGGTTTCTAACATTAAAATTTGGCATCTTGTGTGTCTAAATAAAAAAAATAAAAAAAAAGTTGTTTAAATTCTTATATAAAAATGGTTAAAAAGTTATCGTATTACATTACTTTTTTTTTTCTACAGTCAACACCCAACATCATATTTTAACTGCAAATATCGTATTACATTACTAAACTAGCGAGATGCTAGAGAAATACAAAGCGTTACATAAAAAGAGGGGGGGGGGGTGTTTGTAACTAACTCACCCAACAAATGTTTAGCTTACTATTCCTATTGACATACCATGAATTCGAATAACTAATAATGTAATAAAAATGTTAAAATGTTCCTTTGCACCTATTCTCAGGTGTTGTTTGTTTTTTCTGCAGGAAAAGGTCTGCAGTCTGCGGACCACATGTGCAGACATCTGCAGGAGAAGAGGTGGACCAAAGGTCTGCAGTGTGCAAGAAGAAAACTGTTTGTTTATTAATATCTGCAGGCTGCTGAAATAAACTGAAATTTAAATAAACTGATTTTTTACAGCAGTCTGATGGTGGACGGTGGTGGTGGTGATGGTGGGTGGTGGTGGACGGTGGTGGTGGTGGTGGTTGGTGGTGGACGGTGGTGGTGGACCATGGTGGTGGTGGTGGTGGACGGTGGTGGTGGTGGTGGATGGTGGTGGACGGTGGTGGTGGACCGTGGTTGGTGGTGGTGGTGGACCGTGGTGGTGGTGGTGGACCGTGGTGGTGGCGGTGGTGGACCGTAGTGGTGGTGGAAGATGGTAGGTGGTGGTGGTGGGTGAGGAGAAGAGAAGTGGAGAACTGGAGAAGATCTTTGAAGACCTTAGAAGACTTTGGAACAAGTCTACACCAAGAATAGGTCAGGAAGACATTTTTGAGTGAAAGGTATTCCAAAAAACAAACAATCTGCAGACCCCAAACGTCTGCACGCGTCTGTTTGGTGCAGACAAAAGAGGTCAGAAGTGCTTTTGAGCAAAAAACAAACAGCACCTCAATGTAAAACACCGTGTTATTTCAAAACTTCTAAATAATCCACCAAGTAGGTAAGATAATACCACTAATTAATTCTTTCTTCTTTTTTGCAATTGAGAGAGACTCCTTCCAAGTAAAAAATTTAGCGGATGCAAGAGAAACCGAAACCGACGTTTCTAACCATTAAAAAACGGATAACCATAAATCTTTTGCCCTTTGGAGTTATGGTGTTACATGTCACAAATCCACTCGCCTTGTTGAATTTAGGTCTATTAATCTTTGGTATGACTTAACTTTCATGGGCAACTATCCATTGAAAAATACCATGCATAAAAAATTATTTTCTTTTAGGAAGGAGATTGCTCATCTAACATCGACATTGTCAACGCTGAGGATGTTGCTATTAGAACACTATTTACATAGATAATTGGTGTGATTAGGACACAACACAAACCTAACATGGAATTCACGAGTATTGGTTTAGCCTAAATCGGTTCAGGTCAGTTTTCAGGCAAACCGCAAATATATTTAGCTAAAAGGTTTGTGTCGTGCCAACCCAGTAGGTTTGTGGGTTTATCAGTTTAATCCATTTATGTTTATGTGATGACGTGGGTAGCCTAAAGCAAAAGGATTAACAAGTATCATAAAAACTATGCTTAAGGGGTTGAAAGCTACGAAGGTTCAAAGGACGGAGGAGCACAAATCAAAAGATGACCTGTCTTGTTATCTTTTTCTCGGTCAGCACAAGCAGCTGTCGTATAGACACTGCACCTCTTGGACCGCAGGTCCAAAGCCACCCTTGGCTTAAAGTGGTTTGTCCTCTTGTTGTACCATGTCTCAAGATAATATCCTTTTCAAAAGAAGAAGATACTCCCTCTATAAATCAGGGATCTATTCCACAGATCTGATCCATCCTAATTATTTTTTCTTACACTCTATCTTCTATTCCTTTTGACATCCACACGTGAGGAGAATATCTCCATCACACTAACACACTATTCGAGTATAGAACATCAATTCTGGTCTTGAGTCATACTCAAACCAGAATTCTAATACTCAAAACAATATTATCTTGAACCTCCTTCTACGTTTTGCAACGTAGGAGGACACCATGACCTGCGTTAGGCAAATTGAAACCCTTTAACCCTTTAGCCTTCATTGAACCCAGAACTAGCGTTAGGCCCTTATTTGTTGTAGCAACAAGTTGGCGCCCACCGTGGGGCTACGCCATTGTCTCCGTTCAAGAAACAAGTGTGTAGCTCCAACTCCTCAGTATGTCTAACACTGAGTCTCCGGAGGAAGTAAACCAGACCTCCCCGAACACAGATCAAACATCTCCCAACAGATCTGTGTCCTTCTCCACTCCTGGGAGTACTCCCGCTGGTGTTCCGTCACAAGAGTTTACACTCTTTCAAACACCTACTCCTACACGTTCAGGAGTGTCTACTCCTTTTGCTAGCACCTCTCAAACACCTGAACGTGTAGATCTCACACCCGAAGGTGTTGCAGGCAATTTCTTGCAACTTAGATCTCTGCTGAACCAGCATGTGGCCCGAGAAAGGGAAAAGGGGATCAGAATCCGACTTGACTATAACGAGGAAGAACCACATCTTCCTCTTGGTCCGCCTCGTCCCTCTCACCTTAACTCCTTGGGTCCTCAGTCTTCCCATCACCACTAGGGAGCAAGACCAAGCATGGTCTCACCAGCACCTTAACTAGCAGCAAGGCCAAGTCCTACGACCTTCCCCTTGTTCACTCCCCAAACAGTCACCTCCGGTGCACCCCTTAGGCATGAACTGACTCTAGAACAACTCTTACAGTCACCAGTGACTATCATCCCACCTCCGACTGCAACCTCATGGGATCAAGCCATGGCTTCTTTGCCAATGGCACGAAGTGCCTCTATGAGCATGCCCATTGGAACAAGCAGCAACGTTGCACCAGAAAGCCTTCAAGGCTTCAACCTCATGCCACACATGATAGCTCAGATGATGGCTCACTTCCCATGGCAACAACTTATCTTCCAAGCCATAGCTACCCAACAAGTGAACAACGTAAACAACAACACGAGGGTAGAACACAATCGAGGTCAAACATACAAACCTAGCAGCTTGTCGTGCTTTTCCTCGGAAATAGCAGATTATGACTTCCCGAACAAGCTGAAGATGCCAGCCCATATAAGGACCTATGATGGTACGGAGGATCCTGAAGACCACCTTCAGATCTTCTCAGGGGCTGCCAGAATGGAAAAGTGGGATAACCCCGAGTGTTGTCTCATGTTCATGCAAACCCTCGTTGGATCCGCTCGTATTTGGTTCAATTACCTACTTCCTGGAAGTATCAAATCCTTCAACGATTTGGGAAAAGGATTCCTAGCCAATTTTTCACAACAAAGACGTTGTGTGAAGGATGCAACAGTGATATTCCAAATCAAGCAGAAAGACGATGAAAGCCTCAAAAGCTTTATCGAGCATTACAAAAAAGAAGGCCTCACTTATGTGGGAGCGGATGATGCGCGGTTGCACGCATCATTTTTATTTGCCAATTTTGTATATTTTTGAGTCGTTTAGCTAGTATTTTTATTAGTTTTAGGTCCGTACTCTATTATTTTAGTATTGTATATATTTTATTACTTTTTGGTTGTTTTTAATATTAATTTATTTATTTTATATTTTTGGTAGGTGATCGCATGGAGCGGGGCTAAAACAGTATAAATTATATTTGAGACCCGAACACTCGAGTCGAGAGCACGGGGCCATAACACCATTTATAATAATAATAATAATAATAATAATCTATATATATATATATATATATATATATATATTGCAAAGGGATTAATCCTACATGTCATATTCTTATGCAATCTCTCCTTTGAGAGATGCCACATAAGATGTGATGTGGCAACTTTAAACCAATTAAATAAAAGAAATAAATATGATTTAACATAATCTATTATAATCTTTAACCTAATCTATTAAATACATAATCTACTAAATCTAAATATTAAACCTTTATTATTTTATCTCTTGTGTTTCTCCCATAACTTTTAAACGTTAATATCTTTTATATACGAGATTTTTTAAAGAAAAAAATTACACCAAATTAACGAGCGTTTTTTTATCTTTCCAACGAGTACCATAGTGCTATATAAAAATCGGAGAAAAAAATGACTATTTTTTGTAACCCGACAGGTTTTGTGTCGGGTTTGGGATTAGTTTAAAAAAAATGTGGGTTTGGGTCGGGTCTAGGATTAGGTGATACCCGACCTGATTACCCGAAACAATATACCTAAATCCCTGAACTACATACCCGATCATATACCCCATGAATTTTTTAACGCATCACATAACCCATAGACTAATGCGTTCGATATTTCAATAATTAACTTTTTTTTCTTATTTCATGTTAGTTCTTTTTAAAATGATCGATTACAAACTTCCAAATTCATTTGTAATGGCACTAAATTTATACCCCGGCGCAGAGATTAGTTTTTTTTTTATTTGAATATGGTAAGTTATGGCAGAGATTTGTTTATAATAATAATAATAATAATAATAAATTTTATTATGTTATATTAGATATTTCAACCCGGGACGCTTCCAGGATAAAAACTAGTAATAATAATAAGAAGAAGAAAAGAAAAGAAAGATTGAATTGTGGCAAAAGGTCACGTGGCCCATGGCCCAAACAAAGGACTTTGAGGTTTTGATTGAATTCATATTTTTTTGGACAGCTTTGGGGTCACGAAAGAAGGCCCATGAATTGGAGGGTTTGTATTATTTGTTTTAGTGGACGGCGGGATTTTGAAAAAAAAAACAAAAAAAGAGATCGCATACTGCTTTGGAGGAGGATATATTATTTTTGAAGGTGCAACGCGAGTATTGAAAAAAAAGAGGATCCTAACCTTTGAAGAAGCAAGCTCCATGGCCATGAGTGGCTAATCCCTTTGTATTACACTGGGGATGTAAGCTTTTGATATCTAGGGTTAAAACACATTGGGTATTGTTCTTAACCCTTTGTTTATGTTTTTGTGTGCTTGAATTAATTGTGTTGATTGGTGATTAATCTTATGCTAAACTCATTTTTAGTTAATTGATCTTATGCCAATTTCTAGTGAGATAAGCATGATTCCTTGCGTTAAAACAAACATATGATTGTATGTTCTAGGTAATGAAGTATAGTTTAGTCTATCTTGATATTGATAAAACTTGATACCTAAGCCTATTGAACAATCACTCCGTTAGCACCAATTACATTATTATTGTTCATCCAATGGTTGAAACCCTAGTATTCAATTGCTGAATCCTTAGTGTAATCTTTTTAATCCCATTGTTTACAAATATCACTATTTTCTTTATTCTTACAATTTCAATTAAATTTTTAGTATAATAAACAACAACTTTTCAATCAAACTCTTAAATGATAATTTGCATTCTTCATAATTAAACTAGCACCTTCATAAGCAACATTTTCTAATCAACTAAACAACATTCACTAACCACACGCTCCTTGGATTGATACCCTATTTACCCTATCTACCTAGGTTAATTAGGTTTTGTATGATCCGTAACGACCGGCTCATCAAATGGCGCCGTTGCCGGGGAGCTAGTGTGCTTAGTGTTTACTGATTAGTTGATATTGTGATAATCTGTTTAATTGTTCGTTTGGTTTATTCTCTATTTTTCCTTGTTACGCGGGGTGTGTTATTTGTGCAGTTTACAGGTAGTGCATGCGTACAAGACATTCGGGGAGGACATCTCCTTTAGTGTTTGAACCGGAAATTGAAAGGGTAACAAGAAGAAACCGACAACACCGGTTAGAGGAGCCGATTCCTTCTAACTCCCAATCACCACCTACAAGTCAACCTTTGTCCTTTGGAACCGTTCAAATGGCGAGTTCAAACCCAAATCGTCGTTCAGGTGAAAACCGAAGACCACCTACCCCACCTCATCAAAACCGAACCCAACACTCACAACAACACCCACCTCATCAACCACTTCATAACCGAAATCCCAACAACCGAAATGTAAACCAAGGCTCTTCCATATCTAACTGTGGCAATCCCACATTTGATCCGGTCGATCGATATAATGAGGCCGGATATGATGATCATGTTGAGAATCTTGAAGAATTGAGGGCAAACATTAATGATGATGACCCATTCAGCGTACCGGGTTATCAATCATCGGATAGAGTTAGTGTTCACTCTTACCATTCGGGGGAAGATGATTACTCAGAAAGGGATTACACCGAGGAAGATGAGGATTGGAGTTATCGAAATGTTAATGATGGTCATGAGGATGAGGAAGAGTACCAAAGCGATAATCATTCCGATATGGGTGCAAATCGAATATGGGTAATGACGATTACTACAATCATGTCTTCAATAATCATCATCCCAGGCAAAACCCAAGAGGGCATCGAAATCTCAACATTCACCAAAACCGGGGTGATAATTTTGTTGGTCGAGCAGAAAGAAGACCTCATGGGAGAAGACCACCAAGAGATGAAGAAGTTAATGCTCCACGAAGAAGGCCCCCAGTTCCAATGCAAGGGGTTAATGGTCGGTTTAGACCACTTGCCTCTGAGAATGAGTCACCCATTGTACCACCACCTCCAGGAAGAAGATCTTTCGATTGTAAACCGAACTATATCAACATTCTTCCTCATTTCCACGGGATGGCTACTAAAGACCAATACGATCATCTTTCTGAATTCAAAGCAATGTGCGGTACTATGGGAGGTCACAATTTCTCCTTAGATGAAGTTCAGTTAAGGTTGTTCTGGTTCTCCCTCAAGGATAAGGCAAAGACTTGGTTTCTTACTTTGCCCGCACACAACATCTATACTTGGGGAGAGATGCAACAGGTGTTTTTTGGATGAATACTTCCCTAG
Organism: Ambrosia x helenae; assembly: GCA_030844895.1. Classification (NCBI taxonomy): domain Eukaryota; kingdom Viridiplantae; phylum Streptophyta; class Magnoliopsida; order Asterales; family Asteraceae; genus Ambrosia; species Ambrosia x helenae. The sequence continues at coordinate 25,214,740 of CM061225.1, forward strand.
TTTTAAGACGGATGGGGCACGATTAGAGATTCGTTCCTTTCAACAGTTACAAGGGGAACCACTTCATGAAGCCTTCACTCGTTTTAAGGAATTAATTCGAAAATGCCCACACCACAACATTGAATTATGGGAATTGGTTAACAGCTTTGTGAACGGGTTGAGTAAGGAGGAAAGAAAGTACTTAAAGTCCACTAGAAATGGGACTTTATTATCTAACCCAGAGCAAGAAGATTGGAATTTTTTGGAGAGAATGAGTAATAACTCTAAAGCTAAAGAATCCGCAAACAGAAGAACCAAACACCCCATTTCAAAGTCTTTTTCAGATGTGGATACCAATGCAAAAGACCGAATTGCTACTTTGGAAAGAGAATTGGCTCGTATGAAGAAAAGGGACGTATCATCGGGGCCATATGCGGTGTGTGGAGTATGTAACGAAATGGGTCATAAAACTGATGAGTGCCTGGAAAATTCGGTTCAAGAAACTGCTGATGTAAATCAAGTGTATGGAGGGGAAAGAAATATGACATGAACTCCAACACTTATCATCCAGGTTTAAGGAACCATCCTAATTTCAGGTATGGTAATGCTTCAAATCAGATGAATCCGAATTTTCAATCAAACACTCAAGGGGGTAACCAAGGTGGATCATATCAGAACCGCCAAGGTAACTATAATCAAGGTGGTTCGTCAAGCAATCAAGGTGGAGGTGATGAATCTTTGAGTTCAAAGATGGATGCTTTAATGAACATGATGAAAGAGAATAACAAGGCAAATGAGGTGAGAGACAAGTCTCACGAGGCTATAGCGAAACAAGTGGGACAACTTGCAGAAGAGATGGCTCAATTGAGAGGAATCACGGGGAAGCTTCCTAGCGATACCACTATCAACCCGCAACATCAAGGTTCGAGTTCAAAGAACACTCAAAGCGTGCACATAAACGCGGTTAGTTTTATTTCGAATGATAAGGTTGTGGGTAATGAAACAACTCCACCACAACAATTTGTTGATGGTGTAGTGGAGGAGGTTGGTAGTGATGATGAGCAGGAAGAGGAAAAATTTTCGCAAAACAATTTTAAAGTTAAAAATTATAAAAAATCCTTTTGCGAAAATTGCTTAACTGAGATGGCTACTAAGACAAGTGTGGGGATGGAGACTAATACCATCCCATACCCTACAGCTTTAGTAGACCAAAACAATGTGTCAAGCATTTATAAGTGGAGCCCACCAAAGGACGAGAGGTGGAATATTTTAAACAAGTCAAAATAAATTTACCACTTATTGATGCAATTGAAAAAATTCCTGCTCATGTTAAATGTGTGAAAGAGTTGAGCAACCAAAACAAGCACAACGAGTTGCCTAAACATTTAGGGGCACATGTTCGTGCTGTGTTGTCGGATGCTCTTCCCCCCTAAACTTCAAGATCCAGGAGCCCCATTGATTCCAATTCAGGTTGGAGAGCTTAAAATAGAAAGGGCGCTCCTAGATCTTGGAGCATGTGTGAGTATATTGCCCGGGAGTCTGTTTGACCAATATGACTTTGGTTCAATACATGAAATTAACACCACGGTGGTGTTAGCTGATCAAACTCTCACGCATCCAAGGGGAATGGTGAATGATGTGTTGGTGAAAGTAGAGGATTTCTACTACCCAGTTGACTTTTTGGTGGTAGACTATGTAAATAGTGCGATAAACACACAACCCACCGTTATACTGGGTAGGCCGTTCTTAGCAACTACACATGCTAGTATAAATTGTGCTAATGGAGCGGTAAGCATGAAATTTGGTGACCGTGAGTTGTGTTTAAATGTATATCCAAATTTGTCTAACTCGGTTGTTGATGAGAAATGTCCCAAAAATGACATTTTTGATAATGGTGGCCCTCTTGTAAAAGAGGATCACCCAAAAGAGGATTTTTGTGTGGTTAACAGGTTTGGAGAAGTCAAGAATAGCACGGTAAAAGGAAGAAAGACGAAATTGAAGAAACCGCCTGATTTGGACAATGAAACAAGAACAGAAAAGATGGTTGACCCGTTAGGAACACCTTAAAGGACCTAGCAGAACGTAGGAAGGATGCATCTTTAGAGGCGGAGGGAGGAAGGCATCCAACTCGACCACCATGAGGGTAGTGTATTTGGTCTGGCTGAAGACCCTAAAACTTGCGCTTTCGGGAGGCAACCAAAAAAAAAAAACTTAGCGCTTTCAGGTTTGTCTATCGGCCGCGAATAAAATGCTATACGGTTCGATTGGGAGGAATTCTAGAGACTCCTACGCGCACTGCATATATTCAGGGGAGTCTGTTCCTTTTACTATTGTATTTTATTTTTATTTCTGCTTTATTTTATTCCTAGCTCACATTGAGGACAATGTGTCGTTCAAGTGTGGGGGTGGGGAAACTTCGTTTTTATTTATTTGTGTCTTAAAAAAAAATTTGTGTCAAAAAAAAAATTGAAAAAAAAATTGAAAATGTCTTGAAAATTGTTCCTAAAAAAAGCATTCTAATCAGACATAAAAGCAGTTTTTTCAGTATATACCAGTTGTTTCTTGATTGTTTTGGTAGTACATCCTTAGTCATGGTCTAATTTGTGGAAAAGTAGTATGAACCGTTTTTAGCAGGTGTTTTTAAGAAAAAAAGTTTAGAATTGTCTGACTAGATTTAACAAGCTATTGGTAATAAATGCATGCACACATCGGTAACCCATTTCCCCACTTTTGTGAGATCTTGAGCCTACTAGTTGATAGATTGAATTATATATTTTCATTTGTGAGAGTAGGCCAGATGTTTCTCTATTGCAGAACTTGTGTGATTTGATACATGTCGAGGTTGTAGACTAGATATGCACATAGATGATAAAGGCAATTTAGGATTACCCTTTTCGTTTGATACCCGTGTATTTGTCTACATGATTAACCTGTTTACCAACAATATTACCCTTAGTAGCCATGTTGAGCCTTTATCTATTCGTTTGTTAAACCCAAATCAGTTTCTTAAACCGACCTTTTGTGTCACCAGTGTTACTTCACAATATAAGTGTAGTTATTATAATGTTTAGTATTTATACGCTGAAAAAAAATCAGTCAATTCATGAGGCCGATATACCAAAGTAGGTGATTGAAAAAAAAAAGAAAAAAAAAAGAAAGAAAAAAAAAGAAAGAAAAAAAAATTGTGAGTATTATGTAATACGGGTTGAAAATAACCCGCTGTTTTAGTTATTGTGTTTAGTATGAATAAAAGATTGTCATGGGTCGGTACATGTCTTCGTTTTAGCCACTTGTTAGCCAAATGTTTCCTACCTTTACCCTAAGCCCAAAACCCGTAAGTCCTTTAGATATGTGCATTGCCTACAGTTGAGGTGTGATTGTCATACAAGCCTATGATAACAGAGTTGCATACTTGGTTTTTGAGTGATTACTACTAGCGCATTACATGCTAGTCCAGATATTAAACCGAGTGGAGTGAAAAATTGTGAGGGGTGTGTTGCATGAAAATAAAAACCGTAAGCATGTTAGATTTAGTCGGGTAAATTCTGTTTTTAAATGGAAATCAATTTGACTTGCTGAATTAACACATCTAATGCTGATCTGTAACTGGGGTATGACATTGGACCTTAGCTAAGGTATGATAGAGCGACTGAGGTGCTAGTCTGTGATAATGTCTTGAGCAGAGTATATATATATATATATATATATATATATATAATTTTTTCGAGACGAAAAAAGATAAGTGTGGGGTGTGATGCACGGTTGCACGCATCATGTTTATTTGCCAATTTTGTATATTTTTGAGTCGTTTAGATAGTATTTTTATTAGTTTTAGGTCCGTACTCTATTATTTTAGTATTGTATATATTTTATTACTTTTTGGTTGTTTTTAATATTAATTTATTTATTTTATATTTTTGGTAGGTGATCGCATGGAGCGGGGCTAAAACAGTACAAATTATATTCGAGACCCGAACACTCGAGTTGAGAGCACGGGGCCATAACACCATTTATAATAATAATAATAATAATAATAATAATAATAATAATAATAATAATAATAATAATAATAATAATAAAAAGAAAGATTGAATTGTGACAAAAGGTCACGTGGCCCATGGCCCAAACAAAGGACTTTGAGGGTTTGATTGAATTCATATTTTTTTGGACAGCTTTGGGGTCACGAAAGAAGGCCCATGAATTGGAGGGTTTGTATTATTTGTTTTAGTGGACGGCGGGATTTTGAAAAACAAAAACAAAAAAAGAGATCGCATACTGCTTTGGAGGAGGATATATTATTTTTGAAGGTGCAACGCGAGTATTGAAAAAAAAGAGGATCCTAACCTTTGAAGAAGCAAGCTCCATGGTCATGAGTGGCTAATCCCTTTGTATTACACTGGGGATGTAAGCTTTTGATATCTAGGGTTAAAACACATTGGGTATTGTTCTTAACCCTTTGTTTATGTTTTTGTGTGCTTGAATTATTTGTGTTGATTGGTGATTAATCTTATGCTAAACTCATTTTTAGTTAATTGATCTTGTGCCAATTTCTAATGAGATAAGTATGATTCCTTGCGTTAAAACAAACATATGATTGTATGTTTTAGGTAATGAAGTATAGTTTAGTCTATCTTGATATTGATAAAACTTGATACCTAAGCCTATTGAACAATCACTCCGTTAGCACCAATTACATTATTATTGTTCATCCAATGGTTGAAACCCTAGTATTCAATTGCTGAATCCTTAGTGTAATCTTTTTAATCCCATTGTTTACAAATATCACTATTTTCTTTATTCTTACAATTTCAATTAAATTTTTAGTATAATAAACAACAACTTTTCAATCAAACTCTTAAATGATAACTTGCACTATTCATAATTAAACTAGCACCTTCATAAGCAACATTTTCTAATCAACTAAACAACATTCACTAACCACACGCTCCTTGGATTGATACCCTATTTACCCTATCTACCCAGGTTAATTAGGTTTTGTATGACCCGTAATGACCGGTTCATCATCGGATGAAAAGATGAAGGTGGCAGGATTTATGAATGCCATTAACTCCAAATATCTTACCCGAGACTTCAACAAAAGTCTGCCAAAAACACTTGAAGAAGCCCTAGAAAGTGCTGAAGCTCATATCCGAGGGGAGGAGGCCGTTGACATTAAAGAGCAAAGAAAAAGATCAGCCAACTTAAAGTGTGCCAGCCCTAGTCGAAAAATGGGTAGCTATGGCAACTACGACAGAAGGTCCCGAGTATCCGACTCCCGAAGGTCCGAAGGTCGGAACCCTCCAAACCGGGTTCGAACCATCAATTTCGCGACTCTAACCAAGACTCCTCAAGAGATTCTTGCAACAGAAGAGGTTAAGCACACCTTCCGGCCCCCTCGACCCCTTCCGAAGAGCAAAAGAAACGAAAGTTCCTCGCAATACTGTGAATTCCATGAGGAAAAAGGCCATCACACTAATGATTGCCTCCAACTAAAAAAAAGAATTGAAAAAGCTGTTAAATCTGGCGAACTGGCCCACTTGGTCAAGGGAGTCAAGGACAACATTGCCGAAGGAAAAAATAAATAAGTCAATATGGTCCAAGTTGAACAAGAAACTCCCAGTAAGCGTCAAAGGTTGGATGCTTGGGAGCATCGAGGAGTCTGTTTCCATCACACTAAAGAAGAAAAATGATGTGATCCCCTTATCCTTGAAGCCTTGGTTGGTTCAATCAAGACACAACAAGCATACATAGACACCAAAGCAGCAACTGAAATCATGTTTGCTAAATGGTTCAACCGTCTTAGTCAAGAGGAACGTTCCAAGCTCCAACCAGCTGAAGCTTCCATCAAAGGCATCGCAGACATACCCATCAGACCCTTAGGGGAGATATTGTTGGACGTTCATTTTTCTGATGGAAAGATGCTAAGGATCGAACCACTAACATTTATCGTCCTAGATGTCCCATCCAGTTATGATGTCATCATTGGCATGCCCGGGATGGTAGCCTTCGAGATGACCATCTCCATCAGCCGGAGATGCGTCAAGTTTCCTACAAAAGAAGGAATTGCAACCCTCCAACCCTCAACCACAATACTGGCGATAAACGAGAATGAAAATGAGAAAGGCAAGCTGGGTCTCAGCATCAACCCACAATACCCTGAACAAAGAATCCAGGTCAACACCGACCTAAAAGAGGAAACACTTTCAAAGCTTGAAGGGTTGCTACGAGAAAATGCTGATGTTTTCGTCTGGTGTCCTAGTGACATGACAGGCATTCCTCGAAGCATCGCCGAGCATGAGCTTAGAATCCCTCCAAATACCACAATCGTTCAGAAGAAACGAAGTCTTGCTCCCGAGCGAAGCAGGGCTGCTTGCCAAAAGGTTGACAAACTTGTTGAAGCAGGGATCCTTCGTGAGGTAAAGTATCAATCATGGGTTGCAAACTTGGTGATGGTTCGAAAACCTGACGATTCATGGAGGATGTGCATAGACTTCAAAGACCTCAACAAAGCCTGCCCCAAGGATTGCTATCCATTGCTAGAAGTTGATCTAAAAGTTGACTCGTTGACAGGCTTCCCCTTCAAGTGTTTCTTGGATGCCTACAAAGGCTATCACCAGATACAAATGAAGGAGGAAGATGAAGAGAAAACCGCCTTTCATACTGACAAAGGTATCTTTTGTTATCGAAAGATGTCTTTCGGTTTAAAAAATGCAGGTGCCGCTTACCAAAGACTGGTTGACAAGGCGTTCGCTAAGCAAATTGGCAAGAACATGGAAGCTTATGTCGATGACCTGGTTATCAAGATCAGGACGGAGGAAAAAATGCTCGCAGACATTCAAGAGACTTTCAACAACCTCAGGGAAATCAACATGAAGCTCAACCCTGTGAAATGTTCTTTTGGCTTCGAAGAAGGAAAGTTTTTGGGACACATAATTGGGAAACAAAGTATAAAAGCCAATCCCAACAAGGTTCGAGCCGTCCTAAACATGAAGTCACCCCAGACCAAGAAGGAAGTGGAAAGTCTGAACGGCAAGCTTGCTGCCTTGAAACGCTTCATGTCCAAGCTAGCAGAAAAGTCCCTACCCTTCTTCAAGACTCTTAAAGGCTGCACCGAAAAAAAGAACTTCAGGTGGTCGGAGGAAGCCGAGGAAGCCTTTAACCAGATGAAACAACACCTTGCTTCCCTCCCCACCTAGGGGTGTACAAAATGCTCGCGGCTCGCAACTCGCTCGAAACTCGCTCGAAAAATGCTCGAAAAAAGCTCGACTCGAAAAAGCTCGTTTTGTTATTGAGCCGAGCCGAGCTCGAGCTAGGGGTCTTGGCTCGATGGCTCGGCTCGGTGGCTCAGCTCGATAGCTCGGTTTGTGGCTCGAGAAACATCTTTTATATACATAATAATACTTTGAATTAATCAATAAAATATGAAAAATAATAGAACAAAAACACAAATTATACAAATAATAATTTTAGTAAGCCTTTCATTCCTTGAAATATTAGAAAAATAAAAAAATATACATAATTTTATTTTTATATTTTTTGTTTTTTATTTTATAAATATTTAAAAAAAAATAACGAACTGGCTCAAGCCAGCTCGAGTTCGACTCGAAATTTACGAGCCGAGCTCGAGCTCGGCTTTTCAGCTCAACCAACAAAAACGAGCCGAGCCGAGCTTGCTCAATTTGTGTTCGAGTCGAGCTCGAGCGTTGCCTGGCTCGGCTCGATTACACCCCTATCCCCACTATTGCTGCCCCTGAAGCAAGAGAAACAATCTGTGTTTATCTCTCCGTTACTGATGAAGCCCTAAGTGTTGTTCTCACCACTGTAAGAGAGAAAGCCCAGGTACCCGTTTACTTCTTCTGTAAAACTCTAAAGTTAGCAGAGGTCAAATATCCCCCTTTGGAAAAACTGACCTTAGCTTTAGTACAAACAGCGAGAAGGCTCCGAAGGTACTTTCAAGCACACCCCATACAGGTGGTCACCGACCAACCTATCAAAAGTGTGCTTGAAAGGCCTGAAACCTCGGGCGACTAGCCAAATGGGCTATCGAACTAGATGAACATAAAATCACCTACGTTCCAAAAAAAGCAATAAAAGCACAAATCCTCGCTGACTTCATTGTAGAAATTCCAAAGGTTGAAATGACCGAAGTTAATATTACAATCGACGAACCCCTCGATCCGAAAGCCTGGAAGCTTTATACTGATGGAGCTTCTAGTGTCAAAGGATCAGGAGCTGGTCTTGTTCTAATCAACCCGGAAGGGTTAGAATTCACTTATGCCCTTCGTCTGGAATTTTAGACAACCAACAACGAAGCAGAATATGAAGCCTTGATCACACGATTAAAGCTCGGAAGAAAGATGGCTGTCCAGAAGCTTCAAGTGTTCACCGATTCACTCTTGGTATCCAATCAAGTGAATGATAGCTACATAGCTAAGGAACCCAACATGAAGAAATATAGAGAAAAAGCAAAGGAAATCATGCACACCTTCCAGCTTTGCTACATCAAACAGGTTCCACGATCACAGAACAAGAAAGCTGACGCCCTTAGCAAGCTTGCTTCATTGAATTTTGCTCATCTAACCAAGAAAGTGCTGGTTGAAGTGATCAAACACTCTTCCATATCTGAAGTCGAAGTACAAGATGTAATCATCGAAAGCGGACCAAATTGGATGACTCCATTCATAGCATTTCTGAAAAATGGTGAACTACCTCAAGATCATACTGAAGCCGAAAGAGTCTGGATCAAATCAAAGCAATATGTCATCCGAGAAGGGATACTCTACAAAAAAGGGTATTTGGCACCGTTACTTCGATGTGTTGGACCCGAACAAAGCAAGTATTTGATCAAAGAGGTGCATGAAGGCATATGTGGAGCACATTGTGGTCCAAGATCGGTGGTAGCAAAACTTATGAATTTAGGTTACTTTTGGCAAACAATGCATCGAGATGCCACCGACCAACTAAAAAAGTATTAAGCTTGTCAAATACATGCCCCAGTGCCCAAAAGTCCGAAACATGATTTGGTTCCCATCAGTTCAGCATGGTCATTCTACAAATGGGGAATGGATATCGTCGGGCCCTTCCCACCTGCCAAAGGAGGGGTCAAATTCCTGTTTGTTGCTGTAGATTACTTCACCAAATGGCCAGAAGTAAAACCTTTGGGAAAAATATTCAGGAAACAAATCATCGAGTTCGTATGGGAGAATATCATATGCCGATATGGCCTCCCCGGGGTATTGGTTACCGATAATGGCAAGCGATTTGCAGAAAAACCCTTCAGCTCATGGTGCAAGGAGTATCGGATAACTCAAGTCTTTAGCTCGGTAGCATACCCCAGTTGAATGGCCAGGTTGAAAGAATGAATCGGAGTGTGGTTGAAGGGATCAAGGCAAAGCTGGGTAGACAAGGTGGAAAATGGCTTGACGAACTTCCAAGCGTCTTATGGGCCATTCGAACAACTGAAAAGTTGTAACACCCCAACCGATGGCGGAAACATCGAGGTGTCACGTAGTGACGATTGTTCAATAGCTCATGGTACTAAAGTGTAAATTTGAATACATTGATTTGAATAATTTTACATTGAAAGGAAATTACAGTATACAATAGTTCTAAAGCGTCAAGTCTAACTAAAATAAAATAAAGTCAAAGCTTAAATATAAATCCAAAAGCTAAAAAGAAGCGTTACAAAATAACCTGAAACATGTACGAAAATAGTATATGTCAATACAAAGATGTATTGGTGAGCATACCCTGATTTGAATACATATAGTAAGAAAAGTGTTTAGCAATTCATGTGCGGTACCATTTGCAATTATGTAATAAGTAGTATCAGTCAAAACCAAGCCTATGAATGAGACTATCACATGAATAACCAACTGAATAATGAATTAACAAGACAATGACCAAGATTCTCTCAACAGAGTCTCAAGGGGGTATACCATAGTACTATTCATTGAAATGCTAGGCCGCCCAGCGGTTAATGATTTTGACAAGCATAAATACACACCAAATCACATAAGGCAAACACACATGAGAATTGCATTAAGTATAAGAATAACATATGATAATAGTGTACATGAGTAGCCCCAAAATAGTAAAACATGAAAAAGGGAAAGATATACTCACATGTAAGCGAAAAGCAAACGCAAGCATATAGCAACCATGTAACAAAGTCTGAAGATGTATATGTGCATCACGCTACACATGCCCTAAAGTATACATTATCACTTTAAGATCTATATGAGTGTTTCTAGCGTGCATGTTGGTTACGTATCCTATTCACCCAACTAAACTAATCATGATTTACTAGTTATGTTTCCAAATGTTTTAGCTCAACGACTGTTGAAACATAGTGTAAAACTTCTTGAAAAATATATATATTTATATGGAATATATATAATATATATATATATATATATATATATATATATATATAATATATATATATATATATATAGGGGAAGGTTCAATTGAGAACTCATAGTTAGGGAGAGAACTCGAGAACTCCTACTTAAATTAAAAAAAAAAAATCATAACTCAAAATTTAAGTCAAAAACCAAAAATCTGGTTCGGAGCTTGATGTGCTATGTATGGTCTATAAAAATATAAACAACCTAGACACCTAGTAATATAAAACAGACTCAACTAAACTAGACCACACGACAGGCAAGTGTACCTATCAATGCAGTACAGACTAAGTAAGTCCGAGTATCGAACCCACATGACACTAATAGAAAACAAAACTAGACTCGACTAAGACTTAAAATAAATGGTTTAAAAGTTGATTTTTTTTGGTTTTTTTAAATAATTAATTAAAATAAATAAAATAATTTAATAGGATAAATAGACAGCAATGATAACTAAGGAAAATATCAGGATAGGAAGGCAACTACCTAGGTCAAGAATCCTACATGCAAACTCACAACTCTCGGTAAAGGAAAACTGAATGGATACCAGATTCTAAAGATAACTTAAGAAACCTTAAGACGTGCTAGATCTCCTCCCGGTCTCACCAACACACCTTAAAGAATCCTAAAGAATAAAACACTGGCTATCTAGCTCGGATCACCTCCCGGTCTCACCTAACTAAGAATGTAAAGGTACTCTAATGACTCGATCACCTCCCGGTCTCTCTAATCACAATACACCCGAAGATGTAGAGGAGTAATCTAATTGGGTTAACTATGACTTGGAATTGCAAGAAACTAAAGACAACTAGGATAGGATCACCTCCCGGTCTCACCCAAAACCTAACACCTAAAGTTCTAGACAACCCAACATTCCATCACCTCCCGGTCTCAAGAATGGAAGAATACCTAAGTCCTCTAAATTCTCTTATCAAGTTCCTATGGCTTTCGTGCACAAAACCATAAAATAAAGCTACAAGCACTAGCAAGCAACCCTAATAATCATCCAAACATGAAAGACATTCACTAAGACGATTATGGAACTCTCAAAAATAATAAATTAGACTTAGGCACGCACACACATCATAATAAACACCAACCAAATCTTTACCAAAACATTAACCATTCAAAAATAATCCATAAACCGAGAACTGTAAAATTAACATGTAGTCATCATACAACCTAGGTAGTGGTTCAAGATTTAGCTACTCATAATAATGAACAACAATAAAAACAAAGGTTCAAAATAATGCAAAGTCATGGTCTCAATATTTATGAACACAAAGTAAATAAATATAAAAAACTAAACTTTTAGTGACCGAACCCGTAGCTTCACTCTTGAACCCGAGCCTTCCTGGCCTTCAATTAATCCTCTAAACAATTCGAAGCTGCTGTAGATCGACCTCGATTCCTCCTCTTGCGGCTGTGATGATATTCACGAAATTAATGTTCTCCCCTTTCGAAAAATTGATGCTCCCCTTTATATATTTGCCGTCCAAAACTCTAGAGTCCAAATAGGGTTTTTTTATTTTTATTAACTATCTTGGGCTCCATCCGATGTGAGTACACAATTCAAATGTTTTTCTTTTTCGGTTCTTTTATTATTATTATTATTATTAGTATGCTCCAAGCTCGCATCTCGGGTGTTCTTGGCTCGACTAAAGTTACTCGTTTAGGCTCCAACATCCATGACCACCTGCTCTCAAGTGTTTGCGTCTCGATTAAAATTCTTCGTTTAACGCTCCTTTTCCACGAACACCTATAAAACAATAAAATAAATAAATACATACTAAAACGACACGAAACAAATAAAAATGTAACAAAATATTATACAAAATACATAGGAAAAGAGATGTGTTTTGCAACACATCAGAGCTTCTCTTTCTCACGTCATCCCGGTTCAGAAAAAAAAATAAAAATAAAAAAAATAAATAAAAAATAGGCGACTTCTAATGCACCTGTGTAGTAAATGTCCGGTTAGCTTTAGGGTTTAGTTTTTGGGTTTAGTTTAGCTTTTAGGGTTAGTTTTTTTTAGTTTAGTTTGTAAGGTTTAGGTTTTTGGGGGTGGGGGTGGGGTGGGGGTGGGTAGGGTGGGTTTAGGTTTTTGGGTAGGGGTTAGGTTTTTTGGTGGGGGTTAGGTTTTTTGTTGTGACGGGTGGAGCTTAGGTTTTTGGTAGGCGGTGGGTGGGGTGGGTTTAGGTTTTTGGGTGGGGGGTGGATGGGTGGTTTAGGTTTTTGGGTAAGCGATTTAGGTTTTTTAGTGAGGGTGGGGGTGGGTGGGGTAGAATTAGGTTTTTGGGTGGGGGTAAGTTGGGGGTAGGTGGTTTAGGCTTTTGGGTTATACTACACATGTGCAGTAGCGTTTTTTAGGTGTGTTTTTTTTTTATTTTATTTATTTTTTTCCGAACAGCTATGACGTGGGAAAGAGAAGCTCCGAACTAGTTTTCTATTTTTTTACTTAAATTTTGAGTTATGATTTTTTTATTATATTTTTTTGTATTTAATTAGGAGTTCTCGAGTTCTCTCAATAAAATGAGTTCTCTATTGAACCATCCCCACACACACACACACACACACATATATATATATATATATATACACGATTGTATGGTAAAATGTCATAACACAAACTTGTACTCTTGTATGTGAATCATGTTTGGGGTTTATTTATTTATTTAACAACTAATAATATTTATTTTAACCTGAGTCATAACTCGCATAAAAGACATCAAGGTTTCTTCGTTTTCTTTAACTTTTAAAATCATGGTTTACATATAAAAGTTTATAGAAAATGAAGAACTTATTTTTATAAATTTGACCTTGCATGAATAAATAAAACAATTAATCCATATGCTAAGACTTTTGTAGTTTGTCTAAAATCATGTATAATGTTTATATATATATACCAAAAAAAAATGGATAAGTGTAATGAACCAATATTTAGTTCCTGTGAAAAATTAACATCATGTGTATGTATATATTTTGACATCAAAAGTAATTATTATTGTGTGTACATATATGTTTGGAAAAAATCATGGATGAAAGATTAGCCTTTATGTATTGTTATAACAAAACATTTACTATATAAATGTGTTGGGTGACAAAGATTTGTTGTAGAAAAATGTATATAAAATATAAACAGAAGTACAGATGAAAACCATACCAAAAACTAGTAGGAAACAAAGGTTTAAGACTTGATACTTGAAGGCTTTGAGCTTGAACTTGTGAACATAAAACTTGAACTAGAAATGGTGAGAGAGACAGGTTCGGTTAAATCGTGATTGTATATAGATAGGCGATGAGGTGCAAGGGTTAAAAAAATGAAGGTTTGTAGTGTTTGTTTTGAAACTTGCAAGACTTGGAAAAAAAAACGTTGTTTTCTATTACTATAATGAATGACATTTATAAACAAAATTAAAGGAAATGAATAACATTAACACTCCTAATTGGAAGTTACTAAAAAGAATGATAATATGATGGTTCCATTCTTTTTTTTTTTGGAAAGTAGTGTTTCAGCGGTAAATCCTGTGTTATAAAGCGACCACTGCCCAGGATCGAATCTCATAGCACCACACGGGTTTTTCCTTTCAAACCCAAGCGGTTATTTTTTCGGTGGAGCGTGAGATTCGAACCTGAGACCAAACCCGAGTAGGAACCCTCCAAGGAGGTAAACCTTTCCACCTCAAACCAGCTAGGCTGGAGATCATTGGCTGGTTCCATTCAAATTCCTGAATAAAACAACAATTAATCTAAGGAATTAATTTAGAATTTTCAATTTGTCCCTTTTGTTTAAAGATAGCTAACATTTTAGGCCACACGATTTATTTTGACTTAAAAATAATAACCCAAAGTTATAATGAAATTAGTTTCATTTAGTGAATAGAAAGAAATAAAAAAATGTGTTTGCTAAATATCGATCGATTATACAACCAATTAAGATTGTTCATTCCATATTATACAATCAAAATATATACATTATATATATATATATATATGAAAACGAGTCTTCGGATCAAACAAAAGAGTAAAAAAAATAAATGAAGTGTGACGATTAAATAATGACTTTTGCTGTTAAATAAATAATTCGATTTATAAGGTCTCAAAGTGCAAAATAAAAAATTTAAGGACTAAAATTGTATATATAAAATAAAATTGAGGGTAACGGATGTCACAAAAAACAAGCAATATCCGTCACAAAAAACAAGCAACAAGAAAACACCTTACATTTGGTTCAGAAGCAGTGATCCCTGCCGAAATTGGGGTGACCACACCTCGCACACTCCATATAGATTCCAAGGCTAACGAGAAAGAAGCATTTCTCAACCTAGAACTCCTTGAAGAAGTAAGAGACATAACAACTATTAAAGAAGCTCGGTACAAGCAACAAATGAAATCCTACTATAATGCCCGAGTAAAACATGAATGCTTCAAACCCGGAGATCTAGTGCTGAGAAACAATGAAGCAAGTCAGAAAGAAAACCAAGGAAAGTTGGGACCAAAGTGGGAAGGTCCCTACACAATCCTTGAAACCCACAAGGGAGGATTATACAAACTTGCCAACATAGAAGGCAAGAAGCTCCCAAGGCACTGGAATGGCAGTAATCTCAAAAGGTTCTTCGTTTAAGCTTTCAAAGAAAAATGTGTTGTTTTCTCTACCAAATGATGTAATGATGAAACAATGAATCAATGAATGGATCAGTAGATCCTCTTTTGAAAATTTGTCTTTCTATCCTATTTTCAGGTTGAGAACCTAGCAAAAAACTCCATGGCATGGGCCATGTAAGGGGATGAGCTCCCAGGCTATTTCGCTCAATAGGTTCAAGGGTTGAATGGACCTATATAAGGGGTGAGTTCCTAAATCAATCCAACTCCATGAGATAAAAAAAAGTACCCGTTTACACATCTCATAGACAGGTTTGAACATCCTACACCAACTGTTCCTTAAGTTTAGCAAACTTACGAAAATGCATAAAACACTAAGTAGTGTGCATAGGATAGATGGTGACTCGTTTTCCTAGACTACCTTAAGGATGAATGACTGCGGCATTCATGTGACATCCGTCACCCTCATCTTCCATCTAGTTGACAAAAATAATCCTTCAAAATATTCCATTATAGTCCCTAAAAGTTTCGACGTTTTCAAAATTTAATTCTAAAGCAAGTTAAATAATTTTATTAGTATTATTTATAAAAAGTTCGTAGGTGAAACGTATTTATAAAAGATTTTAAAAAAATCCAAGTTTTATGAAGTTTAAAGCTTCTAAGTTAAGATAAGTTAACTTAGTTAACTTTTTATAAGGAAAACTTAACCAAAAACTTAATATATCTAACTAAGTTAACATGGAGGGACCTAAACTGCCAAAAGCCCAAACTTTTAAAATTTTGCCTCCCTCCTTCTTCCTGATCCCGTCCGGCGACCGAATTCCGGCCACAAAGATTCCGGCCAATCATTAGAAGCTATATTAACTTCGTTTCTGTCATGGTTTTTCGTTTCCCATCATTATCCAACAGTTTCGAATCATTACAGGTGGTATAAACGCGTTTTAATTCCGAATTAATCAAGCTTTAAACTTGTAACCGTCGCACATTTATGTCATCTTCAAAACGCCTTGTTTAATCGTCCTTTATATAAACTAAAACCTTCATCTCATTTCTGCACGACTAAACATTGCAAACCCACAAAAAACATGTCAAAAACAAATCCAATAAAGCTTCAATCGGCCTCCTTGTTCGCAAACCTGCATTCTTTGTGTTCAACCTTGATACGGCTTTGTGAGTTCAAATTTTTACTGCCATTTTGTGGTTTTATCATTAATCTTTGAAAGCCCCATGGTTTTAGACATTATCTGCGTACGATCGGTTCAATTGTAATTGGGGCTAGGGTTAGGGTTTATAAGGAATTTGGGGAAGAAGATGAATCTTGTATTGTCTTTTTATAAATATATAATCTTTCTAATAATCCTACAAAGTATGTTATAGTGGAGTGGTTGGTTATGGATTTTAGATGGTTTGGAAATAAGGTTCGATCCCAGGCGCCCTCAACATATTTTTTTGTTATTTCCTATTTTTTTATTATTATCTTATTATAATTATTTAAATTACATATAAACATAAAATATTCATAATAAATTCAATTTTTCTCCAAAAAATATACAAATTTAGGTATAGCTTCTTGACAGCATAAAGAAAATTACTACACTTTTATTTTCTGGAAAATATCTTATTTATATATTTTTATTGAATTAAATTGTTTAAACCATATTTAATTGATTAAAAATTCATTTTTAATGATTTTAATCTCAAACTTTTTGAGTAATTATTTCTCATCATCATGAATTGAAATAAAAATTATTGGTTTAGAAAACATTTATTTTCATTGATTTTCCTATTTTAATCATTTAAACATGATTTAATCTCATTAAATCAGTTTTAAATATAAATAAGTTTATAAAAATTATGGGAATCATCCATTTTATATAAAAGTAGAATTTTTGGATCATGTCGTGTATTATTAGTCGTATTTATGTTTAATTGATCAATTATATATTTATATTATTTAATATCTATTTTATAAATATTTTTTCTTGTAAAATATAAAAATTTCTTTGTTGGAAAGTCTTAGTTATTATTTGTTGGATCATTGTGTAACTCATAATCATTTATTTATACATTTATAATTATTGAATTTATTTACAATAATTAGTAAAGTAATTAATTACATTATTTTGTCTTAATTATTCGAACATAAGTTTTATCTAAATATTCAATTGGTAATAATTATATTACCTACACCACATTTATAAACTTTGCCATATCATTTTTGATATACAACTTCTACATTAATTTGGTTTATCATAAAAACTCTAATTCCACAAATCGACTTAGCAAACCCTAATGCCTTAGATCCTAGTTACCTTAGACTTTTTAGACATTTCCTTATTAGTATTCTTACACATTATAGGTTGAATTCTACAAGAATTCCCATTACTTAGCTCACGACCGCTTAAATTGGATTTCGATCGCTTTCGCAAACTGTGAGTATATCTTTCCCCTTTTTACTGTTTTACTACTTTGGGGTGACTCATGTACCTATATATTAATCAAGTTTCAATTTCTTATACTTAATGCAATTCTCACGTGTGTTTGCTTTATGTTAATTGGTGTGTCTATGACTTGTCAAAATCATTAACCGCTGGGCGGCCTAGCTTTTCAATGAATAGTACTATGGTATACCCCCTTGAGACTCTGTTGAGAGAATCTTGGTCATTGTCTTGTTAATTCATTATTCAGTTGGTTAGTCATGTGTTAGTCATTATTCTCAGGTTTGGTTTTGAACGGATCTTACTTATTACATAATTGCAAATGGTACCGCACATGAATTGCTAAACATTTTACCTACTATATTTATTCAAACAGGGTATGCTCAACAATACAATTTTTGTATTGACCAAATTATTTTGTACATGTTTCAGGTTGTTTTGAGATGCATCCTTTAAGCTTTCGGATTTATATTTAGATTTTGATTCATTGTATTTAAATTTAGTTGGCAGTTAGAATCGTTGTATTTCATTTCAATGTAATAAATTATTAAATCAATGTATTCAAATTTACAATTTAGTCCATGAGCTATTGAACAATCGTCACTACGTGACACCTCGATGTTTCCGCCATCGGTTGGGGTGTTACAGATTGGTATCAGAGCCATGGTTATAGGGAATTAGGTTATTAGAATGCCTTTTAGCCTAGACTATAACTAAGCTTACTTTCACGAGTCCTCTCGTTTACATTTCTCTTATTTCTTATATTTTCTTTCAAGATATTTTCGCTATGATTCTTTCTCGTTATTCTTTCGGTATTTTGCTTGGAAAAGAAGACATTCGTATGTCACAAACGAAACGATATCACCAAATTAGGAGTGACATCCATACCTTGGTGATTAGTTTCACTCCTCTATATGTTATTTATCTTAGGAATATATCTTTGAGATAGGAGTGACATCCACACCTCAAAAGAGTATTTCCTTCAAAAAGAAACTTAACCACTAAGCTGGGGGTGATATCCTTAACTTAGTGATTGGTTTCATTCCTCAATTATTTTCAATTTTGAAATACATCTTTGAGTTAGGAGTGAAATCCACATCTCAGGGATCTGTTTCTACATCTCGTTTTAAAGTCTCGCTAAAGGTTTTGAAATTTACCAGTGACGGGGTATGTGCAATCGGGAAAGATGACCATTCACTCATAGGTTCAAGTACGCTCCCCACAAGTCACTAATAATATTTCAATTTCTTTGGCTAGTCACCAGTTTCATTAGAAATATTTTCAGTATCACATTTTTGATATATTTTTTTTTCATTTGTTGTTTGAAACTCTTATCATAATTTTTTTTATAATGAAGTTATTATGTCTTTTGAGTTTTCTCTATTAATAGCTATCGCTATTTGTGCATTTTTCCGTTTCCATTATTGACTCTTAAGTTTTGTTTAACATTTGGATTTTAAGTTCCATCTCTTGATGCTTTATATACTTATTGATTATTCGCTTTTGGATTTTTTTCATCATCATTATTAAAACTTTTATCCGCTTTAAAACTTACACTATTTTCATTTATGATTTGTGACTTCTACACTATTGTCGCATTTACTTTTATCATTCACGTCATTTTAAATCTTGGTCTTTTAAAACACATTAGATTTACACATATTTCATGAAATGGTTTCATTTTGCATTTTACAAACTTGTATTGCATATTTTAAAGGTCAAATACAAACCTTTTTGTTTTCATATGACGTATCCAATATATGTTTTCGAGAGAAACTTGCAACTAATAAAAAGTCTTATAACATTTTTCAAGCTCGACTTTTCGTAAACACATGAAAATGGGTATTTACGAAAAATTTTCAAATGAACCTGTTTGAATCTAAAACACACTTCGATTTCTAAAAAGTTATCCTCATGCATTACTACTATCCTTTCAACTATATCACAAAGTTTGAGCAAACTACGTTTTTGATAAACGAAAATTTATCTTATTACACTCGCACTCTTTCAGTCGCAAAACTTTTGGTCAAACAAAATAATTGGACATATCCTTATCAGAATGTTATTGTCTTATAGTGCATATATGTAAAACTAACTAAATTTAAACCCTTATGTCAGTAGACTATACGTCTGTTTTGCATACTCTCACTTATCGTAAATTCCATTATTTTATTCTTGCACCACTTAATTCATAGTTATTTCTAACACGTTATTTGTGATTATTTTCACACTGCTTATTTGCAAGAATTCAACTCGTTTACTTTCATTTTGTGTAAATTGTGCGATTTACTCGATTTACGTTATACTATTCTTTCAATCGAAATTTTATGCTATACTTATATACATACATGAACGCATATTTGGTATGCATATATTTGTTTTTGTGAGCAAAACCCTGTCATACTTTACATTATTTTGTTCATCATCATGGTCAATGAACACACTAGTTGATAACTCGTATGAGATCTAAGTCAGTGCCCACGTACGACTCGGATTAAAGTATTTCTTCAATCCGAGGGGAACGGTATAAACCTCAGAGTTTATCAATAAGAGTGTTTAGAGCCACGATGTGAACAGAAATTACCGGTTAAGGTGAACCCGAAAGGTGAAGAACCTCTAACCATGTCTTATACTACATGTTATTTTCATTACGGTTAAAGGGTAAACCCGAAAGGGAAGGACCTCTAACCATGTCATGATAAAACATTATTTCATTACAGTGGCTATTATATATTGGTTGCACACATTTATTTCATGTTAGGGTTATGGAAAAGCATAACACCCTAGTGTAAGGTAAATCGATGATTACGGTCCGGAACGCAATCATGGGCTTACAGGTACATGAGGGTGGTGTGTAATTCTAATCAGGCTGTTGGTAGACAATCAGTACGAATCCAAAGTATCGGGAGTGTGGTGGGTCAGCTGTGGTACACCCTATATATAAGCATAAACGATACCGCGGGAGCGGACTAGGAGTCTGACCAAGAACCTACCCATTACTTTATAATTACCTCTTCATTAGATCGTTGACTAATAGCTAGCATTTTCGATAAAAACATTCTTACACGATTTTCAATTCGTCTTCCTAGAGTCTTTCTCTTAACCACCTCTACAGAAAACGCAAATCTGGTATACTTTTACACACCCTGTTGGTCGAAATCTTGTTGCATACCCTAATAAGTTCGGTCAGAAACCTTTCTAAAGTAGGGGAGACTACCTTCATTAGTGCCTTTTCCCTCACCCGTTACACATTCCCAAAACTTTTCTCAGTTAAACTCCCAACTTTCTTAATCTCAGGTCAACTGTTAAAGATTTTGACACTTTTACTTTGGGTATTAGACAACTATTCATAAATGATCAAATTTCCTTTTAAAAAAAATTATTTGATTTTCGCGACGACTTTTGTTTCATAGTAGCCTCCACTTGAAAGAAATTTCGAGACGAAATTTTCTAAAGTAGGGGAGACTGTGACATCCGTCACCCTCGTCTTCCATCTAGTTGACAAAAATAATCCTTCAAAATATTCCATTATAGTCCCTAAAAGTTTCGACGTTTTCAAAATTTAATTCTAAAGCAAGTTAAATAATTTTATCAGTATTATTTATAGAAAGTTCGTAGGTGAAACGTATTTATAAAAGATTTTAAAAAATCCAAGTTTTATGAAGTTTAAAGCTTCTAAGTTAAGATAAGTTAACTTAGTTAACTTTTTATAAGGAAAACTTAACCAAAAACTTAATATATCTAACTAAGTTAACATGGAGGGACCTAAACTGCCAAAAGCCCAAACTTTTAAAATGGTGCCTCCCTCCTTCTTCCTGATCCCGTCCGGCGACCGAATTCCGGCCACAAAGATTCCGGCCAATCATTAGAAGCTATATTAACTTCGTTTCTGTCATGGTTTTTCGTTTCCCATCATTATCCAACAGTTTCGAATCATTACACGTGGTATAAACGCGTTTTAATTCCGAATTAATCAAGCTTTAAACTTGTAACCGTCGCACATTTATGTCATCTTCAAAACGCCTTGTTTAATCGTCCTTTATATAAACTAAAACCTTCATCTCATTTCTGCACGACTAAACATTGCAAACCCACAAAAAACATGTCAAAAACACATCCAATAAAGCTTCAATCGGCCTCCTTGTTCGCAAACCTGCATTCTTTGTGTTCAACCTTGATACGGCTTTGTGAGTTCAAATTTTTATTGCCATTTTGTGGTTTTATCATTAATCTTTGAAAGCCCCATGGTTTTAGACATTATCTGCGTATGATCGGTTCAATTGTAATTGGGGCTAGGGTTAGGGTTTATAAGGAATTTGGGGAAGAAGATGAATCTTGTATTGTCTTTTTATAAATATATAATCTTTCTAATAATCCTACAAAGTATGTTATAGTGGAGTGGTTGGTTATGGATTTTAGATGGTTTGGAAATCAGGTTCGATCCCAGGCGCCCTCAACATATTTTTTTGTTATTTCCTATTTTTCTTTATTATTATCTTATTATAATTATTTAAATTACATATAAACATAAAATATTCATAATAAATTCAATTTTTTTCCAAAAACTATAAAAATTTAGGTATAGCTTCTTGACAGCATAAAGAAAATTACCACACTTTTATTTTCTGGAAAATATCTTATTTATATATTTTTATTGAATTAAATTGTTTAAACCATATTTAATTGATTAAAAATTCATTTTTAATGATTTTAATCTCAAACTTTTTGAGTAATTATTTCTCATCATCATGAATTGAAATAAAAATTATTGGTTTAGAAAACATTTATTTTCATTGATTTTCCTATTTTAATCATTTAAACATGATATAATCTCATTAAATCAGTTTTAAATATAAATAAGTTTATAAAAATTATGGAAAAATTATTTTTATTAATTTACATCAGAAATCATCCATTTTATATAAAAGTAGAATTTTTGGATCATGTCGTGTATAATTAGTCGTATTTATGTTTAATTGATCAATTATATATTTATACTATTTAATATCTATTTTATAAATATTTTTTCTTGTAAAATAGAAAAATTTCTTTTTTGGAAAGTCTTAGTTATTATTTGTTGGACCATTGTGTAACTCATAATAATTTATTTATACATTTATAATTATTGAATCTATTTACAATAATTAGTAAAGTAATTAATTACATTATTTTGTCTTAATTATTCAAACATAAGTTTTATCTAAATATTCAATTGGTAATAATTATATTACCTACACCACATTTATAAACATTGCCATATCATTTTTGATATACAACTTCTACATTAATTTGGTTTATCATAAAAACTCTAATTCCCCAAATCGACTTAGCAAACCCTAATGCCTTAGATCCTAGTTACCTTAGACTTTTTAGACATTTCCTTATTAGTATTCTTACACATTATAGGTTGAATTCTACAAGAATTCCCATTACTTAGCTCACGACCGCTTAAATTGGATTTCGATCGCTTTCGCAAACTGTGAGTATATCTTTCCCCTTTTTACTGTTTTACTACTTTGGGGTGACTCATGTACCTATATATTAATCAAGTTTCAATTTCTTATACTTAATGCAATTCTCATGTGTGTTTGCTTTATGTTAATTGGTGTGTCTATGACTTGTCAAAATCATTAACCGCTGGGCGGCCTAGCTTTTCAATGAATAGTACTATGGTATACCCCCTTGAGACTCTGTTGAGAGAATCTTGGTCATTGTCTTGTAAATTCATTATTCAGTTGGTTGGTCATGTGTTAGTCATTATTCTCAGGTTTGGTTTTGAACGGATATTACTTATTACATAATTGCAAATGGTACCGCACATGAATTGCTAAACATTTTTCCTACTATATTTATTCAAACAGGGTATGCTCAACAATACAATTTTTGTATTGACCAAATTATTTTGTACATGTTTCAGGTTGTTTTGAGATGCATCCTTTAAGCTTTCGGATTTATATTTAGATTTTGATTCATTGTATTTAAATTTAGTTGGCAGTTAGAATCGTTGTATTTCATTTCAATGTAATAAATTATTAAATCAATGTATTCAAATTTACACTTTAGTTCATGAGCTATTGAACAATCATCACTACGTGACACCTCGATGTTTCCGCCATCGGTTGGGGTGTTACAATTCAAACTTT
This sequence comes from Ambrosia x helenae, assembly GCA_030844895.1. Classification (NCBI taxonomy): domain Eukaryota; kingdom Viridiplantae; phylum Streptophyta; class Magnoliopsida; order Asterales; family Asteraceae; genus Ambrosia; species Ambrosia x helenae. The sequence goes on from CM061225.1 coordinate 25,238,308, forward strand.
TAAGGTGCTACCGGTTAAACATCCCAAACACTAACAATGACAAACACAATAAAACCATCATACCAAAAGATCAAACAACGAAAGCTAAACAAACACAGATACCTAAGACAACCATAAGGGCTTAAATATTAAACATAAAGGCTTTAACAAGCCAAGTACCACAAATTGTTCAAAAGTCTATTTAAAGCCCACAACCATAAGGGAACCTACCAGGTCCCACAAAAAGACAAATTGTTCAAACACCACCACAAAAGTTAATTGTTTACAGACAGTTTGCTAAGATAGCTACGAATAAAGGAACTGAAAGAAGCTAAGCAATACCACCAGACCCTGAAGGCTTCAAGGCTTCATCCTCTCCAGTCACCTTCATCACCTTTGCCTTCTTAGACTTCTTTCCCTTCTTCGGCAGCTTCTCAGCAACACCACCAACCTCTGAGGCTTTAACACTCGCATCCTTAGACAACATCTCGTCAACACCCAAAGTCTCCTCACTATCCCCGGAATGAGCCCTTTTCCTGGAAACTGTTTCAAAAACTTTAGCACACACAGCTTCATTCAATCCTTTGGGCTTCAACTGCTTCAACTCGTGTAGACGTTTCCCATAGCAAGAAGACACTTGGGAAACATAAGGATAAGTTGAATGCTCCATCTTTAAAAATGTTTCTTTGAAAACATCCATGGAGTTAGTCTGATATAGGGGAGACTCTTCCATAACTTGACCCGATTCATGGGCCTTAAAGCCAGCAACGAAACCTGCATGTTTACCATGAATGAGGAGCTTGGTGTAAACTTCCCCAAGAGCATAATTGAATTCAGCCGAATGAAGCAGATAGGTAACAACTTGCTGAAAACCCTCTTCAATCAGCCACTAGTTGTCATCTAAAGCACTAGTAAGAGAAGCCTCCAACGCCATTTTCTAAGTCTCAAACACTTTCTTCTCTGCTTCAAGTGCCACCCTGTCAGCTTCAACCTTCAGCCTGGCAGCCTCATGCTTGGCAGTCTCTGCTTCATGCTCTCTCTTCAATTCATCAATTAAACCAACTAAGGTTTTTTCCTTCTCAGCCCATTCAAGAGCATCCTTCTATAACGAAGCAAGATACTGCTTCATCTCTCTCCTCTTCTTGGCAAAATCACCATACTCTGCCATCATCTTCCTAAACATACTAACACCTTCAGGAAGCATTGCAGCCAAGTTGCACGTCCCAACCATCATTTTTGTCAACAAGGCATCATCATCCAACCCCTCCAAACAAGCCTTGGCACCCGGAGTAGCAAGATGTGCCAACACCTCTTCACAAACAGCAGAGGACTTGAACGAATCACTAGGCTTCAGATTCCAACCAGGGGTATACACCCCTTCACCCTCAATGCTCGTCGAACCCTCAGCATTATTCAACATAACAACTTTAGTAGCTACCTTCTTACCTTTACTCTTCTTCCCAACCACTTCAGCAGCAGCATTCTCAACACCCTGATCTTTCTCTTCCCCCGAGTCCTCTATCTCATCACTAACATTCACTGCCTCCGAGGCATCAACAGGCTTCGCAGCCTTCAACGGGCGTCGGCTAGACCTCCTGGTTGAAGCAGCCTTAGAAAAGCTTTTGACATTTGGAACAGCAACATAATTAGTTCCATCATACCGCCCTTCTCGTACTTCGTCAATGCATCTTCACCCTCAACAACTTCAGCATCCTTAAAAACAACCTCTCAAGCATCATCACCTTTAATGAAATCTAGAGCCGACATGACTACAAAGCAAACAACAAGGAAACCAAGAATATAAACAATATGCAAAGAGAAACAAATAAAAAACAACAACAAAAATGAGCATACCTTGATCACCCTTCATCAACACAGGGTCTCTACCCTGTTTATCCCATCGGGTGCTAATACTGGATAAAACCAAAAAAGGTTCGCCAAAGGGACGAAGCCTCGAAGGACATGCTCGAATAGCCTTAAGGAAATTTTCATCTAATTCAGACTTTAAAGGTTCCAGTTCATTCAGAACAGCCTCGGGATGTTTCCAGACAGGCTTGAAAGGAAAAATGGATTCAGAAACCCAGAAAAATCTTGTTTTCCATTGACCAACAGTTGTCACATGAGACGAAATCAAATTGGTTTCAACCGAAGACCCTTCAAAGGTATACCAATCGCCATTTTTGGCAAGGCGAAAGAAACGCCTAAACATGAGAAGGGTCGGGTCATAACCAAGAGCCCTACATAAGATTTCAAAGTGCAAAACACGACTAACCCCATGTGGATGGATCTGACCCAATGAAACCCTATAATATTCAAGCACATTTAACAAGAAAATGGAAAACGGATGGCGAAGGTTAGAAAATTCGAAATGACGACAGTACAATGCAATCGAACCATTAGGATAACGAGAAACTGGGTCTCTAAGACCAGGAGCAGCAGGATCGAATGACAGATCAATGTCCCACTCCAAGCAAAATTCTTCAACTTCCTCTTGTGTAAGGGAAGAAAATGTTATAGACATATCCTTCTTCGCACCCATAATGCTTCGAAGGATGATCAGGGCAAGACAATTAAAGAAAAATACTAACCTGATTGTTGGAGTATGGAAACCCTAAGAAGATTTAGGAAAACCGTTGGAGAAGAAAAAAGAGTAAAGTGAAATTGTGTGGTTAGAAGACAAAAAACCACCTTATAACCGTAATAAAATATTAATAAAAAAGCAAATGATGTTTTGCATTAATACAAAGCCTGAATGCCTCACACCTGTCTCATCAGCAGTCAAATCAAAATTCAAATCCAGAGAAAAATTAACCGCCCAAGCAAGCTTCCAATATTTGAACCTTTCAAGCAAACACAACAACTAGCAAACAGTCAAAAGCCTTTTAGCTATGCCACAAAGACTCCTGACTTGGGGGGCTGATGACGTGGGTAGCCTAAAGCAAAAGGATTAACAAGTATCATAAAAACTAATCTTAAAGGGTTGAAAGCTACGAAGGTTCAAAGGACGGAGGAGCACAGATCGAAAGATGACCTGTCTTGTCATCTTTTTCTCGGTCAGCACAAGCAGCTGTCGTATAGACACTGCACCTCTCGGACCGCAATTCCAAAGCCACCCTTGGCTTAAAGTGGTTTGTCCTCTTGTTGCACCATGTCTCAAGATAATATCCTTTCCAAAAGAAGAAGATACTCCCTCTATAAATCAAGGATCTATTCCACAGATCTGATCCATCGTGATTATTCTTTCTTACACTCTATCTTCTATTCCTTTTGACATCCAAACGTGAGGAGAATATCTCCATCACACTAACACACTATTCGAGTAGAACATCAATTCTGGTCTTGAGTCATTATCAAACCAGAATTCTAATACTCAAAACAGTATTATCTTGAACCTCCTTCTACATTTCGCAACGTAGGAGGACACCATGACCTGCGTTAGGCAGATTGAAACCCTTTAACCCTTTAACCTTCCTTGAACCCGAAACTAGCGTTAGGCCCTTATTTATTATAGCAACATTATGTATGAAAAAATAATGTTTTTTTTTGTTACAAATTATAAATTTAAATGTTCATATATAAGTTGTAAAAATTATGTTTATAACATTTAAGTACAACTCCTTGAACAAGAAAAAAAATATTTTAATTTGTAAACTAAAAGTATTAATATGTCTTAAACATTTTAATTCTAAGTTAATTGGCCGTGTTCGTGTAACTTTGTAAATACACATATACAGTGGCGAATCTTGACTCAAAACTTCGGGGGGTCGGAAGTCACTAGTTTTGGGGAGTCAAAACATTATATACCAAAAAAATTTTATACGAATACTATATAATCGGAACTTCTGAGCGAAAATTCGGAGGGGGGGGGGAGGAGGGTCGGCCGCCCCTCCCCGCCCCTTAAAAGAATCGCCCCTGCACATGTCATATTCAAGTTCGCATTTTTGCCATGATTTCTAGGGCAGGTAATAAAATTGGGGGGTGTGACGGGTTCAACCCGCCAACCCACAAACACAACTTGTTTAACAATCATACGCACGACTCATGAAATCACGCTCCCACACTACACATTATAAGATTGGATTCTAGCAAGTAGCAAGATTTAGACTAATTCAAATAGCCTATATCCAGGCCCATTTAAGTTAAAGGCTTCGAAGTCTCCTATCAAGGATAAGAAATTAAGAATGTCTAAAGTTGGTACATTCTCACATGTATTTGATGCCACACAATTTCTTAAGGTGTAAACGGTCCAAGCCAAGCAAGAGCTTGCATAAGCTAGAGTAGAGGTGCATAAATGGGTTATTTTGAGAAACCGATTCAATTAACCGAACTGGCAGTTGATTTTCATAAAAAAAAAAGGTTATTACTTTAACTAGTTCGGTTAGTAACCGGGTTTTCTCATATATATATATATATATATATATATATATATTCCAATTATTCACTATAACTGATTTGGTTAATAAGCGATTTTTTCCGGTTAATTAACTAGTTTTTTCCGGTTGACCAGTAAATCGGTTAAATATTGGTTCCTTCTAAATGATCTTTAATTGGTTACGAACCTACAGTTAACAAAAAGTATTAATCAATTATTAACTGATTACGTTCTGTTAGTTAATCGGTTATTTGATGTACCTCTAAGCTAGAGCTTGATTTGTTTTCACCCACAGTAACCTTGAATCTTAACTTAAAATAATGGTTGAACGATATGGTAGCTACACTTTTATATTTCTATCTATGATAGATGAGTTGTTTCACGTTATATAATAGGAAACAACAACACCTTAAATGAGCATGTTTCTGTTTGTTCATGTTAGTTAGTTTAAAACCTAAACAAACAAGCCATGAACGTAAAAGAATACAAACGAACATAAACAAACAAACTTAAACAAACATAAATGAACACAAAATGACCATAAATGAATAGAAATAACCGTACACAAATGAAAATAATTAGATAAGCATAGGCGAACACAAGCAAAAGTAAATTAACATCAATGAACACAAAGTATAAAAGTGAATAAACAAGTTAGGCATGCCAATAAACCATACCTACCATAAACTTGTTATTCGACTTAAGAAACTCAAAATTGAAGATGAACACTTTTATATAAAGTTGAGGATGTTTTACATGGAATTTATAAAATAACTTTTATATTTCCATACATCAAGACTTGGTTATTTTCAACATAAAAAATTCTCTTAACACTTTTATATTCCCATAGATACTAAAGTGTTCATTTTTATACAATTTTTACCAAGTCTTTTAAATTACCAACTTATTGTAAAAATCTTTGTTTTTATACTTCTCAACATATTTGGTAATTTATATTTTTATAAAATCCTATTTTATAAAAAATAACATTTTGTATGAAATTACAACTTTTGTAAGTCTTGAAAACATTTTCATTAACAACCTTGGAAAGTTACAACTTTCCATTTTTAACACTTAACTTTACAAAAATCACATTTTTAGCCACAAGTTTCCAAAATGGCATTTCATACCCCTTAACATTTAGAGTTACCAAATAACATCCTCAACTTTTAAAAGTTACATTTTTATCCTTATTCTTTCAAGAATGACAAATTTTTACTGAACTAGTAACTTAGTTTTGTCAATTTTGTCAATATGGATTATTATTAGGATCCAACGTTATCACTAGTCCATAATAATATTATTAAGGATAATAATGATTGTATTTGGTATTTTTGGTCCAAAATGTCCATTTTTGATGTGATTTTTATATCTTGTAACTTCTCAAATATCTTTCATGATATTATGTTTTGGATGGTTATTTTAAGAGGATTAAAACCACTTTTAAGTGTATCCAAGTTATGCTAATAAGATATGTTTAGATCATTGTGTAACATATGTTTAGGTGAGCATTTTCAACTCTTATGGACAACCACAACATCACCATCTCCTATAGCCATGTTCATGGCTTTAAACATACATTTTATTCTTGTAAAACATATGACATTTCATGGTTAAAACCCTTGTTACATACTATGCTTAGATCTTAACAATTGCAAGTGTATGTTTAACATTTTTAACTTACCAAAACAACAATGACATTACCCTAAACCCACAGCCCATACATCACATTTAAGCATCCATTTTAGTTTTGTAACAACATGTAGGTTCTTATGTTTAAAAACCATAACCCTATCCCATGTACAACTTGCTTTAAAAACATGATAACATGAACATTTATGAACAAAAAGCAAGGTAAAGAAGCTTACTACTAGCACAAGGCTAGGGAAGGCAAAAACTCTTGATTTGGATGGGGTTTAGTGTGTTCTTCCAATGGTTAAGCTCCAAGCTTACAAACACACTTAATTTAGGGATGTAATGGAAGTGATTTATGAGTGTTCTTGATTGAAAACAAAGGATGGTGGTGTTTAGGGCCTCATATCTGTGAGTTTTAGAAGGAGGAGGTGAGGATTCTTTTTTTGGAATGATAATATTATGGGAAGATTTAGAAGGTTATAAGGATCACTTTTGTACTATGGATTAGATGTATCAATGGCATGTTTAAACATAACCATTTCACCAAGTCCATGAAGCTACCATAGGGTGGCTTGGCGGCCACACCTAGGCCGGCCATTGGAGGCCTTGTGGGGCCCACTTCCTTTTCAAAAACATCTCCTAATTATCTAGTTAAGTTCTGACTAGTTCAGTTAGGGTTTTCGGGGTTTTAACGCGTGTTTATTACAATCTATTTTGGACATATAATCGACTCCCAATCACCCTTAAACATTGACTAGTTTATAAGTTTTGCGCGTATCGGGTGCGATAAGCAAACTTTATTCGTTACCAGGAGATTTTTATTTGGAGTTTCCATATATGGTATTGGACTTCCAAAACACATAATATTTCATGAAAATACCCTTTATTTTATATCATGGGTGTTCGGGATCGTTTTCAGTTAATTAATTGTTACCGGGTAATCACCAACGCCCGTTTCGAACAAGTTTATTTGCACGCGATTTCGCCGTGCCTTCAATTAAACAAATGCATTCCTATGCATCCTATGGGGAATTTGCTATTCTCTAAAGGCTAAATTAATACAATTTATTTAGAATTGCACTTAATTACCGTCAATTACATATACTAATTACGTATGGAAACACACCAATTTTTGCCGGATGTCACAATAAGCCTCAAAATACTCACATGAAAAAGGGTAAACTCTCTTTTTGTGAAGTAAAGACAATTTAAGTTAGTTCTTTCGGCCACATCAAAACCTCCAAAAATACCTTATTATAGATCTTTGGGTGAACTCAAAGGGTTTGAAAAATGTTTTTAATTACTCTAAAAACCTTTTTTTTTTTTTTTTGAAAACTTTGCCTTTAGTTGGTTTTGGTTTGCTGATTTCAAGAGGTGTTAAAATTTGGAAAATTTTATCACCTCACACTTAATTCTTTAGCATATCTTGAGATTATAGATTTTTATGATGTATTTTATGCTTAAAGAAATAAGTGGGACAAGGTCAAGCACTCCCCTATTGGCTTTCTAGAAGAAAGCTGTTCGGGCAATATCCACTACTGCCTGACCACTGAGCTTTTCCGAGAGAAATCACTTGGCATGGATCTAAATACCTAGAATAAAAAGATAAATAAACTACTAAAAGATAAAATACTAAGTCCTAATGTCGAGAGGGTATACCTAGAAGTTAGAAAGTAAAAATGAACGATCATACCTGAGGGTCCTCAAATGCTTTTCTTACCATATGTACCAACCTCTCAACTTATTCTTCTAAGCGATCAATCCGGGTTGCCTACCTGGTAGCGCCACGTTTTACGTCTTTGGCTGGACAAACGCGTGCCAGTCATGGGTGTGTTGGCATATCATCTACCTCCTCATTAACCAAGTACTCAAAGTATGGCTTAATTATGTGGCCATTAACTTTGAATAATGCTCCAGTAGCTGTTTTCAAATCCACTGCCCAATAAGGATAAATCTTCTTTATAGTATACGACCTGGTCCATCTCGACTACACTTTCCCAGGAAAAAGCTTGAGTCTCGAAATGTATAATAATATGTTCTGTCCTTCTTGAAACTGTTCCCTTTTTCTGAGTCTTTGGCCATGGAACTTCTTGGTCTTTTATTTATAGATGAGGGAGTTGTCATAAGCTTGTCGGTGGATTTCTTCTAATTTATGAAGCTTAAAAAGCCGGTGTTGCTTGACATCACCAGGATCATAATTTGCTGCTTTAAGTGCCCAACATGCCTTGTGCTCCACTTCTATTGGCAAATGACAAGCTTTCCCGTACACAAGTCTGTACGAGGTGGTGCCAATCGGGGTCTTGTAGGCGATACGCAGTGCCCAAAGTGCATTGTCGAGACGATCGGCCCAATCTTTTCTATCTGTCCCCATAGTCCTTTCAAGAACTCTTTTTATGGCTCGATTAGTTACTTCTACTTGGCCATTGGCTTGGGGATGATATGGAGTGGAGAATCTTTGTTGACACCCATATCTCTGTAGTGCTTTTTCCAACTTCTTGTTGCAAAAATGGGTTCCTTTGTCACTGACGAGAGCCATTGGTATACTGAATCGGGCGAAAAGAGATTTCAAGAACTTGATGACAACTCTAGCATCATTTGTTGGTAGTGCTTATGGTTCGACCCATTTGGAAACATAATCAACCGCTACAAGGATGTAGAGATTTCCCATTAATGGTGGGAATGGCACCACAAAATCTATCCCCAAGCATCGAAGATCACGCAAACCATAACACTTGTTTGTGGCATTTCAATAGGGGCATTAATGTTGGCGGCTCTTTGGCATGCGTCATAATTTTGGATGAGAACTGCAGCGTCTTTAAAAATGGTGGCCAATAAAATCCTGCTTCATAAACTTTTTAAATCGTGTTTCCTGCGGCGTGGTGCCCTTCTGTAGGACCTTCATGGCACTAACATAAAATGTCTTGGGCTTCTTTTCCGTGAACACATCGGCGAATCACACGATTAGGGCAAATGCGGAAAAGATAAGGATCTTCCCAAAGATAATACTTTAAGTCTGAAAAGAATTTCTTCCTCTCATAAAATGATTGTCCTTTCACGAGCATTCCACTTTCCAAGTAGTTTGCGTAGTCCATTGAAGAAACACGAATCCGGGATTACCGAGTAGGCGCTATTCCTGGTAGTGGTTCTACTGTATTTTACAAAGAAGAGTGTTTATAAAAGACGTGTAGGTCTAAGGACAAGACCAAGGAGTTTAGGAGACTACCGATTAGAAGAGCCGAGCCTCTAAAAGTTAGTATAATAAACAAGGGGTTGAAAAAGATACGAGAGAGTTCGTAGTCTTTTTGAGTGAAAGTGTATGTGAAATCAGATGCCAACAAAAGGAGAAGGAGCCCATCCTTTTGTAGTACCTTGACGTCACACTTTCTCAGCCCATCCTCTACCCTTTGTGGGGCCCGGCCCAGGTAGAGGCGTCTCCAAGTTTCCGGCCCAAGTCTTTTGGCCCAATTTGGTGCAAGTGGGTTTTGGTACAAAAGGAGAAAGTAAAGTGCAAGGGGGGATGTTACCGTCCTGACGATAGTACGCGTGGCGTCCGCTGAGTGGACGTCGTTGGGCGGCGGACACGTGGCATCCGCCTACTGGTAAAACAAGGACGGTGAGTAATCATCCTTTTCCTTGAAACTCGAGACCGGTTGAGAAAGCCTGGTGTCATGTCACACCCTCAAATTTCCACTTGCGGAGTTTTACCGCGAGGCGTGTGACACACCAGGATCCAAGTCAACGGTCACAATAAACGAAACTATATGATATGGAAACAACGTAAACTGCCATTGATTTTCAAAACCGTTCTGATACAGCGGAAGCAAAAATGTATTATTACAACTCAAAAGTAAAACTCAAAGTCTGAAATGTTTAACAAAACATGCTTATGATTCCTAGACGCCGTGAGACTCCATGCGCCTAAACTCAATGCTGCTACCTTAGCGACCTGAGAAAACATGCCAAAAAGATGTCAACATATAATGTTGGTGAATTCACAGGTTTTAAGTTCGTAAACGTTTTCATGTGTAAAGCGATTTCTCACAAAGTGCCAAGTGTACAAAAGTTCCAAGTAAATAACAAACGTTCCCTTACTACTGCGATTATGTTGCTAAAACCATTACTGACAAACGTTGCTCAAGTTGCTGCCCATGTGCCAAGTGTCAAAGTAGAGACAATATGCACCCACCCGGCTCCCAGTCGTCAGGTGGGGTTCGTCACGCACGATAGATCTATCCACATTCCCCCGTTGTGCCCCGCACATTCATAGTTTCAATAGGGACTTAGGTTTCATCGTATAGTAAATAAGTGTCAAGCGCCAAGTGCCAAATGCCAAGTGTCAATGTTTAAAATTCTCAAGTGCCAATGTTTAAATATGCCAAATGCCAATGTTTAAAAGTGTCAAGTGCCAATGTTAAATATGCCAAGTGCCAAACGTGTCACGTTTCTTAAAAGAGTTACATTCCAAAAGGCGTCATGTTTCTAAAAGTGTTACGTTTCCAAAAGTGGTAAGTTTCATAAGAGTTGTGTTTTCAAATCATAAACGTTGCATTGTTAAAACGTGTGGCATGCTTCTCCCCCGAGAGAAAAGAGTATAAAAGAGGGGCCGTGAAACTCACCTTAATTTCCATGCTAAGCTAGCAAACAAAGCCTGAACCCTCGACCGACTTCCTCGTGCCCTAATTACCAACAAAGGACACCTTAACAGTCTATCACACATAAGCCTAGCTTATTGACTGCTCAAAAGATAGTCTATCCGACTGTCTAGACTCGTGTGTACCAACACGAGTCTCAATACGTTTCAACTCGACGAACCGATCGTGACTTATCTTAATTTACGTATTACATAGCACCCTAAGTTGCACACTTGTTACTATTTGTGTATAACCCATGTTGGACTAGTATCCCGAAACGTATAATTATCCTGAATCGTAGCTCGTCTCGTAAATCATATAAGTATATTTATTTTGTGTAATTATGTTTTAGAAGATGCTCTTTAAGGAAAATATAAGTTTAGTTATTAAAATCAATTAATAACATTTGTCACTTTTTCCCAAATATTGTTTGAAAATCATCTTTATTGTTACAATTAGTTAGTCGTTGAAAACATTTCGATTTTGTATATAATACACTTGTCCAAAACACTAAGGGGAATTTATATATAGAAATAATAGCAGTTCGTTACGCTTTGATTTTATAAAAATTTGGGCAGAGTTTCCTCTATTTTTGTACAAACCAGACAACACCCGTTGTCCACAATTTTCCCCCAAAATCAACTTTCAAACACAATTCATCAAGTCCTTTTATCAACAATTCCGATTCACGAGACTATACGTTTCGTCACCTATGTATACTTATTTATATATATAGCAATAGGGTAAGTATCTAGTGCAAACCCCCATGAGTTGTGCAAACCTTAAAAACCCATCCAATGGGTATAATGTAGCCACGTCTACATTTTGATTCATACAACACAAGGGCAATTTTGGAAGATCATGAAATAACTTTTTCTGATCTAAATTGAATTTTGCAGGAAGAAGAGAGAGATTGTTATATTTAAAATGCTTTATTTGTCCTCATTCCTTTTCTCCATGACTCATCCTCTTCCTCACTTTCTCACTTCTAGATCTGCATTCCATCTTCAACAACAATGGCCATAAACTCCTTCAATCTTTCTCCTACTCCCCATCCACAACTCGGTTCCGACGACTCACCGCCGCTCCCCTCCATTCAACACCATCTTAGACCACCACCCTTCACCACCTACCAGTATCAGCTTTTTACCATTGTCGCCCCATCCCAAAACCGATACTCAACCACCGTCGCATCTCAACCCTCTCTCCATCGCTTTGCCGTCGTTCTTTGTACTCATCTCAGCCACCCATCTGCTTTGTAGTCATCTCAACCGCTCGGACCCGTCACCCCTTGGACATCACAGTCACAGACACAAACCAAGACCCATTGAAGATTATCACACAATCATACCATTACCACACCCGGTTTGTTCTTTCCGTTTAGAATCATTATTACTTTAAAAATACCATTCCTTTTACGTTTTTTACATCAAATCTATTCATTAATCACATATATCATAATCAAATCTCCCGGATCTTTTCCATACTCATACAGATCTCGGCATCTGGTATTGTTTTGAGAAAAATATCTAAAAAAAAGAATATTGACATCAGATCTGTTTTTATTATCAACGATCTGGGTTTTTGTTCTTGGCATCTGGGTTTTTTGTTTTCTGATCGTGTAAAGTCAACCAAAGTTTTCAAAAGGAAAGGAAAATAATAATAATAATAAAGCTAAATCGAAGTTTTAATAATAAAGGAAAGGAAAGGAAAAGTTTTAATAATAAAGGAAAAGTTTTCAAAAGGAAAGGAAAATAATAATAATAATAATAATCATCAGTTTTAATAATAAAGCTAAATCGAAGTTTTCAAAAGGAAAGGAAAAGTTGTCTTTCTAAAAAAAAAAAAAAACAAAAGAAAGTTGATTTGTGTTGTCAGTGGGATTTGTTAGCATTTGGTTACAATATTTAATTGTTCATGTATGAGTTTCTTTTGTTTTTTCACTTGAATTGTTTTTTTTTTTTTACATTCTACCATTTTTCTTTTATGCAGATGGATTTTTTGATAAAGGATGTGAAAGAACATGAGATGGGTTGTTATAATGAACATTTTTTATTTGAGACATGTTATCATTTTTTATTACAAGTGTACATTTAATAATTAATAGATTGTTATGTTCTTTTTATTTCTTTTAAATATAATCAAATGCATTTTGTTTATTTCTACTGTAGAGATGTTACATAAATCTAACATGGGGATTATAAGTTGTAACATGGTAACAAAAATCATAATATACTATAAGTGAAAGATGTAACACGTAACAAAGAGTTGTTTCATGTATATACATGTTTTTATTATAAGTTGGCATTTTTGTAACATGTTTTTGTAACAAATACCAATGATACCTATAACATGTTACAACGTAACACATAAGTGTTACAGACAACTAACTGATGATACCTATGACATGTTAAAACGTAACACATAAGTGTTACAGACAAATCTGACTGATCGAATAAATGTAAAAGAGAGGAAGAAAGATGAGAGAGATGCAGGAGATAAAAAGAGGAGAGAGGAGAGAGGAGAGAATGTGTAAGTGATGGGTATATGGAAAATACTAATTTACCCTTTATGTACCTTTTATGTCAAGCCATTAATATTTTAAATTTTAAAAAATATTGGTTTGATCTCCACCTTTGATTAAGTGTGATCAATGGCTATTATAGGGTTTCTTGGGTTTTCACAACTCACAAGGGTTTTTATTATAGCCCAACCCTATAGCAATATATATATATATATATATATATATATATATATAAAATATAGTCCGACAATATAGTCCAATGTTATTTAGTCCGGTGTTCAATATAAGTTACGTCCAATTAACCATTTACTAAATCGTTCGATATATAATTTAGTTACCGTTTATTATTATTACTCGGTCCCTTCGCGAGTCAAAACTATTTCCTCAATATCAATATATTTATAAATATATAATATCTACAACTAAAGTAATTGTAACACGAATATAAGTTATACCGAATCAGACGCGTGTAACCCAAAATCTGACCCGCGAGACGGCTGAACAGATCTGACCCGAACCAACCATAACCGCGACTGAAACCCGAACCGAACACGACCAACTAACCTCCCTTGGACCCGAACTGAACCCACACCCAAATCGGAAGGAGCTCGCACCAGACCCAGATCTGACCTGGACCGAAAACCCAACACAAAACCGCACCCAAAATCGGTTGGAACCCGTTGAGCCATGACCCGAAACCAGGACCCAAACTGAACCAGTAACCCGACAACCACCACCGTAACCCGTTTCGGAACAAGACCCGAACCTGAACCATCTCAGCCATCCAACACAGCCATAACCACCACAGAGCCTTAACCAACCTCTTAGCCTGAACCGGACCATCACCACAATTAAACCACCGCCGCCGCCACCCTTCTGAACCAGACCATCGCCACACTTAAACCATCGCCGCCGCCACCCTTCTGAACCACCATGTGACTAGCTGCCACCCGAAGCCATAACCACCACGGACCTCAACCATCAGCAACGAGCCCCCAAACCACCAAAACCCATCAGAACCCTCCGACCAGAACAACCACCGAGAAACCCACACCATCGCCCTATATGAAACCCAAGACCCGAGTTAAAACCAAACCCACCTGAACTTGAACCAGACCAACCACCATCGGACCTCCACCATCTGAAAACGACCACCACAGCCCTTCCCGGCCTGAAACGACGCGCCGCCATCCTCTTCTTCTGACCAACCCTTAATCCACGACCGAACAGCGATGACCGAGCTGCTAACAACTTTCACCCCTGTCCTCGGGCTTTGAAACCACCACGCCGCCTCCACCAAGTCCGGTGGAGGTCGGCCGCTGCTGAATGAGGAACGAGGGATAGAGAGACGAGACCAGGAGGAGAGGAAAGGAGAGATTGTGTTGGATCAGTAATGCTCTTGATGTATTGCTTGCTAGTGAACACTTATGTGTTTAGCAAGTTCAATCAGATTTGCACAGCGGAATGATAAGTAAAGTTACACTATTAACAGGAGTTATTACTCCCCCTGGATGTTTGAAAGCTAAAGACAAGTATTTAATGAGAATCTAAGTATAGAATGAGAATGAATACTTAAACAGATTCTCAGTAAATGAGATAGAAAGAACAATAAGAACAATATTAAGCTTTGAAGGATTTCTGTATTAATAAAAATCAATGTCTAAAACAGAGGGGATGAACCCATCTATTTATAGACTTTACATATACATGAACCTTGCTAAAAGTAAGTCAGTAACAAATTGCAACAAGTTGCATTCTTGGAACTTGTACAAAAAGATAAAGTAATACTAAACTAATAAACTACTGAAACATAAGTCGGTTAAAAAGATTCTTGAACAAGAGCTGATGAATGACAAACTACTGATGAGTAGTTTGTCTTTGGTAGTTCTTCAGTGAACTGTCTGGTTAGACTTCAGAACTTTTGATACTTCTTCTTCAGTACTTGTTGAATCCTTCTTCAATACTTTAGTCTTCTTTCTTCAGTAGTTCTATACTTAGGATATTTTGCAGAAGTGAATTAGACTAAGGTTTACAAAAGTGGTTTCACCAATCCTTTTTGTCCTAACAATCTCCCCTTGGATTGATGAAGCCAAAACCTTTTCTAATTCTTTATTGTCTTCTTCTGTCATTAACAATCTTCCATATCTCCTTGAACATGGAATTTTTCAATTGATTAAGCTGTTCATCAGTGAGAGATCCCCTTTGAGGTTCCAGATGTTGAATTGTAAGCAAGTCCTGAGTTGATAGTTTCTTCAGTTCATTCATGGACTTGTAGGCCTTGCTTGTAAGATCTCTTCTTGTCACCAATACTGAGTTGTCATCAGTAAAGGACCATCTGATGATCAGCACTTTAGACTTGTCAAAGTCTGAAGTATAGGGAACCATGCTGGATCCCTGGGATGTTCCTGAGTGTTGGATATTCTCTATTTTAGTGACTCTCAGGTGGGATTCACTTCTATCTTCCTGTTGCATCACATCAGGTAGTTTGAAAGTGGGTAAATGATGTTCAGTAACTACCTTAGTGTGCAGTTTGTGTGTGATAGTCTTCTGGATTTGGTAAGCAAATGTTGAAGGATCCCTAAATTGAGTTATCAGAGGCTTCTCTTCAATATCAAAGTCTCCTTGAACAACTGTGTTGCCTTCCAGCAACACCATCTTGAAGTCAGTCTTTGTATTGTCCTCTGGTTTCTTCTTGGTAGCTGGTCTTTTAACACCAGAAGTTCTAACTACTGAAGTTGATACTTCAGAAGTTTTGAACTTCTCTGGATTAGCAGCCTTGGCAGCCTTGTACTTCTTGTATGTGTCTAGTAGTCTTTCTTCTTTCCATCTTGACACAGAGGCCTTTGAACCATAGTGATTTGCTACCAGTTCTTCAATCATCTCAGCTCTTTTGGCTTTTCCATCTTTACTTGTTGCAAGTTTGTCAGCAACAAGTTGAGCTCTTTTAGTCAGCTCATCCATTGAGAGCCCTTTGAGTGAATAGGCTTTTGTTTTGCTGTTCTTTGTTATAAAAGACATCAGTTGTTGTCTTTTGTCTTCTTCAACAACTCTCTCTGTTTCAGCTTGCCTATTCAACTCTGCTTCATAAGCTTGTAACTTTTCATTGAGGCTTAAGTCTTCCCTTGCTTCCAAAGCATTCCAGATCTCATCTTCCTTAGCCTTTCTTTGGGCTGCAATTAAACTCTTCTCAAGTAGTTCTTTAGACATTGATAGTAGAGAAGGG
This sequence comes from Ambrosia x helenae, assembly GCA_030844895.1. Classification (NCBI taxonomy): domain Eukaryota; kingdom Viridiplantae; phylum Streptophyta; class Magnoliopsida; order Asterales; family Asteraceae; genus Ambrosia; species Ambrosia x helenae. The sequence goes on from CM061225.1 coordinate 25,254,672, forward strand.
TTCAGCACAGTCATTGTTGTAGTTGTTGTAGGCCTTGGAATAGGAGTTGGTTGTTGTTGTTCAGTTGGTTTGGAAGGCTCTTCTGTTGGTTGTATGTTGGAAGTGTTAACTTCTGATGTGTTGACAGGAGTGTCAACTACTGAAGGATTGTCTTCAGTATTTTCTGAATCATCAGAAGTTTCATCAGAAGTTTCTTCAATATGGCCTTGGGAAGTTTTAGCTTCAACTTCAGTTCCAGAGATAAGCCTTTGTTGATCTTCTCTTTGTTTTCTGGCTTTCTCTTGGAGTTCTCTTTCTTGTAGAGCCACTCTTGCCTTTATTCTGGCTTCCAATGACTCTCTTGGTTCCTTAATCTTCTCCCCCTTTTTGGCTTCATCCACTTCTGGAAGCTTAGAAGGTTGAGAAGTTCTACCAGTGAGCTTGGCAATCTGTCTTGAGTTGTGGTCAATTTTGTTAGACAGATCATTCATTTTGGATTTGATCACCTCAAATTGGTTTTTGGTTGACAGCTCCAAAGCAGCTGTGAAAGTTTTGAGGTGATTAGCAATAAGGTTGTTCATCATCTGGTATAGGGGACCATCTGGGCTGCATAGTTGGTTCAGATCTATGCTTGTTGACCCAGGGAATTGTGTAGGCATATTTAGTGAGGGGTGTGTTTTGGGGTGATCTTCATGTTGTACAGAAGATGCCACTTTAGGGGAATCAGGGATCAAGTGGTCTTTAACCTGATCTGGTGTGACCAACTCTTTGAGCTTAGATACACCAGGTGCAAGACCTTCACTAGCAGCCGTCAATTCATGTTTAGTGGAGTGTGAATCATCATCCAAATTAATGGGATCATCTGAATCCCTGCTTACTTCCTCAATGAGGACAGTATCAGTTACATCATGAGCTGAGCCCAACTCAGTTGTCTCATGTACCTCTTTTTCTTGGTTCAGAGGATTTCCTACCTCAGGCATTAAGCCTTCATCAGTAGTTGCCACAAATGAGGTCTTAGCTATGTTACTTCTATCCTCAGATCCACCACTGGGTGGTATTTGAGTAGTAGCAGCCTCAAATGTACCTAGAGTTTCTAAGTTTAGGCTTAGAGACCCTGGTTTATCCTCATCTCTTGGGTTAGGGCTAGGGATATCCACATCCATGTCAAGTGCTGAAGGTATGTCCCCTGTTTGATGTGGTTGTTGAGGACTGAAATGTTTAGATGGGATGTTTTCTTTCAGCTCAGAGAGAAGTTTGGCAATTTCAAGGGCTTCAGGTTCAGAAAGTTGTGGTGCTGGTTCAGTAGTTTGGTCTATGGGTTCAGCAGTTTCAAAAGAAGAGTCTATGGGGATTGTTTTCTTAAATTTCTTTCTTTTGAATAAAATGGTTATTGGTGCTCTTGTGGGGGGTTTGAGATGGATGAGACTGAGAGGATGTTTCAGTCACATTTTTATCAAGTGCAGATTGCACATTAGCAGGTTCAGGCATCTCAACCTCCTAACCTGCCTTTCTTTTCAGGCTGGTGGGTTTTTGTTTTTGTTGTTTGGGTTTCTTGGCCTTTTTGGGTGAAGGTTTGGAAGATGAGGGTTCCTTGGGGACTGTTGTGTGTTCCCCTTGGTCATCTTTTGGCCAGGTGGCCGGTTTATTGTGCCTAGAGTATGCTTGTGAGGTTAAAGGGTTTAAAACAGTTGTTTGACCCACAAGCACCTCTTCTCCAAGTTCCTTTATTATGCATTGCATAATAAATCTTGGATACAACAAAAACTTCTTTTTAGAATTGAGATGATGTAACACCCACTCATTGAAGAAAAGTGCTGATGCCCTGAATTTTGTTTCATTCACAATGGAATGAAAAATTGGTTGAAAAGTAGAGGGCATCTGATCATATGATCCAGTTTTTGGACTCAAACACATAATTATATAGTGAAACAAAAGTTTGTACTTAGGTTCAAAATATTTCTTAAAAATAGTAGCATGTGAGAAAGTACCTTGGTAACCACACTCTGTCATGGTTAAATGAATTTCAGAGTTTGGAAATTGATCTGGGGCACCCACATCATCCAGACCCAGTCTAATCCCCAAAGTTTCGGGTGTGATTGCCATTCTTCTCCCTTGGATGGTTGAATTGAGGGAGATCACCTTATCATTTACTGTCACCGTCTCCGCATTTGCCCAGAACTCATTAAGAGTCTTAGTGTGGATTGGAGGATCAATGGTGAGGGTAGTAAAGTATTGGGATTTGACGACTAAATAAATGATTTCGTCGTATTGGGACCAGGCTTCATGTTTTTTGAAGTAGCCTCTTTGATTGTGTCCCTGTTTCAGAGTTAGAGCCATGTGGTTTGTGTATGTGTGGATCGAACAGTGTTTTTGCAGGTTCAGGGTTTGAGAGCTTTTTAAGAGAGAAGGAGGGAATTTTTTTTGCTTTTTGAATGGATAAGTGTTGAAAAAGGTGTTTATCAGAAGTTTATAACCGCCTTAGGTCAAACTTCGAAGTGGGAAATGTCTGATTTGCCCTTAATGACAAAACTGCTGATGAAGAACAATTGTCATCAGTAGTTCCCATTTTCTCTTCAGTAGTTTCTTAACAACTGATGAGAACACTTTATTCATAACTTCTGAAGTTTATTTTATCAGAAGTTAATTGTTAGGATCTGAGTTTGTTTGTTTTGATTATGTTTAACTAAGAATGATAAGAGTGAGATGAATATAGATGGAAAGTGCAGCGGAATGATAAACTATTAATCAAAACATGAGAGTAAATGTTTTCTGATCGAATGATTTCATTTATCTAAAAGATTACAATCATACAGGTACTCCCCCTCAGCCTGATCACACAGTGATTGTTTGTCTGAGAGAATGTTTGTGTGTGTGATGCAATAGAACAGTACAAGCACTGTTCTATTTATAGACAAACCTAACCACTGATGACCTAGGCTGACGTCACCTTAAGACAGTGACATCTAACGGAATAACAAACATAAAACATCTGCCTATTACAAACTACTGTTACATTGAAAACACTGAAGGTAAACTACTGTTGTATGAAAACTCTGATGGTCTTGTATCCTCTGCTGGAGCCTAAGTGATGTTGACTCCAGCAGTGCTTTAGTCTTCAGTACTTGGATCAGCAGTTGTTCTTCATCAGTGTTTATTCAGCAGTCCTTTGTATCAGCAGTTGTCATAACAGTTGTTTGGATGGAACAGTTGTTAGAGTCAGCAGTCTTTTGGGAGAAGTATGTGTAAGGACTGTTTATTGTGTGGATCAACTGTTAGCATGTTTTGGCTTTTCAATCATCTGTTCTTCTCCAAGTCAGCAGACCCAACAATCTCCCCATAGAACAGATGATGCCAAAACTCAGCTTTATTTACTGATCTTTATTCCTCATCAGAGTTTCTCTGATTTGACCTTTGAATTGTAGTTCAAAGTTCAGAGCAAATAAGTCTTCTTCATCTCTTTCAAGCTCTAGATTTAGCAATGTTTGAAGATCATTTGCACATAGGCTGTATGCATCATCTATGCTAATTTTCTGAACTCTTCCATCTGACCTGAGCAGAGTCAATTCATGGTTGTCTTTGTTGACTTTCCATTTTAGAATTTTTGAGTCAGTGGATTTGCTGAGATGAACTTTTATTTAAGATGAGTTAGGTGATGGAGGTCTACCAATGAGTTCCCTGAGTTTCTCTGTTGTAGGATCAGAGAAGAAATGTATTTGATTGAAGAGCCCTTCTTTTATAAATGTATCAGCAAACTTCTTTTGATCTTCTTCTGACATTTCTTTCTGTTTCTTGAACTGTCTTCTTGCAGCAGCTGATAGATCAGAAGTTTCAAGTAAGCTGTCTAAGGTAAAAGTCTGATGGGGTCTCTTCATCAGTGGCTCATCAGGATAGACAGGTTTTCTAGGTAGGCTGGGATCCTTCTTTCTGTTTTCTTCAAGACTCTTGTATGTCTCAACCAGCCTCAGCTCAGACCATTTAGCAACAGACCTCATCTCCCCATAATTAGCAGCTACTATCTCTTGTCTCATTCTTTTAAACTTTAAGGCTCTGACTGGGTCTCTGCCTTTGCCAAAATTAGGAGCAGAGACTTTAGCTTTGGGGTCTTTGGCCAACTCTTCTATTCTGAGAAGTTCTTCTCTTAGTGCATGAGTGGTCCAGCCAGCAAACTGCTTTTTGGTTGCTTTATATGGCTTGGTTGCCAAGATCTGTTCCAGAAGAGAATCCCTAACCTCCTTTTCCAAGTCAACACTGAGAGGCATGGAAGACATGGAGTTACTCAGGGTCTTAGCAAAGTCCTCAATCCTTCTGAGTTTGCTAAGCTCTGCTGAATGGATGCCCTGAGTAGTCCTGTCATCCTTCCCTTTGCATCTCTCCTTAATGATGACATCTGCCTGTTCACCCTTGTATTTAAGATATGTATCAATGTTTAGGGGAACAGGGAAATTTGGGAGAGAAGGGAAAGATCTGTCAGATGGTTGTTTAGTATTGTAGAAGGATTGTAATTCCCCCTTGAGTAGATCAAGTTCAAGGGGATACTGAACAACCAACGGTGTAATGGTTGGTGGTGGTCTATGGGAACTGAATTTGGATGTGTGTGGTGAGAATGATGAGAGTGGAATAGCTCTAATAGGAGTGGATTGTGTAGTTGAGGTGGTATTTGGTGATGTGTGTATGTTTTCATCCTGTACAACAAAGGTTGACTTTCTCTTCCTTGTGTACAAGATTTTTAGGGGATGGTGATGTGGAAGCAGTGGTTGGATTAACATCTGTTGACCCTTTAGTAGGACCAGCAGATTTTTGGGATTTGGTTGGTGATGTAGGTTTGGTGGTTGTATGTTCAGATGTGTTTGTAGGTTTAGGTGCAGTGGTTTCAGTGGTTTGGGTGGCAGTAGTTGTATCAGTGGTTTTGGTGGTTTCAGTGTTTTGGGTGGCAGTGGTTGTAGCAGCAGTGGTTTTGTCAACAGAGGTTTTTAGCTTAGATGGTGGTTTTCTGACATGTCTAGCAGGCATTTTCATCCTCTTTGAGGATCCCACATCTTCAACCTCCTGCTGTTGTTCCTTCTTGAGGTTCACCAACAACTCTGCTTTAGCTTCCAAGGTGTCAGCCCTTTTTTGTTTGGCCTGAGCAGCCTTTTTAGCTTCTTTGTTTGCAAAGTTGTCTACTGCTTTGCTTCTATCAGTGGTTTGTTGTGGTGCTGATGGTGTTGTTTGTTGCTGCTGTAGTGGTGCTGTTGGTGTTGCTTGTTGTTGTGGTGCTGTTTGACTAGCCTCTGGTTTGTTGGCAGACTTGGCTTTACCCTTTTTAGAAGGTGGACAACCAAAGGGATCTAGCTTTGGTAGCCTATCTCTGCCACTCTCCCCCTTTTTGGCATCATCAGCCGTGAAGTCATCATCATCTTCATCCCTGAGAATGGTGGTAGGGGCAGAGCCAGTGGTCTTCAGCATGTGATCTTTGATGGCTTGAATGTCTGCATGTGTATCTTTGTACCTTGCATCCACCATGTTTCTGATTTCAGCCATATATGTTTCATGTGTCTGATCAGCTAGTTTTCAGTGAGCTATGATGATGGGGGAAACGGATTTCCATAGCTCACTAGCTATATCAGCTGTTGATGGTTGACTTTTGGAAAGATCTGCTAGTGAACCCAGTATAAGCTTGACATCAGATTTGATGTCAGCTACAGATGTTTCAATTGCTTGAACTCTGTCCGTCAATTCTTGGTATTTTGACCCATCTCCTAAGTTAATAGGATCATCTGAGTCCCTACCAGTGGTAGTTTTACCTGATTCAGTCCTAAGAGGTGAATCAGATGCCCCTTTTTCTTGGTACTGGGGACTTCCAACTGATTTTGGGGATACTATAGTGGCCTCATCAGTTGTTGCCTTCAAAGAAGTCTTAGTGATGTAACCACTGTCATGAGGTGAGACAATGGTCTCTACTTCAGTAGTGGCTGCTTCATTTGAAAACTCACCTAGAGTTGCATTGAACTCAGGTGGTGTAACCTCCTCTACTGTTTGTGGGATGGCAGATTGAATGTTCTCAGGACCAGTTACTTGTGGGGGTATGCTCTCAGTGATAGGTGAAAGAGAGGAACTAGGATTTTCCTGAGATTTCTCAATTGCCTCAAACAGAGGTTGAAAGGTTTGTGGAACATGATGTGATGGTGAGGGTGGAGGAGTAACAAGAGAATTAGCCCAGGGAGAGGGGCTTATGAACATATGGTCAAGTGACTCATATGTATCATGATGTGGTTCCCCTTGGCTTACAACATGATCCTTTTGAGAGGATTCATGAGGAGTTTGGTCAGGTTGAGGTATGTCCAACTGTTGTGAGGAAGTAACAACAGTGGTTTCTGGTTGCTTTGGTGGTGCAACAGAGTTATCTTCTGGTACCTCATCATCCAGAAGTCTCATTTGTGGTTGAGTGGTGGTGTTTGTGGATGGACGTTTTCTTTTGGAAGTGGCTGGTGTGGGTTTCACAGCACTGGATGTAGTGCCATGATCACCAGGAGCAGTGGGCTCAACAACAGAGGTTTTGACAACAGTTGTTGACTTTGTCCTCTTTGTTTGTGTTTTTGAAACTTTTGACACTTTTGACACTTTTTCTTGGGTGCTTCCACCCAGCATTCTAGTGAAAGTTTCATCAGTTAAGCTTTTCATTTTCATTGCCTCGCCCTTTTTGAAAACTTTTTCTGGTAAGGTCTTTTGTAGGATTACACTAAGAATTCTTGGGTAAATTAGAAAAGAATTGTTTGACCCAGACTTAATTGCTTTCACATTTGACACTAGGTCCATAAACAATCCCTGGGAAAGATTGAAGTCAGAGTTTGACAACATGGCATATCCCAGATATTGCATCCTTAATGGGATTTCATTGAAGGATGTGGACTTAGCGGAGACACATAGAAGAAGGGCATGGAAGAAAAATTTCATGACTGGTGGGAAAAACTTTTTGAAAAGTGTTGACCCAGTCATCTGACCATCATACCCTCGTTCTTGAAACTCAGTGTGAAGCTCTGTTTTTGTGAAGGAGTCCTTACCTGCCAGGTCATTGAGTGAGAAGGTTGTGGATATGAGTTCAGGGGTAATGACGACACTTGTTTCTCCAATTTTGGAAATAATAGAGGTAGGCTTTTTGTCTTGTAATAAGAATTCAGCATTCAACCAGAACTCTTGGAGAGTATCAATGTAGATGGGAGCGTCAGCGGTTAAGATGGGTAGATATTTGGAATTTAGGAGAATGTCAATGGTGGAATGGAATGATGTGTTATCATCTGTTTTAACCAGATATGGGAGACAATTGTGGGTGGCTTTGGCTTGAAGATCCATTTTAATGGATTCCGAAGGTGAAAAGGAATGAAATTTTGAGTAAGGGTTTGAGAGCGAAGAAGACGGTTTCTGTATTTTGAATACAATGAGACAGTGTAACATCTGTTGTGGTAAAACAGGGTTTTTATAGGCTCAGGGGAAACCGCTGATGTGGCCAAACCTCTGCTTGTAGGAGCAGATGTGGCAATCATCTGATGGATAAACATCTGGTGGAGAACAGCTGTTTTGGCAAACAGCTGATACAAACAGCTTTTTTTTTATTATTATTATGTATAGGTATAGTATAGATATATATAGATAACGAAACAGTTGTTTTATCTGATCAGATGTTTTGAAACAGATTTTTCAACCAACAGTGGATATGAATGAAACAGTGGTTGTTTTATCTGATCAGATGTTTGAAACAGATTTTTCAACCAAAAAGCTATTTTTAAGGAGAAATTTTGATTTTCTGAAACATTTTAATGCCTTTTATTATTATTTTTTTAAAAAACATTTTTGTTGTTTAATCCATGTTTAACATACCAATTCTAGAAATCAGATTTGTAAAGGTAGACGTGTCTAAAGCTTTTGTCAACACATCTGCCAACTGATCTCCTGTTGGAAAATGGTGCAGAGAAATCAAACCTTTTTCATAGCTATCTCTGACAAAATGATGTCTGATGTCAATGTGTTTGGTAGTGGAATGAGAGACTGGATTCTTGATGATATTTTCAGCAGCTTGACTATCCAACATAAGTGGAGTCTGTAGTGCAGTTATCCCAAAATCCAGTAATTGATTTTGAAGCCACATGAGTTGGGCTGTACAGCTTGCAGCAGCAATGTATTCTGCTTCAGCTGTTGAGGTTGAAACAGCTGCCTGCTTTTTGCTTTGCCAGGAGACTAAGGCATTCCCTAGAAATTGGCACCCTCCTGATGTGGACTTCCTTGTGGTGTGACAGCCAGCAAAATCACTATCTGAATAACCTGAAAGCTCAATGTTTCCATTAGCAGGATACCAGATACCAAGTGTGGGAGCACCTTTGAGGTATCTGAATATCCTTTTCACAGCAATAAGGTTTGACTTTCTGGGTGAAGCCTGGGATCTTGCACAGACACAGGTGGCAAACATAATGTCTGGCCTAGATGCAGTTAAGTACAGTAAAGACCCAATCATGCATCTATAATGTGTTTGATCAACCAGTTCATCCTTGTCATCAATAGTGAGTAGCTTAACTGTACTCATGGGTGTACTACATGGCTTACAATCATTCATCTCAAATCTGGTTAATAAATTCTTTACATATTTGTTTTGGTGAATGAATGTGCCATTTTTCAGTTGTTTCACTTGAAGACTAAGGAAACACTGAAGTTCACCCATGGCACTCATTTCAAACTCTGCTGTCATGAGTTTTCTGAACTCTTCACACATTTGGTTACATGTGGATCCAAAAATGATGTCATCCACATATATTTGAACAATCATTAAGTCTTTCCCTTTACATTTTAGAAATAAAGTTTTGTCAATTTTACATCTTGTGAAGCCAATGGATAAGAGAAATGTGGAGAGAGTTTCATACCAGGCCCTTGGTGCTTGTTTGAGTCCATACAGAGCTTTGTTAAGCTTGTAGACATAGTCAGGATGGAATGTGTCTTCAAAACCAGGTGGTTGACATACATAGACTTCTTCCTGAATTTTGCCATAAAGGAAAGCACATTTGATGTCCATCTGATACACCTTTATGTTGTGATTAACAGCAAAGGCTAAGAATAGTCTGATAGCTTCTAGTCTTGCTACAGGAGCAAAAGTTTCATCATAATCTATTCCTTCTTCTTGTCTGAAGCCTTGAACCACAAGCCTGGCTTTATTCTTGACAACAATACCCCTTTCATCAGTTTTGTTTTTGAAGACCCACTTTGTTCCTATAGGACAAACATCCTTAGATAGTGGTACAAGCTCCCATACTTGTTGTCTTTTAAACTGAAGGAGTTCTTCTTGCATAGCTTCTATCCAACTGTTGTCTTTCAGTGCCTCTTGGTACTTGACAGGTTGTGTGAGAGATAGGAATCCTGCAAAAAGACAGATATTGGAGGATTGGCTTCTTGTGAGCACACCCTCTCTGATGTTGCCAATGATCTGGTCTGGTGGATGAGCTCTTAGGTAGATAAGATCTCCCTGATATGGTATAATGGCATTTTGAGGTGAAGGACAGAGGTTTGGTGACTCTGTTGATGTAACATCTGTTTGCACTTCTGTAGTGCCATCAGATGTTTGGAATGGAAGTGGGGGAATGGGTCCAAGTGGTGTAAAAGTGGACTGACTTTTGTCAACAGAGGATTGACTTTTGTCAACAGATGATTGTTCAGTGGATGTGAGAGGTGAAGCAGTGGTTTGAGGGTAAGACTGGCCAGCAGTGGTTGACTCAGCTGTGACAGAGTTTTGACAATTGTTTTGAATAGTTGCTCCCTCTGAAGCAGAATAGATTTTATAGTGACTGGGGATCACAACATCTGTTCTGTAATCTTGTTGTGGAGACTGTGGAATACCTGCATTGTTAGTTTTAACAGTGATATCTTCAAATTTGAATTTATCTAAATCAAATAGTTCAGCAGGATTTGCTGGGATTTTTAGAGATGAAAGTTCATTGAACTTTACATTCAGAGTTTCTTCTATTGTCTTGGTCTTTGTGTTAAACACTTTATAAGCCTTGGCTGTAGAAGAATATCCCAGAAAATAACCACAATCTACTTTGGCTGCAAATTTTGAAATGGAATCTTTGAGATTTAAAATGAAACATGGGCAGCCAAAGATTTTGAAAAATGAAATTAATGGTTTGATTTTGAACAAAATTTCATAAGCAGTTTTTTGATGTCTAGGGTTGATCAAAACTCTGTTTTGAACATAGCAAGCAGTGTTTACAGCTTCTGCCCAAAAGGACAATGACAAACCAGAATCTGCTAGCATGGTTCTCGCAGCTTCTATAAGAGTTCTATTTTTCCTTTCAACCACCCCATTTTGCTCTGGTGTTCTTGGGATGCTGTACTGCCTCACAATCCCTTTTGACACACAGAAATCATCCAACTCCTTATTTCTAAACTCTGTTCCATTGTCACTCCTGAAGACTTTTACTGGCAAGTCATATTGTTTTTCAACTTTGGTGACAAAGTCCTTCAATATACCTGCAGTCTCATCCTTAGAATGTAAAAAGTAAGTCCATGTAAACCTAGAAAAATCATCAACTATGACAAGACAAAATCTTTTTCTTCTTAGACTCATGATTTTAACAGGGCCAAACAAGTCCATGTGCAACAGTTGTAGACATTGACTGGTTTTGGACTCATCAATGGATTTGTAAGAGCTTTTATGTTGTTTCCCTTTCAAACAGGAAACACAATGCTCATCACATTTGAATTCTTTTGATGGTAAACCTCTGAAAAGGCTTTGTTTGGAGAGTGTGTTGATAGTGTTAAGGTTGGTGTGACCCAATCTCCTATGCCACAATTCTGTCTCCTTTGTGGAGGCAGCAGAAAACAAGCAGACATTTGCCATAGGATTGTCCTTTAACATATTAACAACATACACATTGCCACTTCTATGAGCAACAAGTTGTGCTTTGCTCTCAGCAATGATGGTATCAATCTTTTTCACCACTTCTGGCCCAATAATCTTGCAAGTTTTCTTTGTGAAGAATGAGCCATAACCTTTGTCACTCATTTGTGAAACACTCAGAAGATTAAACTTGAGATTATCAATAAGATTGACATTTTCAAACTTGAGTTTCCCAGCTTGCACAGTCCCTGACCCCAACACCTTACCTTTTGAATCATTACCAAAGGAAATATCACCCCCTCCATGAGCTAAGAAGTCCAGAAGAAGGGCTCTACATCCTGTCATGTGCCTGGAGCCTCCACTATCTACATACCAAAGACTATCTAAACAAGCAGAAGCTCCCTGCACAGCAGTAATGGATTAGTTTTGGTGAGTGTCCAAAGCCAAGTTGGCTTTGGATGGGTCCTCAGACTTTTTAGACTCAAGCTTTGGAAGATGATCAGTGGTTTGAACTAATTTTTGAATCAAGTTCAACAACTATTGCTGACCATTTGCCAGTGCTTGAATGTCAACACTTAGGGCAACAGTTGTTTGATCACTTCCAGACAGATGATAATACCCATAGGGATTTCTGTTCACTCTTGGTTTAGAGGGTCTTTTTGGCTCCTCATAAACATGTGGCAGACTATGACATGGTGGTTGTCCATATCCTCTTGGGTATTTGCTTGTGGGTGGAGCATCTGTTACTTGGACATCCCTAGGAGCAGATGTTTCAAGACTTTTAGTAACAGATGTTTGGACAGGAGTGAAAGTCTGTTTGGGCTTTCCTTTTGAAGTACTTACCCCAGGATTTGCAAGAGTTTTAGCTTTGTATTCTTGTATTTTCACATCAAAATTTTTGAGATACAAGCACTCTTTGGTTTTGTGATTCTTTTTCCCACATATTAAACATGTGGCTTTTGAATCACATACACTTGTTCCTTTGTTAATGTCATATGCTTTTAGAAGAAAACAGTTTTTAGTTACATGATTCTTCTTTTCACAGAAATCACAGAACAAGTGGACAGTCTTTTCTTTCTTCTTCCCTTTTTCAGCCTTCATTTCAGCAGATGTTTGAGCATCTGCTGGAAGATTTTTCAAGGGAATGACTTTTGTCTGAGGAGTTGTCTTTCCTTCAGGTGTTTTAAAATCAACAGGTTTAAAATTCTCAAGAGTATCACACTCATCAGACCAGGTAGGTTTAAATTCATACTTTTCAAGTTCAGTGAATGATGAGGAACCTTCTGGTTTTTCAAGAACAATTTTCTTACCATTTGGTTCAGTGATTTTAATCTCTTGACCCTGCAGGTTTGTTGGAACTATCTCAACAGACTTTTGACCCCTTTTGTCAATGTTTTCAAAAGCTGGAGCAGTGGTTTCAAAACCAAAACCAAACTTCACATGACTTTTGGTTTGTTTGTTAAGAAGCATCTCAAAACCTCTACATGATTCCACCCATTTCTCACATTCAACTTGGGTGGACTCAAGCTCACTTTTACAACTCTGATATTTTGTTATCATAGTTTGGAGCTGGTCTTTGGTTATGGTTGCTTCATGTTTTAAGCTGCTTATTTCAGATTCCTTTTCAGTTAAACTTGTTTTTAAATCTTTTGAAAGTTTCTCAAATTTAACTTCATCATCTAAAATTTTCTTTCTAAGGTTTTCATTCACCTCTTTGATGTTAGCAAATGCTATTACACATCTGTCAGAACACAAATCCTTAAGAATTTGAGGAGATACCTTAGCAGCAGCCATCAATGCACAATCACACTTGCACTCACAATCATCAGATGCACCCCAGGGATCTAAGAGATTCACAACCTCTTCTTCAGGTTTTTCACCTGTAACAAATTCATCAACAACATCATTAGTCACAACATTAGATTCAGTCACCACCTCCTCAGATTCAACCTCATCTACCATAGCCATGAAACAAAAGTTTTCTGGTTCATTTTCAGCTTTGGCAACTAATGCAAAATTTTCATCTGTTAACTCATCTGGTAGACTGCTCCAATCAACAAAGCCTTGTGTAAAGAAGCTCTGTTGACTGGTCTCTGCAGGAGCAGAGGATGGAGCAACAGTCGTTTGCACAGGTGTTTGAGCAACAGGTGTTTGCACATAGTGTATCTGAGGAACAGTGGTTTGGACATACTGGACAGGAACAGTGTTTGAGGACTGTGCAAAATGAGCAGTGTTTTGCACATTTGGTCCAGGGGTATTATAGGAATTTTGATAAGTGTTGGTCTGAGGTCTTTGATTTGGATAGGTGATTATAGGTGTACCATGTTGACTCCTACATTCCCTAGCAAAATGACCAAGTCTATGACATTTGTAACACTTTATCTTTGATTTATCCAACCCAACCTTTGATCTGCCAGTTAACCCTGGAAACCTTCTCCCAGTTTTCTTGTAAAAATTGTTAGTTATTACACTAAGAAGGGCCAATTGGTGCATAATGTCCATTTCTTCCAAATCATCAGGGTCAAAGTATTTCAGGTCATCATACTCAAAGGATATGTTATCAGATGCCTGGATATCACCACCACTTGCTGTGAAAGCATAGTTTGGTGAATAAGAATCAGAGTTAAAACCTGAGTTAAAACCTGAAGTTATGTCAATGAAATGATCATAACTCTGATCCTTAATATTTCCAGGCACCTTATCATGACCCAAAAGTGTTGTATTCCCAAATACATAGTCGTCGGACACTTTTCCAGAGTCCTGGAGCTTCTTTTTCTGGTTAAGCTCTCTCTCATAGGTCAAGAGCTTACCATGAAGCTGGGCCAGTGATAGGTCCTTAAATCCAATCGAGTTTCTCATAACAATAGCAATAGTGTCCCATTTGTCTGGTAAGGATCTTAAAAACCTATGGTTCAGGGTTGAATGAGGGTAAGTAAGACTAACCAGTTTTAGTTCACTAATTAAACAGTTAAACCTCTCAAATTGTTGAGTTAATGACTCTCCTTTGACGTGACTGAAAGTTTCATATTGTTGTTTAAGTATTTCACGATTGTTTTCAATAACCTCCTCAGTCCCACCAAATTGTTCTTTCAGGGCATCCCACAACTCTTTTGCACTGTTACAGTGTAACAGCCCAACATAAATGTCATTAGGTAAAGCCATAGCCACAATGCTGAAGGCTTTAGCATCTAACTCAATTTTCTAAAAATCCTGGTCAGAGTAATTTTCAAGTTTCTTTGGCTCCTGAACCTTGGGATCTTCAGTACTCGGCACCATCGGAACATGTGGTCCGAAGATAACCGACTTCCAACACCCAGTGTTCTGTTGAGCTAGAACATGGCTCATCCGACGTTGCCAGATATTGTATTCAGATCTTACAAGCATCGGTGGCTTGTTATTCGTGCCAGTGTTATGTGGATCGTGATTGATTGAAGCCATTCTCTCTGATTTTTCAAAAACAAAATCTGTTTAAAAACGGTTGAATCGAATTTAAACTATTACTCTGTTTTAATCCAACAAACAAATGATATCAATATTGTGAGCTGATCTATTTATATTAAATTGATTGATTAGAATCGAATTTAATTGACCAAGCTCTGATACCAATTGTTAGGATCTGAGTTTGTTTGTTTTGATTATGTTTAACTAAGAATGATAAGAGTGAGATGAATATAGATGGAAAGTGCAGCGGAATGATAAACTATTAATCAAAACATGAGAGTAAATGTTTTCTGATCGAATGCTTTCATTTATCTAAAAGATTACAATCATACAAGTACTCCCCCTCAGCCTGATCACACAGTGATTGTTTGTCTGAGAGAATGTTTGTGTGTGTGATGCAATAGAACAGTACAAGCACTGTTCTATTTATAGACAAACCTAACCACTGATGACCTAGGCTAACGTCACCTTAAGACAGTGACATCTAACGGAATAACAAACATAAAACATCTGCCTATTACAAACTACTGTTACATTGAAAACACTGAAGGTAAACTACTTTTGTAGGAAAACTCTGATGGTCTTGTATCCTCTGCTGGAGCCTAAGTGTTGTTGACTCCAGCAGTGCTTTAGTCTTCAGTACTTGGATCAGCAGTTGTTCTTCATCAGTGTTTATTCAGCAGTCCTTTGTATCAGCAATTGTCATAGCAGTTGTTTGGATGGAACAGTTGTTAGAGTCAGCAGTCTTTTGGGAGAAGTATGTGTAAGGACTATTTATTGTGTGGATCAACTGTTAGCATGTTTTGGCTTTTCAATCATCTGTTCTTCTCCAGGTCAGCAGACCCAACATTAATCATTTTTTAGAAAATATTCCCATACTGATGGTTTGTTCATCAGTAGTTTCTCTCTTTTTGTTTTTCAGAAGTTTTTAAATTAAAAACAGATGTAAGTGAAAAATAAAATATGTGCAGGAAAAGTAAAAGAACACTTACAAATTTAGCATCCCAAGCATGGATACTAACTTCTGAAATGTTGATGTGTCAAGGAGTTTTGTGAATATGTCAGCTATCTGATTAGCTGTTGTGACATGCTTCACTTCAATCTTGCCTTTTTCATAGCAATCCCTTATGAAATGATACCGGATTTCAATGTGTTTAGTTTTTTGAGAACTGAACAGGATTTTGAATGATGCTAACGGCAGATTTGCTGTCTACAAGCAATGGTGTCTTGGTCTCTTTGATTCCATAATCAAGAAGTTGATATTGGAGCCATTGTATTTGTGATGTACAACTTGCAGCTGCAATGTATTCAGCTTCAGCAGTTGAAGTTGCAACAAATGTTTTCTTCTTTGATTGCCAGGACACTAGACAGTTTCCCAAGAGTTGACAACCACCGGATGTTGATTTCCTTGACATTTTGCACCCTGCATAGTCACTATCTGAAAAAGCTGATAACTTGATATTGCTAGAAGCAGAATACCAAATTCCAAGTGTAGGAGTTCCTTTCAGATATCTAAAGATTCTTTTGACTGCAATGAGGTGTGATTCCCTAGGAGCTGATTGATATCTAGCACAGACACATGTTGAAAACATAATATCTGGTCTAGAAGCAGTTAGATACAAAAGGGAACCTATCATACATCTATACATGGTTTAATCAACCTGTTTTCCTTGATCATCTGGTTCAACTTGTGTGGTGGGTGTCATGGGAGTGGAACATGATTTACAGTCTTGTAAAGAAAATTTGTTCAATAACTCTTTAACATATTTTGATTGATGTATAAAAGTTCCATTAGTTTGTTGTTTAATCTATAGTCCTAAAAAGTACTGCAGTTCTCCCATGGTACTCATCTCAAATTTTGATTGCATGAGTTTCTTAAATTCTGTTAGGACAAAGAGGATTGGTGAAACCACTTTTGGAAACCTTAGTCTAATTCACTTCTGTCATTTTGGCTAAGTATAGAAGTACTGAAGAGAAAACAAGAAACTGCTGAAGAGAAGATATGAGAAGTGCTGAAGAAGAAACTTCATCAGAAGTTCTGAAGTCCAAACCAGACAAGTTCACTTCAGAAGTACTGAAGACAAACTACTCATCAGTAGTTTGTCATTCATCAGTACTTAGCATTAGATATTTTCCACCGCCTTTTGTATCAGTAGTTTATTGTTTATTATTACTTTTAGCTGTATTTGATAGTTTCAATGTTGCAACTTGTGCAACTTGTTTCTGCTGTTTCTGTATCTGCTTTTTGGGCAAGATGCATGTATGTAAACGTCTATAAATAGGAGGCTTCAACCTTCTATTTTAGACATTGATTTTAATAGAAAAATCCTTCAAACACTTTCACTGTTCTATTCCATTTCAGTATTTATTGTGAATCTGTCTAAGTATCTAATTCTCATTTACTGCTTGGATTCATAATAAATACTTGTCATTATTAGTTTCAATCATCAAGGGGGAGTAATAACTCTTCCTAAGTATAAAAAGTGTTGCTTTAACTTATACATTCCGCTATGCTTATAATCTGATATACAAGAGCTTGCTAAACACTTAAGTGTCAAGATAACAAGTTCTTACTTGAACAAAAGAGCAAACTGATCCAACAATTGGTATCAGAGCTTTGGTTTATCTGATCACATATCAATCTAACAAATTGAGAATCAGACACAAAGCTCTTATTGATACTCAATAAAAAGATCAAAAGTTCACTTTTTATCAACATCCATCACTTAAAAGAGTCATCTGACAAATCAATACTCTTTAAAATGGATCCACATAATACTGGTTCTGCCACTAAACCTGCCATGCTTGTAAGAAATGAATACAACATATGGCAAAAGAGAATGGCACATACCTTGTCACAAACCAACACAGGTTGTTGGAGATCTGTGATATATGGTCCTCACAAACCAGTAAATGTATATCTTGAAACTAATGTTCAGGTCCCTAAGGACCCAAAAGAATATACAGACGATGATTTCCTAAAACTTGAGCTAGATGCAAAAGCATTCTCTATGTTGGCAATGGCTCTCCCAAATGAGATATACTCTGGCCTTTTACATTGTGAAAGTGCCAAAGAACTCTGGGATTGTCTTAAAGAACAGTTTGGAGGAACTGAAGAGGTGATTGCCAACACCAGAGAGATTTTAGCTCAACAATATGAGACATTTGCTCATATTAATGGGGAAACTTTAACTCAACAATTTGAAAGATTCTCCTCATTAATATCCGAGCTAAAGTTAAATGGTCAGACCTATACAACAGTATCTATGCTACATAGATTTTTAAGGTCTTTACCAGACAAATGGGAAACATACTCCATTGTTTTAAGATCCTCACCAGATTTTAGCTCCCTCACTCTTACAAAACTCCATGGGAGATTACTTACTTTTGAGAGAGAAATTGATCAAAAGAAGAAATTACAATCATCTGGTAAAACTACTGATGACTACCTACCAGGTAGTACAGCACTTTTGGGACAAGACTCACCAACTTGTTCCTATGGATCTTATGACAACATTGACATAACAACTGGGATCTCATCAGAAAGATCTTTCCCAGGTTATGACAATGATGACCAAAGTCAAACTGCTGATAATCTATGTTTTATCATGGATGATTTGAAAAACTTTAGCAGTGATGACTTAGAAGAAATGGACATTTTACACCAACTGGCCATGCTAAGCATTAAAACTAACAAGTTTTATAAAAGGTCAGGAAAGAAATTTCCAGGATTGACCAGTAATACAAAAATTGGTTTTGACAAATCTAAACTGAGATGTCACAAGTGTCAGAAGTTGGGACACTTTGCTAGAGAGTGTAGAAACTCTAGCTTTAACCAATCACAATCTGGAAATAACTATGACCCCAATTATAATAGGAATAATGGAACTCAAGGGAGTGCTCATTTTGTACAGGCACAAGCTCCTCAACAGCAATACATGCCACAAGTACAATATGTTCAAATGCCTGCTCAACAGATGCAGAGCCAACAATCAATCCCTCCCTTTCCAGCTGCTCAACATCCTCCACAGCCTCAACAACCCTCTCAACAAAGTCTTTTCACCTCAGGGTATGTTGACTGGAGCAGTCTCCCTTTTGACACCATAGAGTGCAATCCTGATGCAGACAACAAGGTGTTTGACATCAACTGGGGAGAACCAGACAATGGCAGAAAGAACTTTGCCTTAATGGCATTTGAAGGCTGTACTTCAAAATCTGCATTGTCACAGGTATCAAAAGAATCTTTGACAAAACTTTGTTCAAATTCTTGCAAAGAAACTTTTGCTCTCATAAGAGAGACAAATGTGCACTTACAAGGTAAAGCCAATGATTTAGAAAGAAAATACACACAGATGAAATGTGATTTAGAAAGAAAACTGTGTGCTAAAACAAAAGAAGTTTCTAAATTAACTGACTCGGCTATTGAAACCCAAGCACAAATTAAAATCATGCTAAATGACCTGGGAGATGTCAGACAAGAGCTTGCTGACACCAGGATCACATGTGAAAAATGGGTGGAATCTTGTAAGGGGTATCAATTATTGCTAAACAAACAAAGTGCTTCAAATGTTAAGTTTGGCATAGGGTACCATCATGTTGAAACACCAACAGATTTCTCTCCCAAAACTACTGAAGATGGGAGAAAAATTGTTTCAAATGAAACTTCTGAAGGGAAAGACTGCACATCTTTCCATGAAAACTTTCTAAACAGAAATCCTGGCATTTTCAAAGAAAGTACTTCGGAAGTATTAACAAAATCTGACAACAAGCCATCAGTAGTTTCATCTACATCAGGAGTTGAGATCCTGAAAACTACTGATGAGCAAAATCTTTACACTAATGTCAGAAATTTGCCTTTAGATCAAAAACAAAAGGCAAAAGAGTGTGAAATTTGTGGTCTGTTCAACCACAAAACTGAATTTTGTAGATACAAAAAAGGAATTCAGTTCAATCAAAAAATTAAACAACAGGTTGTGGGAAATCAAATCAGAAATGATTATGAAAGAATCTTTAAACCCAAGAAACAACAACCTGAAAACACCTTTTCTCAGAAAAAGATAAAGTCTCAACCAAAATCTTTTTCTCAAAATTCATTGTCAGTAGTTAGACCTAAATCATCAGCAGTTTCACAAAGAGCTGAGATACAAAATCTAATGAACATGGTACAACTACTGATGACCAAGGTTGATGGTGGTCCTGAAAAGGATACCACCATGGTTCTTAATGAAAAATCCATTGCCAAAAAGACATGGATTTCTCAACCTGGTCAAGAACAAACTGTAACTGTTCTCAAGAGCAAACCCAAAGCCAAACAGGCTTGGGTTCCTAAATCTAACAAATTTGCTTTTATGTGCAGAGAGTTTCCAGGGGCTTAAACAGCATATGGTATGTTGATAGTGGAGGCTCTATGCACATGACTGGATGCAGATACCTGATAAACAACTTTATCAGCCAAAGAGAAGGATCTGTATCCTTTGGGAACAATGCTAAGGGATATGTGCTAGGACATGGCAATGTCTCCTCTGGCAAAATACAGTTTGACAAGGTCAATCTGGTGGAAAACCTTGAATACAACTTGCTGAGTGTGTCACAAATGTGTGATAAAGGATATTCTTCCTTTTTCACAAAGACAGCATGCAAGATCATCTCACCAGAAGGCCACAAGTTGATAGAGAAGATCATTGAAGATCATACTTTGCTGATTGCCAAAAGATGTGGCAATGTCTATGCAGTGGACATTGAGAAAGACAAAGTATTGAACAACACTGCCTGTTTCTTCTCAAGGGCATCAACTTCAGAAACAGATCTCTGGCACAGGAGACTTGGCCATGTGAACTTTAAAACCATAAATAAAGTCACAAAATGGGCTTGGTCAGAGGTCTACCTTTGAAAGTATACCAGTGTCAAGAACACTGTGTATCCTGTTTAAAGGGAAAACAACATAAGTCCTCCTATAAGTCTATTGAAGAATCAAAAACAACTGCATGTCTTCAACTACTCCATATGGACTTATTTGGACCTATCAAGATTATGAGCCTTGGTAAGAAGAAGTACTGCTTAGTCATCATTGATGACTACTCAAGATTCACATGGGTATTCTTCTTATTCTCCAAGGATGAGGCTGCTGAAATCATCAAGTTCTTCATTCTACAAGTAGAGAAACAATATTCTCTATCTGTCAAAACCATTAGAAGTGATAATGGGACAGAGTTCAGGAACAAAACTCTGGATGAATTCTGTTTGTCTAAAGGGATTATTAGACAATACAGTGTTCCCAGAACTCCTGAACAAAATGGTGTAGTAGAAAGGAAGAACAGAACATTAATAGAAGGAGCAAGAACAATGTTAGCTGATTCTGGACTGCCCTTGTACTTTTGGGCAGAAGCAGTTAACACATCATGTTATGTTCAGAATAGAGTTCTTGTGGTCAAGAGACATTCCAAGACTGCCTATGAAGTTCTTCATGGCATGAAGCCCCTTATCTCCTTTTTCAGGGCTTTTGGGTGTCAATGTTTCATCTTGAACATCAAGGAATCTATTTCAAAGTTTGCTGCCAAAGTTGACTCAGGTTACTTTCTTGGTTACTCTTCAACTAGAAAAGCCTACAAGGTTTTTAATTCTCACACCAGGATAGTAGAAGAAACATTGAATGTCAAGTTCAATGAGTCAAAACACACTCTTATTCCAGCACATCCTGCTGAACTTTTTGACCTTGACAACTTCCACTTTGGACCTAAAAAGACTGTTACTCCTTCCAAACCTACTTATTATGGTGATCAAAGGTTTGATGATGAGGATCCTACACCATGGACTCCTCAAACAGTCATTAAGTCAACTTCAAGACCATCAGAAGTTTCACAAACTTCTGATCCAACAAATACTGAAGGCCAAACTCAAACATCTGCTTCAGCACCTGCAACTACTGAAGACACTACAACTGCTGAACCAGATATTATAG
Source organism: Ambrosia x helenae (assembly GCA_030844895.1). Taxonomy (NCBI): domain Eukaryota; kingdom Viridiplantae; phylum Streptophyta; class Magnoliopsida; order Asterales; family Asteraceae; genus Ambrosia; species Ambrosia x helenae. The sequence continues at coordinate 25,275,908 of CM061225.1, forward strand.
ACCTCAGTAGTTTGTTTGAAGAACATGAGCCACCTACACCTGTCAGTGGTTTACAACAACTGATTGAACACAGAGATCATCCACTTGATCAAATCATGGGTGATATAGCTTCAGGTGTTCTTACCAGAAACCAGCTCTCCAACTTTTGCCTATTTTCAGCCTTTATCTCACAGTTGGAACCAAAGAAGTACCAGGAAGCCCTCAAAGACAATAATTGGGTGCAAGCTATGCAAGATGAACTACTTCAGTTCAACAAGCAACAGGTCTAGGAAATCTGTCCCTTACCTCCAAACAAGCAACCAATTGGCACAAGATGGGTTTTCAGGAACAAACAAGATGAAGCTGGTATGATAATCAAGAACAAGGCAAGACTGGTAGTTCAAGGGTACTCTCAAGAAGAGGGAATTGACAATGATGAAACCTTTGCTCCAGTTGCAAGGCTTGAGGCTATCAGGTTATTTTTGGCCTATGCCATTTCCAACAAAATTAAAGTTTATCAAATGGATGTAAAGAGTGCATTTTTGTATGGAAAAATAAAAGAGGAGGTGTATGTCTGTCAGCCACCTGGGTTTGAGGATCCTTCTCATCCTGAGTGGGTGTACAGACTGGACAAAGCTCTTTATGGGCTCAAACAGGCTCCAAGAGCCTGGTATGATACACTCTCCACCTTTTTACTCAAAAATAACTTTACAAGAGGTGCCATTGATAAAACTCTTTTCATTAAACATGTTGGAAATCATTTCTTACTTGTTCAAATTTATGTTGATGATATCATTTTTGGTTCAACAAACACAAAACTATGTGATGATTTTAAGAAGCTCATGCAATCAAAATTTGAGATGAGTACCATGGGAGAACTGCAGTACTTTCTGGGACTGCAGATCAAGCAACAAACAAATGGAACTTTTATACATCAATCAAAATATGTTAAAGAATTATTGAACAAATTTTCTTTAAAAGACTGTAAATCATGTTCCACTCCCATGACACCAATCACACAAGTTGAACCTGATGATCAAGGAAAACAGGTTGATCAAACCATGTACAGATGCATGATAGGTTCCCTTTTATATCTAACTGCCTCTAGACCAGATATTATGTTTTCAACATGTGTCTGTGCTAGATATCAATCAGCACCAAGGGAATCACACCTTATAGCAGTCAAAAGAATTTTCAGATATCTGAAAGGAACTCCAACACTTGGAATTTGGTATCCTGCTTCAAGCAATACCAAGTTATCAGCTTTTTCAGATAGTGACTATGCAGGGTGTAAGATGACAAGAAAGTTAACATCTGGTGGTTGTCAATTCCTGGGTAACTGTCTAGTGTCATGGCAATCAAAGAAGCAAACATCTGTTGCAACTTCAACTGCTGAAGCTGAATACATTGCAGCTGCAAGTTGTACATCACAGATACAATGGCTCCAATATCAACTTCTTGATTATGGAATCAAAGAGACCAAGACACCTTTGTTTGTAGACAGCAAATCTGCCATTAGCATCATTCAAAATCCGGTACAGTTCTCAAAAACCAAACATATTGAGATCAGGTACCATTTCATAAGAGATTGCTATGAAAAAGGCAAGATTGAGGTGAAGCATGTAGCAACAGCTAATCAAATAGCTGACATCTTCACAAAACCCCTTGACACATCAACATTTCAGAAGTTAGTATCCATGCTTGGGATGATAAATTTGTAAGTGTTTATTTTATTATTTTGCAATTTTTCATTTTTCACTTACAAACAGACAAAAAGTCTGAAACAAAACTTCTGAAAAGAGAGAAACTACTGATGAACAAAACATCAGTATGGGGATAATTTCTGAAAAGTGTGTAACTTCTGATAAAACAACCTTCAGAAGTTATGAATAAAAGTATTTATAAAAACATTTCTCATCAGCTGTTAAAACTACTGAAGAGGAAATGGGAACTACTGATGAAGTAATCCTTCATCAGCAGTTTAGTCAAAAGGGCAAATCTGACTTTTCCCATCATCAGAGGTTTGACCTAGTCGGTTTAAAACTTCTGATAAAAAGATATTTTAACCTAGGCGGTTTAAAAACTTCTAATAAAGAAGATTCAAGCGGTTAAAACTTCTGATAAATACCTTTTCTCAACACTTATCCTTTCAAATTCAAAATATCCCTCTTTCTCTCTCAAAAACTCTCTCAATAACCTAAACCTGCAAATCAACTGTTCGATCAAAACCCAAACCACATGGCTCTCGTTCTAAAACAGGGACACAATCAAAGAGCCTTTCTTGAAAAACAAGAAGGCTGGTCCCAATACGATGAGATCATTGATCTCGTCGTAAAATCCCAATATTTTACTGCTCTCACAATAAACCCACCAATTCACACTGAAACTCTAAATGAGTTCTGGGCAAATGCTGAGACGGTGACGGCGGATGATGAAGTCATTTCCCTCAACTCAAGAATAAAAGGGAAACCACTGACCATCACACCGGCCACACTGGCAACAAGACTGGGTCTGGATGATGTAACTGCCCCTGATCATGTTGCTAATTCTGATATTCACCTAACCATGACAGAGTGTGGTTATCAAGGTACTCTCTCCCATGCTACAATCTTCAAAAAATATTTTGAACCAAAATACCAGCTTTTGTTTCATTATATTATTATGTGTTTGAGTCCTAAAACAGGGTCTTATGACCAGATGCCCTCTACTTTTCAACCAATATTTCATTCCATTGTGAATGAAACCAAATTCAGGGCATCTAAATTATTTTTCAATGAGTTGGTGTTACATCACAATAATACCAAGAAAAAGTTTTTGTTATACCCAAGGTTCATTATGCAATGCATAATAGGGGAACTGGGTAATGAGGTGCTTGTGGGAAAAGTTTCAACTTTAAATCCATTAACCTCACAAGCATACTCAAGGCATAACAAACCGGCTGCCTGGCCAGAAGATGATCAGGGAGAACAACAACAAGTCCCCCTGAAGCCCACATCTTCCAAACTCACACCACCAAAAGCCAAACAGCCCAAGCCAACAAAGACAAAAACCCACCAACCCAAAAGAAAAGCTGTTCAGGAGGTTGAGATGCCTGAACATGCTCATGAACAGTCTGCTCTTCAAATAGGTGAGACTGAAACACCCTCTCAGTCTCATCCATCTCAAACCCCACCAAGAGCACCCATAACTGTTTTATTCAAAAGAAAAAGACCTAGAAAAACTATTGAAACTCACTCTTCTTTTGAAACTGCTGACCAACCAATTTCACCTATTGCCCAAACTACTGAACCAACCCCTCAAATTTCTGAACCAGAGGCAATAGAAATTGCCAAACTTCTCTCTGGGCTAAAAGAGAAAGTCCCATCTGATTATGTCAGTCCCCTACAACCACAACAACCAGGGGACATAACCACAACATCAGACATGGATGTGGACATCTCTAGCCCTATCCCAAGAGATGAGGGTGGACCAGAGTCTTTAAGCCCAATTTTAGAGACTCTTGGGGCATCTGAGGCTGCTACTACTCAGTTACCACCCAGTGGTGGATCTAAGGATAGAAGTAACATAGCTAAGACCTCAGATGTGGCAACTACTGATGAAGGCTTAATGCCTGAAGTAGGAAATCCTCAGAACCAAGAACAAGAGGTTCATGAGAGAACTGAGTTGGGCTCAGCTCATGATTTAACTGAGACAGTCCTCATTGAGGACAACATCAGGGATTCAGATGATTCCATTAATTTGGATGATGTTTCAAAAACAAAAACTACTGAATTGACGGCACTTTATGAAGGTCCTGTTTCAGGGGTATCCAGGCTCAAGAAGCCAGTCACCCCTGCACAGGTTAAAGTCCACTCAATCCCTAAAACCCCTAGAGTGGCATCCTCTGTACAACATGAGGATCTCCCAAAAACACACCCTTCACAACAAATGCCTACCTAATTCCCTGGGCAAACAAGTATAGACCTGAACCAGCTATGCAGCCCAGAGGGTCCCCTGTACCACATGATGAACACTCTCATCGGAAATCACTTCCAAACATACACAGCTAACTTGGAGCTGTCTATCAAGAATCAATTTGGAGTGATCAAGACAAAGATGAATGATCTGACCAACAAGATATAATTCAACAGCAAACAGATTGCTCATCTTCAAGGTCAAATCTCCCAACCCTCTACCTCTAAACTTAAACTTGATGAATCCAAAAAGGGGGAGAAAATCAGGGAACCTAAGGAGTCATTCCAAGCCAGGATAAGGGCAAGAGTGGCCATCCTTGAAAGAGATCAGAAGGATCAAGCCAGGAAAGAAAAACTGGCCAAACAGTTTGGTGTCTCAGTGGAAGAAATTGAAGCCACAGAAAAAGAAGATGAGACCCAAACCTCTGAAGATTCCCTAAGGCACAATGAAGAAACTTCTGATGGCAAAAGTTCTGATGAAGAATCAGAAAGTACTGAAGACAATCCTTCAGTAGTTGACAAACCATCAGCAGTTGTCAACCCATCAGAAGTTAACACTTCCAAACCTCAAACTGCTGACCCTTCCAGAACCACTGCTCCCATTCAACCAACATCTGATCCTATCAGGCCTACTACTGTTACAACAATGACTGTACTAAACCCTTCTCCTATCTCTCAATCAGCTGAATTACTAGAGAAGAGCTTAGTTGCAGCCAACAAGAAGGCCAGAGAAGATCTGATCTGGAAAACTCTGGAAGAAAGGGATGATCTAGACTTAAGCCATGAAGAAAAACTTCAGGCCTATGAAGCTGAACTACAAAGGCAGGCTAGCCTTGATGAGATTGTTGAACAAGACAAAAGACAACAACTGGTGTCTTACATCGCAAAGAACAGCAAGACTAAAGCCTACACACTCAAGGGACTCTCTATGCAAGAGCTGACAAGAAGAGCACAACTGCTTGTAGACAAACTGGCCACAAGCAAAGAAGGAAAGACCAAGAGAGCCCAGATGATAGAAGAATTAGTAGCAGAGGGCTATGGTTCAAAAGCCTCAGTATCCAGATGGAAAGAAGAAAGACTAATGGATACTTACAGAAAATACAAGGCTGCCAAGGCTGCAAATCCAGAGAAGTTTCAAACTGCTGATCCTTCAAGATCAGTAGTTAGAACTTCTGGTGTATCAACAAGAAGGCCTGCTACTCAAAGAAAGAAAGCAGAGGACAATGTCAAAACTGATTTCAAAATGGTACTACTTGAAGGAAGTTCAATAGTCCATTCAGATTTTGACATTAAGGAGAAACCTCTGTTAACACAATTCAGGGATCCTTCCACTTTTGCCTACCAAATCCAAAAGACCATCAAAGAAAAGATGCATACCAGGGTAGTGACTGAACACCATCTCCCAACTGTTCAGATGCCTGATATGCAACAACAACAAGGAAGAGACTCCCACCTGAGGTTAACTGAAACAGAAAGCATCCAACACTCAGGACCATCAACCCAAGGGACAAGTCTGGTTCCCTATTCCTCTGACTTTAACAAGTCAAAGGTACCTATCATCAGATGGTCACTTACTGATAACAACTCAGTATTGTTGACAAGAAGAGACCTCTCAAGCAGGGCTTACAAGAAGATCAGTGATCTAAAGAAACTGTCAACACAAGACCTGCTCACAATTCAACATCTGGAACCACAGAGAGGATCTCTATCTGATGGACAGTTAAACCAGCTCAAGAACACCATGTACAAAGAGATATGGAAGATTGTTCAAGACAGAAGAAAAACATAAGGAATTAGTAAGGTTTTGGCTTCATCAATCCAGGGGGAGATTGTTAGGACAAAGAGGATTGGTGAAACCACTTTTGGAAACCTTAGTCTAATTCACTTCTGTCATTTTGGCTAAGTATAGAAGTACAGAAGAGAAAACAAGAAACTGCTGAAGAGAAGATATGAGAAGTGCTGAAGAAGAAACTTCATCAGAAGTTCTGAAGTCCAAACCAGACAAGTTCACTTCAGAAGTACTGAAGACAAACTACTCATCAGTAGTTTGTCATTCATCAGTACTTAGCATTAGATATTTTCCACCGCCTTTTGTATCAGTAGTTTATTGTTTATTATTACTTTTAGCTGTATTTGATAGTTTCAATGTTGCAACTTGTTTCTGCTGTTTCTGTATCTGCTTTTTGGGCAAGATGCATGTATGTAAACGTCTATAAATAGGAGGCTTCAACCTTCTATTTTAGACTTTGATTTTAATAGAAAAATCCTTCAAACACTTTCACTGTTCTATTCCTTTTCAGTATTTATTGTGAATCTGTCTAAGTATCTAATTCTCATTTACTGCTTGGATTCATAATAAATACTTGTCATTATTAGTTTCAATCATCAAGGGGGAGTAATAACTCTTCCTAAGTATAAAAAGTGTTGCTTTAACTTATACATTCCGCTATGCTTATAATCTGATATACAAGAGCTTGCTAAACACTTAAGTGTCAAGATAGCAAGTTCTTACTTGAACAAAAGAGCAAACTGATCCAACAAATTCATCACACAATTTTGTGTTTGTTGAACCAAATATGATATCATCAACATAAATTTGAACAAGTAAGACATGATTTCCAACATTTTTAATGAAAAGAGTTTTATCAATGGAGCCTCTTGTGAAGTTATTTTTGAGTAAAAAGTTGGAAAGTGTTTCATACCGGGCTCTTGGAGCCTGTTTGAGCCCATAAAGAGGTTTGTCAAGTTTGTACACCCACTTAGGATGAGAAGGATCCTCAAACCCAGGTGGCTGACAAACATACACTTCCTCTTTGATTTTTCCATACAAAAATGCACTTTTAACGTCCATTTGAAAAACTTTAATTTTGTTGGAAATGGCATAGGCCAGAAATAACCTGATGGCTTCAAGCCTTGCAACTGGAGCAAAGGTCTCATCATAATCAATTCCCTCTTCTTGAGAGTAACCTTGTACTACCAGTCTTGCCTTGTTCTTTATAATCATACCAGCTTCATCTTGTTTGTTCCTAAAAACCCATCTTGTGCCAATTGGTAGCTTGTTTGGTGGTAAGGGGCAGATTTCCCAAACTTGTTGCTTTTTGAACTGAAGCAACTCATCTTGCATAGCTTCTACCCAATTGTTGTCTTTGAGGGCTTCTTGGTACTTCTTAGGTTCCAACTGAGAAATGAATGCTGAGAAGAAGCAAAAGTTGGAAAGCTGGTTTCTTGTGAGAACACCTGATGCAATATCACCCATGATTTGTTCAAGTGGATGATCTTTGTGTTCAATCAGTTGTTGTAAACCACTGACAGGTGTAGGTGGCTCTTGTACTTCATCAAACAAACCACTGAGGTTAATAATATCTGGTTCAGCTGTTTGAACATCTTCAGTAGTTTTAGGAGCTGAAGCAGATGTTTGAGTTTGTACATCAGCAGTTGTTGAATCAGAAGTTTGTGAAACTTCTGATGGTTTGAAAGTTGACTTAATGACTGTATTAGGAGTCCATGGTGCTGGATCCTCATCATCAAACCTTTGATCACCATAATAAGTAGGTTTAGATGAAGTAACAGTCTTTTCAGGTCCAAAGTGGAAGTTGTCAAGGTCAAAGAGTTCAGCAGGATGTGCTGGAATAAGAGTGTGTTTTGACTCATTGAACTTGACATTCAGTGTTTCTTCTACTATCTTGGTTTTTGAATTAAAAACCTTGTAGGCTTTTCTAGTGGAAGAGTAACCAAGAAAATAACCTGAATCAACTTTAGCAACAAACTTTGAAATAGAGTCTTTAATGTTTAGAATGAAACATTGACATCCAAAAGCCCTGAAAAAGGAGATAAGGGGCTTTATGCCATGAAGAACTTCATAGGCAGTCTTGGAGTGTCTCTTGTTGACAAGTACTCTATTTTGAACATAACATGCAGTGTTAACTGCTTCAGTCCAAAAATACAATGGTAGGCCTGAATCAGCTAACATTGTTCTTGTTGCTTCAATCAGTGTTCTGTTCTTCCTTTCTACCACACCATTTTGTTCAGGAGTTCTGGGAACACTGAATTGTCTAATAATCCCTTTAGACAAACAGAATTCATCCAGAGTTTTGTTCCTGAACTCTGTCTCATTATCACTTCTAATGGTTTTGACAGATAGAGAATATTGTTTCTCTACTTGTAGAATGAAGAACTTGATGATTTCAGCTGCCTCATCCTTGGAGAATAAGAAGAATACCCATGTGAATCTTGAACAGTCATCAATGATGACCAAGCATTACTTCTTCTTACCAAGGCTCATGATTTTTACAGGCCCAAATAAGTCCATATGGAGTAGTTGAAGACATGCAGTAGTTTTTGATTCTTCAATAGACTTATAGGAGGACTTATGCTGCTTTCCCTTCAAACAGGATACATAGTGTTCTTGACACTGGTATACTTTCAAAGGTAGACCTCTGACCAAGCCCATTTTTGTGACTTTATTTATGGTTTTAAAGTTCACATGGCCAAGTCTCCTGTGCTAGAGATCAGTCTCTGAAGTTGATGCCTTTGAGAAGAAACAGGCAGTGTTGTTCAGTACTTTGTCCTTTTCAATGTCAGCTGCATAGATATTGCCACATCTTTTGGCTATCAACAAAGTATGATCTTCAATGATCTTCTCTATCAACTTCTGGCCTTCTGGTGATATGATCTTGCATGCTGTCTTTGTGAAAAAGGAAGAATATCCTTTATCACACATTTGAGACACACTTAGCAAGTTGTACTCAAGGTTTTCAACCAGATTGACCTTGTCAAACTGTATTTTGCTAGAGGAGATATTGCCATGTCCTAGCACATATCCCTTAGCATTGTTCCCAAAGGATATAGATCCTTCTCTTTGACTGATAAAGTTGTTTATCAGGTATCTGCATCCTGTCATGTGCATTGAGCCTCCACTGTCCACATACCAAATGCTATTTAAGCCTCTGGAGACCCTCTGCACAAATTAGCAAATTAGTTAGATTTAGGAACCCAAGCCAGTTTGGCTTTGGGTTTGCTCTTGAGAACATTAACAGTTTGTTCTTGACCAGGTTGAGGAATCCATGTCTTTTTGGCAATGGATTTTTCATTAAGAGCAATGGTGGTATCCTTTTGAGGACCACCATCAACCCTGGTCATCAGTAGTTGTACCATGTTCATGAGATCTTTTATCTCAACAGTTTGTGAAACTGCTGATGATGTAGGTTTAACTACTGAAAGAGAATTTTGAGAAAAAGACTTTTGTTGAGATGTTATCTTTTTCTGAGAAAAGGTGTTTACTGGTTGTTGTTTCCTGGGAGAAAAAGTTTCTTTAAAATCATTTTTGATTTGTTTTCCCACAACCAGTTGTGAAATTTTCTTGTTGTACTGAATTCCTTTTCTATATCTACAAAATTCTGTCTTGTGGTTGAACAGACCACAGATTTCACATTCTTTTGCCTTTTCTTTTTCATTTAAAGGCAAGTTTCTGACTATCTTGATTGGTTTTAGGTCATCAGTAGTTTTCAGGTTCTCAACTCCTGATGTAGATGAAACTACTGATGGCTTAAAGTCAGATTTTATCAGTACTTCTGAAGAACTTTCTTTGTGAGTTTTTAGAAAGTTTTCATGGAAAGATGTGCATTCTTTCTCATCAGAAGTTTCACCTGAAACAATTTTTCTCCCATCTTCAGTAGTTTTGGGGGAAAAGTTTGTTGGAGTTTCAGTGTGATTGTACCCTATGCCAAACCTAACATGTAACACCCCAACCGATGGCAGAAACATCGGGATGTCACGTATTGATGATTGTTTCAGTAGCACATGGTATAAATTGAATTTTAAACAATTTATTCATAACATAAATATCCAAAATAAAGTGATGTCTAGAAATCCAAATACATGATATCAATAAAGCAACAACTTCAAATAACTTCAAACAATAACTTCATGATAAATCCTCATGCATACTCAAGCCTCAGCTTCATTGTTACCTGAAACATGTTAATTTTGAAAATATTTTTGGGTCAACAAAAGTTGGTGAGAATTACATAGGTTTTGATAATCGAATAAAAATGTTGTACAATTCAAGTGTCATGGCAAGTCTAGTCCATATGTGAAAATATACTAGAAGTAAATCGAGTGCATAATCAACCCTTGTGACTGTTATAATGTGGTACATCCCATACGCTCATGGTTCACTCGAATATGTTATGCGATAACAAACACCCACGCTACCTTTGTAGGAGGCACGTATCCGGGTGGGATTGTCAGTCCAATAGATCTATCATTGTATACCGTCGGCTGATCAATGTTAATGATTATGCTAGAATTGTGCTTACCCTAGTCATGTTCAAGACATAATGCAACATAGAAAAACACATAGACACTTTGATGATTGAATTGCATATAGAATGTTGTAACATGTTTCACCCCAAAAACGGTGATAAATAGAAAAGGGGCTATGTAAAACTCACCTTAGCAAAATGTTATATCTCTTGAAAAATAGAATAGTGTGTTGTCCAACAATGCCAAGTATTACCCTATAATTAAGGTAATAAATATGTCTAAGTCTATCTAGTCTACGATATATATATTCTACGGCTTCGAATTGGGGATAAGTGCTCGTTTGATTAATAAATAAAATGTTTGAATAATAAGAGAAATTTGATAATTAAATAAACAAAAGTCTTTTTGTAAATTTTAAATTAAAGATGGTTACAGTAATAAGTTTAAAGTATAAAAATAATTTTTATAAAATTATTTTCTTAAAAATAGAATATTAAATCTATTTATTTCAAATTGTCAAAACTTAACTTTAATATTTAAAAATACTAAAATTAAAGAATTATAAGATTAAAAATTATATTTCTGTTCCAAATAATCAGAAATAATTTATATAAAATTTTGGTGCAAAAATATTGAAAAATGAATTTATTATGATTTATTTATGATTAAAACTAACAAAAATTGATTAAAATAATTAAATAAATGATTTTTCAGAAATAAAAATCATTTCAGAAAAGTTTATGGTTATAAAAACTCAGAATAATTTTTGTGGAAATTTATAAAATTGTTTTGATATTTTTATAGAATTTTCTAAATAAAATAGAATAAACTTGAATTATTTATTATATATATTAAATAAATAAATTTTTGAAAACTAAAAATTGTATGTTAAACTTTTTCACTAGATTAACATAATATAATTTTTGTAGAATTTATAAAAGAGTTTTGGTATTTTAAAATGAATTTAAAAATATAAAGGAATATATATATATATATATAATAAAAAAATGTTCTTGATGCCATGGTTCGAACCCGGGCCCTTGGCCGGTTCATGTGTTTTAAATCACAAGCGCAGATCAACTGGTCTGGACCCTGAGAACGATTGATTTCTGATTAAATTAATTATATACTATAAGAGAAATTTATTTATAATTGTTTTAAAAAGAAAGTTCAAAACAACCGTTTCAGTGGGACTCGAACCCGCGTGACCTTGATTAACATCATCAGACACAACCACTTGATCTAGATCAGTGGTTGTGTTTGATTCTCGTTTCTTTAAATTATAACACATATACAGAAACTGTTCTTCCCCAAATTATATCGATCGAGCCCTAGATTTCCAATTGTTCAGATTACACAACAATAACCCAATTAACCTTAGGGCTATTGTTGTGTGTATGCCGAAGATCAAATCCCACAAAGAAAACGATACTTACAAATACAATTTGAAAACAACTTGATCAGTCAACGCAGAAGTCAAACACGATCAAAAACTCGAAACAGCAGATTCAATACATAAATTGGTGATTGTGGGAGGGTATTCGGTGAGTGTAGTAGGGATTGTGATGTTCAATTTATAGTGATAGGGTCTAGATTGCAGAATTGGTAAGTTTGACCATGGTTTGAATGTTTGACGCGTTAATTGGTTAAATTTGGAACGAATTGATGATAATTATTCGTGTGTCTGACTCGGAATTGACTGGTGATCAAGAAATCATGCCAAAACAGGATTAAAATGCGTTTGATTGGCTTGATTTTTGGTAAGTCGTTGTCACAGTTGACTTTCCAAGTCAACTGGGAAGAACTTGAACGCGTGATATAATTATTATAAGCTGAGAAAAGAACAATATGTAGGTGTAGATCAGATGGTAGTGTGTTGTGTGTTGGGTGACTCGGCTGAGGGCTCGGGTTCGAATCCCGGCCCCAGCATATTATTTTTTTGATAATATATCTACCATATATGTATACTATATATTTATATTATAATATTAGGGGTCCAAATACGTCACAATAATTTTTAATGGCGAATAATAATGATGAAACTTGACGTTTTTATGATAACGTACAAGTATTAATGCGTAATGTTACATAACATTTGAAGCACTTTGTTTGTTTAGCAGCATTTGGTACCCCTTACAAGATTCTACCCATTTTTCACAAGTGACCTTAGTGTCAGCAAGCTCTTTTCTGACATTTCCTAGGTCATCTATCATTATTTTAAGTTGTGCCTGGGTTTCAATAGCATTGTTAGTTAATTTAGAATTTTCTTTTGCTTTTGCAGCAAGTTTTCTTTCCAAATCACGTTTCATCTGAGTGAATTTTCTCTCAGAGTCATTTGCTTTGCCTTGTAAGTGCACATTGGTCTCTCTTATGAGAGCAAAAGAATCTTTACATGAAGTTGAACAAAGTTTTGTTAAAGATTCTTTTGATACCTGAGACAGGGCAGATTTTGAGGTGCAGCCCTCAAATGCCATTAAGGCAAAATTCTTTCTGCCATTGTCAGGTTCTCCCCAGTTGATGTCAAACATTTTGTTGTCTGCATTAGGATTACACTCTGTAGTGTCAAAAGGAAGACTACTCCAGTCAACATACCCTGAGGTGAACAAGCTTTGTTGTGAGGTTTGCTGAGTCTGTAGAGGTTGTTGAGCAGCTGGAATGGGAGGGATTGATTGTTGGCTCTGCATCTGTTGAGCAGGCATCTGTACATATTGTACTTATAGTACATATTGGATTTGTGGAGCTTGTGCCTGTACAAAATGTGCACTCCCCTGTGTTCCATTATTCCTATTATAACTAGGGTTATACAGATTTCCAAACTGAGATTGGTTGTAGCTAGAGCTTCTACACTCTCTAGCAAAGTGTCCCAACTTCTGACACTTGTGACATCTAAGTTTAGATTTGTCAAAACCAATTTTTGTAGAACTGTTAAGTCCTGGAAATTTCCTTCCTGACCTTTTGTAAAATTTGTTTGTTTTGATACTTAACATGGCCTGTTGGTGTAAGATGTCCATTTCTTCAAAGTCATCATTGCTGAAATTTTTTAAATCATCCATGATGAAACACATGTTATCAGCATTTTGACTGTTTTCTTCATTGTCATAACCTGGGAATGATCTTTCAGATGAGATCCCAGCAGTTATGTCAATGTGGTCAAAAGATCCAAAACTATTTGAACAAGTAGGTGAATCTTGTCCCAATAGTGTTGTACTACCTGGTAGATAGTCATCATCATCTGTATAGTCTTTTGGGTCTTTTGGTATTTTTTCTTTAGTTTCAAGATTGATATTTACTGGTTTGTGAGGACCATATATCACAGATTTCCAGCAACCAGTGTTGGTCTGTGATAATGTATGTGCCATTCTCCTTTGCCATATATTGTATTCATTTCTTACTAGCATAGCAGGTTTATTGGCTGAACCAGTATTATGAGGATCCATTTTAAAGAGTATTGATTTGTCAAATATCTGTTAAAGTGATGGATGTTGATAAAAGTGAACTTTTAATCCTTTATTGAATATCAATGAGAGCATGTGTCTGATTCTCAATGTGTTAGATTGATATGTGATTAGATAAACCAGAGCTCTGATACCAATTGTTAGATCAGTAATGCTCTTGATGTATTGCTTGCTAGTGAACACTTATGTGTTTAGCAAGTTCAATCAGATTTGCACAGCGGAATGTTAAGTAAAGTTACACTATCAACAGGAGTTATTACTCCCCCTGGATGTTTGAAAGCTAAAGACAAGTATTTAATGAGAATCTAAGTATAGAATGAGAATGAATACTTAAACAGATTCTCAGTAAATGAAATAGAAAGAACAATAATAAGCTTTGAAGGATTTCTGTATTAATCAAAATCAATGTCTAAAACAGAGGGGATGAACCCATCTATTTATAGACTTTACATATACATGAACCTTGCTAAAAGTAAGTCAGTAACAAATTGCAACAAGTTGCATTCTTGAAACTTGTACAAAAAGATAAAGTAATAATAAACTAATAAACTACTGAAACATAAGTCGGTTAAAAAGATTCTTGAACAAGAGCTGATGAATGACAAACTACTGATGAGTAGTTTGTCTTCAGTAGTTCTTCAGTGAACTGTCTGGTTAGACTTCAGAACTTCTGATACTTCTTCTTCAGTACTTGTTGAATCCTTCTTCAGTACTTTAGTCTTCTTTCTTCAGTAGTTCTATACTTAGGATATTTTGCAGAAGTGAATTAGACTAAGGTTTACAAAAGTGGTTTCACCAATCCTTTTTGTCCTAACAGATTGCGTGAGAGAGGAGAAGGAGAGAGGTTAGAGAGAGTGTGTGTATGGTTTAGAGAGAGAGAGAGAGATGCAAATTTTAGAGAGGGAGACTAGGGTTTGTGTGTAGGAGAAGAATGAGAATAAGATGAATTTATAGTTAGGGTTATTATGAAGGTGCACACCACGTAACGAACCCGTTTAAACGAAATACGACTCGGTTTTATTTTATGGTTCATAAAATAATAAATAAAGCATGTCGGAAATGTTCGATTTTGAAAACGTAACAAAACCGTGAATTTTTAAATATACTGTTTATTATCCCGCGCGTGCATTCGAAACACATGTTTAAAATACGTTATAAGATTCGACCACGGTTTCCTTTGTTAAAACGATCAGTTAACTTCTGAAACATAATAATAATCAATATTTATAAGAAATAATTATTTAAAACCACATCGGTATCGATCAGAAGTTGCCGGTTGTCACATGTTAAGAAGATATCTTGGTTGGGAGGCTGCCACGTCATCGTCCTTCCTGTGTGTCAGACTGTGAGCAGTCTTTGATTGGAGGGGAACTCTGATGGGCAGCCTGTTGCATCAGGAACAGTTGCCTGGGGCAGGGGTGTAAGTCCCAAGGCTGCCCCGGAAGGCATCTTCTAGTCGTGCTGACGTAAAACGGATGGACGAGCTTGTTCCTGGCGTCGATTGGACGCCAGGTGTATCCCCGACGTAAAACGGGCGGGTGAGGTTACGTCTGGCGTCGGTTGGACGTCAGGTGTATCGCCGACATAAACCGGGTGGGTGGACGCTGGACGTTCTGCTTACGTAAAACGGGCGGATGGACGCTAGACAATCCGCTGACGTAGAACGGGCGGATGGACGCCAGGCGATGCCGGTTTTAGTTGGGCGATGGTATGGTATTTATGATGTTTTGGTACCATATCCCTTCATCCACCTACCAGGGCTACGCACTTGAATCTTTGATCTTGAGAATCTGTTCATGCGGGAAGTCGTCATGAATTTCATCTCCTTTCTTGTTGGGCAGTGTTTCTTCAAGACGAGACAAATGATTGGCTGGAACATTTTTGGCCCCTTTTTATCCTTTATCTCTATATCAAACTCTTGTAGTAAAAGAATCCATCATATGAGCCTTGGGTTTGCGTTTTTCTTGTTGAAAAGATGGCGTAAGGCTACATGATCAATGTAGACGATGGTGTTAGACAAGATGAGATGCGAGCAAAACTTATCAAAGGCAAACGCTACTGCAAGGAGTTCCTTTTCCGTCGTCGTATAGTTTTTTTGGCATCATTGAGAGTGTTGCTTGCATAATAACTTGGATGAAAACACTTGTCTTTTCTTTGCCCCAAAACGGCCTCTACCACCATGTTGCTTGCATCACAATCTGGAGAGATGACGACTGGTGCTTCAACTAATTTTCTTTTCAAGCAATTGAATGCCTCAAGACACTCCTCTATGCACGAACTCTTGATATTTTTCAAGGAGCTAAGTGAGTGGATGAGCGATCTTAGAAAAATCCTTGTTGAATCTTCTATAGAAACCGGCGTGGCCGAGAAAACTACGAATTCCCGTCACCGTGGCGGGAGGGGGAAGCAATGAGATTGTTTCAACTTTGTCTTTGTCGAGTTCGATTCCTTTTTCTGAAATTTTATGCCCCAATAAGATTCCTTCTTTTACCATAAAATGGCACTTTTCCCAATTTAAGCCAAATTCACTTCTTCACACATTGCCAGCATTTTCTTAAGATTGGCCAAACAATGATCGAATGAATCTCCGAAAAATGAGAAGTCATCCATGAAGACTTTCATGAAATCTTCGATCATGTCATGAAAAATGGCTACCATACATTGTTGGAAAGTGGCAGGAGCATTGCATAACCCAAATGACATTCTTCTGTACGCAAAAGTGCCATAGGGAAAAGTGAAAGTGGTTTTCTGGTGGTCCTCTACATCAATGGGGATATGATCTTTTCTTGTAGCATCATTAAGTTTTCGATAGTCGATGCAAACTCGCCAACCCGTAACCTTTCTTGTGGGAATAACTTCATTTTGAGCATTGGTTACGACCTTCATACAACCCTTTTTTGGAACTACTTGGACGGGGCCCACCCAAGGTGAGTTAGAAATGGGTAAATTAAGCCTGCATCGAGCAGCTCAATTACTTCTTCTTTCACGACTTCTTGCATCTTGGGGTTAACTCTTCTCTGCCTTTGCACACATGGTCAATAATCTTCTTCCATGAGAATTTTATGTATGCAAAGTGAATGGCTAATTCCTTTTATATTCATTAGTTTCCATGCAATTTCTTTCTTGTGACGCTTCAAAACTTCCATCAATTTTTCTTTTTCTTCCTTTGACAAATTTGCTGCAATTATGATGGGGAGTTTGAAATCGTTTTCAAGAAAAACATATTCTAGGTGGGAAGGTAGTTCTTTGAGCTCTAAAGATGGTGGTTCTTCAATGGAAGGCTTTGCTTTTTCTTCGGGACCTCGTTCTTGAAGCTAAGCTTCTTCAGGTTCATCATCAAGAGAAATATGCTCGATGCGATAACTTTCAAGAATCATGGGATCATTTTCATAAATAGAGGAAGTGGACTCCTAAAAAACATCTCCTTCCCCCAAAATATCATGGAGATAATACTCCACGAGATAATCAAAATCTGCGACGGGGGTGGATAGACCGTCTTGAACACTTGGATACTGCAAAACTTTCTTCAAATCAAAACCCAACTTTTCACCATTCAAGGTCACTTTAAGTCTTCCTCCCCAAGAATCGAGTAGAGCCAATGCGGTATTGATGAAAGGTCACCCCAGAATGATAGGGACATCATCCCCAAGAACGTCCAAAACCACGAAATTTATCGAAAAGATAGTCTTGTTGAAACCAAGCAAAGCATCTTCTGCAACTCCTTGGGGATACCGCACCAAGGAAACTTGTTGAATTTTTCCTTCATTTTAGGAACCATAATTTTTTCAATTTCGCCTCTCTCCATTTCTTCTCCCATTGGTGGTTCACAAGCTTCCTCCTTTTCTTGTTGAGGTTCC
Organism: Ambrosia x helenae; assembly: GCA_030844895.1. Lineage (NCBI taxonomy): Eukaryota > Viridiplantae > Streptophyta > Magnoliopsida > Asterales > Asteraceae > Ambrosia > Ambrosia x helenae. The sequence goes on from CM061225.1 coordinate 25,293,416, forward strand.
ATCTCTTTTTCATTGGCAGCATCTTCCACAGCATACATTTGCATGAGGTAGTTTTTTACTACCTCCAGATTCTCTGCACACTTCTTCAAGTTAATGAGTGAGGGCTCGGACTCGAGTATGGATTCGGGCTCGGGCTCATCTTCGGGTGGACTTGATGGTGGTGAGGAAAATAAATGAGCTAGTGGAGATGGCATGTAACGTGATGGGTTTGGGACAGGTGCAAGTAAAGGTGGGGTGTATAGGTAAGGTTATGGTAAAATATATGGTGGTGATTCATCGAGGTGATACAATCTATTGAGTGCATTAGGTGATAGGGGGATAGGATCAAATGGTGGTGGTGGATAACTAGGTGGTTGAGTACTTAATCGACAACCATTGATGTGGTAAAATTTTTCATTGGGGTTGTGTAGAAATGGTGAATGGTTGTAAGGTGGTGGCTCAAGAGGGGGTGAATAATGGTCATCGTACTCTGGAAGGCACAAAGACAAATAGTCTTCATAGTTGTGGTAGAAAGAAGGCACACCACAATAATCACGTCCTTGTTAAACATAATACCCTTCATATTCGAAAAAGTTCTCGGTCACAAACCAATCTTCCTCCACATGATCTGTCCTGAAAAGCTAACAAAATAAACTAGAAAAGTGGTTAGAAACTAGCAACTTAAAACTTTTCTCTAAAACGTGTCGTGTCCCGGAAACGACGCCAAAACTTGATGTGCATGTGGTTTTAGTGATTTAAAATTCCTTTTAAAAATAACAAATCCCCCAATGAATGTGCCAAAAACTTGGTGGTGAAGGAGTTTAAACCGAAAACTTTGGGGTGTGACACTTTCAAGATTTAAATTTATTAAGTAAAACGATAGTTGCTTAACATTCTAAAACCCACACAATAGGCAAGTATACCTATCGAGTATAGTATAGACATAAGCAAGTACCGAGTAAGCTCACCTCTTAACTATGAGGGGAGGATCACCCAAGATTGTGTATACCCAACCCCGAAGAACCCACATCCCAAAGTTGCAGTATTGACATCTAACGACTCTATTCTTTTCTGTATAACTTGCCGGCGGCCGTAGCATGACCAACAAGCTACCACTTAACATGGTAGAGGCGATGCAGCCTCCTGCTTACGCTCATCCCCTACTAGAATTAATTAATTTTTCAAAAAGTGATTGGCCTATTACTAATTGTGCGACAATATAATAATGGAAGAAAATATATACCGTTTGCTTCCAACACGGGTTCACTAATCCCTGGTTTGCGACAAAGCTATCACATAGACCATGAATCTAAGTCGCTCAACCAAGTCTTGGCTTATCACTAGGACCAAGTATAAAGACCGTATCGACCTTGAGTGAGATTTTGATAGTTGTGGATCAAACCACAAAGTGTGAATGTTTCCAAACACAAATGGGCTAATCTCTACACGTGGAGTTAGGTTAGCTTACACGTGCGCGGATTTTTACACGCCACGGTACACTCATAAGTCCCTCCACTTCCTATCAAAACACCCACAAGACCAAATACTAAGTTGATTGATTAATTAGTTCATTAAACAAAGAAAGAGTGAAAGAATTAACGAGAACATAAAACATCACTCAAAATAAACATAAACTATATAAATCCATACCAAGGTAGTCTTCACCTAGCAACACTCTAAGAATCCTAGCCAAACAATGCATTACAACAGGCTCACTAAGGTTGATTTGATGTGAAATCATGGTGAGGGTTGATAGAGGATTCAGAGGGTATTCGGCTGATTGTATATGGTTTCTCTCAAGGATCACTTGATCTAAGTGTTTATGGAGTGATCCCAAGCTTCAAAGTACACTTACAAGACCCTAAAACAACAGTAATGTGTGAGAGAATCAGGTGGAATGAGATGCTAAAATGAAGAGTGAATGTCTCCTTTTATAGAGCTGCCAGGAGGAGCACGCATGTGCTCAAGTTAGTGCACACCCGTGCACAATCGTCAGGTACTGTCCGTTGGTACTGGAAGTTCTTTCGAGCAGGTTTTGTCTTGAGCACGCTCGTGCTTAGTGAAGGGCACGCCCATGCTTGGCCACGTGGCATAACTGCATGTCAGTTTTGGTCGGTTGGAGCCTTGTGGTCCACGTTTGGATAAGCACGACCGTGCATAGTGTGGAGCATGTCCGTGGACGTTGACTTCTTCATCTGGTTGGCATGGAAATGTTGAATGGTTGACCTTGGGCAGGAGCATGGCCGTGCACAATCTGCTACATTCTGCAATTTCTTTCCCTTTGTGTCAGTTTCTGCTCATTTTTTTTTCTCATTGCTTCCAAATACCTGCAATGAACTCTTAGGAACAATCTGTTTTCTAGGGATAAAAGAATATATATGTGCCAAAAGGATGATAAATGCACATGTAAAACATGTGTAAATGATAGCACATCAACGCCCATTACTCAAAACCCAATATCAAACTCGCCTTAAAAACCGACTTGAAATAAAAATATGTTTATTTCCACTTTTAACAATCATATATTTCTGCGAACGGTTCATAAATTGTTTGGCGGAAAGTTCATTTGCATTCGTTCGTTCATTTTGTTCTTGAACGTAACATGTTTGTTTATGTTTGTTTGTGTTTGATAATTCATTAGGGTTATATTAGTTTTTATTTTTAATTTAAGTACTTCAAATTTCTCTGTAGTAGATTGTTTAATCCGCCTTTGTTCATGTTCGTTTGTTTAACTAAACGAACGAATTTTTTTTTTTGTGTTTATTCATTTACTATACGAACGAACATAAACACACTTTCTGCCAAACGGTTCATGAACTCTTCACCGATCGTGTTTATTCATTCATACATATCAATCTTAACAATTAGTAGTATAGAGTCGTTGCAATTGCGAAATTTGCAACACATACACGCATACTTGTTAATTTCTTCACATACGTAACCCTCTTATGAATTTTTTGCTAGGTACAAACGATTAGGGATGAGCTCGTTGCCGGTAAAAAGTCGGTAAAGTACCGTACTGAACCGAAATACCGATCCTGAAAAATAACAAAATGGGTACCATCATACAGAAATCCGATTTGTACGATACCATTCGATACCGGTATTTTTTTATACCTTATACCGCTACCGAAATGCTTATCCAATCCCAATATAGGTGAAGATGGACTCTGATGAACGAATTCGATCAAGTTCATTATCTTTTAGATCCAGCCCCAATATATGTTTTTTCTTTGTATAATTAAAAAACTTATATTTTGTTGTTTAACATTAATATTACTCCATCTTTTATAAATATGTGATAAGAATTTCATTGAATGAATTTAAAGGAAACACATTAAAGAAATAAAATATACTTTTTTTTGAACGATCAACTAAAATATTGCCGGGTACTCTGTACGCAGCCCCTAATGGCCGAAAGGGGCCCCAGACGGCCTCTAGTCCGTACGGACAGAGCCCTTCGGCCCACCCGTCTCCTGTTCCAGGGAAAACCCGGCCCAGAAACCCGCCCGAAGGCACGACGGTAGTGAACCGGTAAAACCTAGAGGGATCAGGAGTCGAACCCATGACCACAAGGGTCAAGGGTTTCTCCATCACTTCCCAACCACCTACCCCATCACAAGGGTGGGGGTATCCATCACATGCCTCCCGTGGAAATTGAACCCGGCTCCTCCAAAGAGAGAACCTGACCCTTTTACTAGGCCACATGATCAAGATAGAAATAAAATATACTAAAAACAAAGGTATTTAACTTGTTCGACAATATGATAATTTAATAATATATATTTAATGAAGCTTTGGAACTATTCGACACCCGTGACCCTCGCCTCGGTACCACCAATTCGATATAGTACAATAATCCGGTGCATGTCAAAACAACATATATATCTGTAAAATGAAAAGTGATTAATATTTATACTGATATTGATTTTACCTTTCTCCGAAAGTTACAATTAGGTGATACACAAACCTTTAGTTTTGATTTATAGCAATTAAAATCCTTTGTTGAAAGTTAAAATCAAATAAAATATTCTTTATATTTAAAAATATATCATAAGTTTATATATTGATATTGATATTCATATTATATTAGAATTACCACAACATTGACTTTATGTTTAAAACTTAATAACTTTAACCATTAAAACAACTTAAGCCTCCAAGGCCTCATATATGCAATGCAATGCATATTGAGTGCATGACCACCTTTATCCATTTAGAAATATAAAATGATTAATATTAGAAACTAGAAGATAATAAATACTAACTATACTTATTTATCACACTTAATATTTACCTACACAATTTCATTGCCTAGCTAGCAAACAACATCCACAAATTCGTTATATTATTTAAAACGGCAGAAGTACGTACCCAAATAGCTAAGAGACATCAATATACCAATAATAATATAAACCAATACATATTATATAACATTCAAATTTTCAAAAAAAAAAAAAAAAAAAAAAAAAAAGTATTACCAACAATTATTTGGAATATAATCTAAAGGACAACTTTAAGTCCCTTTTGGGAGCATTTAACCCTAAGAATGACATATGAAATAAACCTATAAACCAAAATAAAACACACCATAATCACAACATTCTTCCATTTACCTTCCTCCTCAAACCCTCCTGTTTCCCTTAAAACATCTTCACCACTCACTAAACACTTCCCAAACAAATACTCCAAACACTTCCCTTCACCACCATGAAACTCATTCATCAACAACCCTTCAAATGGATACTTAAACAATGAGATATAATGCATGAATATCCAATACTTTGGCATACCTTGTTTCGACACGAAATAGCCCGAAAACAAGAAGAAAGACCCCATTACACCCGATATAACCGAGTTTCCCACTATGAAATTCGGTACCAATGCACTAAAACACACCACCACTGAGTTTGCCGTGTACAGAATCAACCAAATGAGTAGTAGAAACCACGAAAACGCGAAGAAATTAGGGTTTAACCCGACTAACCAATATAACGGTGTCGCGAATAGAATCGCTAGAATAAGCAAAAACGGCAAGTATACGAGCCCATTTGCGATTGCATACGATGAAACTCGATAACTTCCACATGAAGTTTCCTTCATGAGGATTTCCTTCTCTTGCAAGAAAACTGGAAGCGCTTCCACAGTTGTTGATAGTAGAAATGTTAAGATGAATGCAAATAAACCTACCCTTTCTTGTGCTCCAAGCAAGTCCATGTCAAGATTGTAAAAAATCGACCCGAGGATTAAACCCGACACAAGCATTTGGAGTGTTCGACAAGCGAAAAGCTCTTGTGTCCGCGAAATGTTCTTCCAAAATCGATGTGTCAAGATGACGGTTTCGCAGAATCTTGATTTTGCGAAACCGTCATGAATTATTTGTTCTTGTTGTTCGTGTTCATTGTGTTCTTCGTGTTCATGGTCGATGTCAATGACCTTTGATTGTTGAAAGAGTTGTTGTAAAGTGAACTTACCTTGAATCATTTTGTTTGATGAAGGGGTACTTATGTTTTCTTGATCAAGATTTGAAGTCTTTTGATTCTTTTGTTGTTGTATTAGATCGATTGAATCGATTGCAAACTCGATAATATTGACATGGAGAGGTGGTTCGAGCCCAATAAGGCGTAATGAACGAGTGAGTTCATCAATGGATCCTTCGTGCAAAACGGTGCCATTTGCTAAGAGAAGTATGGAGTTAAAAAGCTTGATGATTCTAAAACCTGGTTGGTGGATGCTAAGGATCACGGTCTTGCCTCGGGTTTCAGCCATGGTCTTGACCATGTCTATGATCTGGAACGCGCAGTTGCTGTCCAATCCCGAAGTGGGTTCATCCAGAATCACCACTTCCGGGTCATGAACAACTGCGACACCAATAGAAACCCTACGCCGCTCTCCGCCTGAAATCCCACGAACCCTATCATCCCCTACACGTGCATTTGCCACGTGGGTCAACCCAAGCTCATGTATCAATGACTTGACTCTTGACCTGAGCTCGGGTTGACCAAGATTCAGGCGGAGCTTAGCGGTGAAAATTAGGGTTTCTTCAACTGTGAGCAGAGGGAACAGTGTGTCTCTCTGCGTCACATACCCTGATATCTTTTTAAATCTTGTCTTGTCAACGGGTCTCCCGTTGACATAAATTGATGCGGTTTGTGGGGAGAGTTTTCCGGCCAGGATCTCGAGAAGGGACGACTTACCGGCGCCACTCGGGCCCACAATGGCAAGGACCTCCCATGGTTTTGCATGGCAACTTACATCGCGAAGGACCCGACGGGCTGTGGTGTGATCCGAATTGGGTTTTTGGTGTTTATTGAAGATGTTGAAAGAGGGTTGAGGGTAGATTGTGTAGTTGATGCCGGTTGCTTCAATGGCACAACCCTTTCTATTCATTTGGAGTGAAATCTTTTTATGGTGTGTGGTTTCAAGTGGTATTTGCTTATAGATTTATGAGTACTTGTAAGGTTGCTTTGGAGCCTTTCACATCAGAGGACGTACTTCTTTGTCCGTAATCTTGTTGTCTTCTATATATGTTTATATATTTATATGAATATATGAATGTATGTATGTATATATATATGTATATATAAGTATGTATATTTATGTATATCTATAATTCATTTAGGTCCAAGTAGAAATGACAATGCATCGTTCACATGCAAGCAGCTAGCAACTTATTTTCGAGGTTTCAGGCCATGCAAAAAACAAAAGCATTCACGTGAAGTTTGCATTCTCTTCATTGGTTTGTAACCTTCACTCCACAAGCATTCACATGCTCAAGTCTCTTATTATTATTATTATTTTTTTATATTATATCTTAATAAGGTATATTAGTACAATTTCTTAGCAATTATGTATGACATTATAGACATATAAATGGTTAAGTCGTTACGGAATTAATAATATGTTAGAAATAATAATACGTACATCGTGAAAGCCATATGATATACTTACACGTAATGAATAGAAGATCTAATCAAAATATTAGAAGAGAAGATAATGTATGAGAGTTACATAATCGTATTATATATCATCTTACTACATAAGGGTTCTCAAACAAACGCTACACATGTTCAAATCTATAAAAAATAACTAAGGGATTTAGTAATCCGAATGTTGCATTTATATGTAACATAAATTATAATTTTTTTAATTGTAACTCATTTAGTTATGAACTTATCAAATTGTGCTTAACTTCTTTATTATAAATAGGCATTCTAAGTTTGATTATATATATAAAGATCACTCATTTACATTATGAACTTATTAAATTGTTCTATATGGTGGCTGTCTGCCTGTCTTTGTATTTTTTTTACATCGATCTTATTGCATTTTATACGTACTATCTATTAAACAATGTTCGGTGTGAAAATATCTTCAACTACAACTCATAAAAAGAATAAAAAATACAGCAATGGATGAGTATATGAGTAGATAATACACAGATATCAGAACCAGAATTAAACATATTTTTAAACTATATGTGTAAAATCTGAAATCAGACTTGTCCTTTACAATACAAAATACGAATAACTTTCTGTAAAATGATTTAAAAAATTGTCTATAGCTAATTTACAGGGTGTGGAGAAGATTCAAATTATTTAAATATTAGGTTAAATGAAGTAGTTTAATAAATAAAAAAGAAAATAAGAAATATAATAATAAAGCAAATTTGTCTTCATTATGCAAAGAATTTTGATGGCATGAGTGATTGAAAGAACCCGTGAGTTGGGGTCACATGTCTTTTTAGATATGTGGCTAGAAATTATTCAAACATTTTTTTCTTGTAAGTTATATTGGTTATGTATATGATACTATATATTTTATATTATTCTTGTTATTATCTTGTTTAACGAATAATGCAACAGCTGGTTCATGCAATCAGTATTTCGTTGAGGATGAGAAAACCATTGTCGCATTAACCTGTTGGGTAAACCATTGTTTAAGAGCTAAATAATTTTATTATATATATGTCGGAACAAATAGAAATAAGCATTTGTTACGAACCATTATTAAGCGTGACATGTCTCTCCCGTTTTTTTTATTCTAAAATTCAAACTTAATGCATTTTTTTATCATTGTACTTTCATCGCTCTCTCTTAATTCATCGACATGCTCTAAGGTCCCGTGTATGCTACCAGGCTCTCAATGATGAAGCTTTATGATTGTTCTTTTTGTTTCAGGTTTTGATTAACGACTTTTTTAGATTGTAAAATTTAACATTTTTTAATATTTTTTAATATTTTTTGTACTATAATTGATGAAAAATTATATTAAAATCATGTCCGTTTTAAGTTAACCATTTTTATGTCATTGCTTGTTTAAATCTATTTCCTTAATTTCTATATACAAATCTATTAATTAATCATTAAATGTAACACACATATATACATATATACACACACACAATCTTAGTATAATATAATTATGTTAACATTTTTTATTTTTTTTTGACAATTAATTTTCATTGACAAAAAAGGGTAAATTACATAAGGATGGTAGGTAAGCGGACAACAAGTTGCGCCACCGTTAAAGCAATTATTATTACTCTACTCAATTTTTAGTGTAATTACTTTATTTTTAAACTGTAGAATAATTATAATTAATCTAGTTATTTGTATGTTTAGTAGGTTAAGTATATACATTGTACGCACACTTAAAAATAAACTAATTGGACATTAAAAATTAAAGGCATGATGCATAAGCTTTCTATGGTAACTTTTTCTTTCTAAATGTTCTGGTTTTTAACCTTGGATACATGTGTGGATTTAAACATGTGTGTATTTGACTATTTGAGTTTTAAAAATTTGAATGTTGTGTTAAATGTGTTACTTCACATTAATTAGTATATATGTGTAGAAGGCTAGAAATTCCATAGTGTTATGTATAGATGGCTTTTCAAAGTTGGTCTATGTCTCATTATAGTGGTTTACTTCATTCATAGTAATATGGTTGATATATACATACATACATACACACATATGTAATTTGTTCACATAAGTTACCTTCGTTATGTTTATTTTGCTAAGAACACGTTATCAATTTTGTTGTATATTGTCCAAGTTCATTACTTATAACATCCTAATCCTAGTATATTTATGTATATACATCTTCATGCATACAATTCTTTGATCTTCAAACTAAACTCTCGAGATTCCAATATCACTTTGTAATGTAGGGTGCATTAGTTGTTTTGTATTTTCTTATTGTAATTATTGCTCATGCATGTATTAAAATATTTAAATGTAATGTAATAAGTACTATGGTTGCGATTGATATTAAAAGTGAGAAGATTTAAATATGTGAAGTAGAAGGTGTAGTAGAGTGGCCCACAGCAAGTTGTGTCACGGACCTTGAATCATGGCCACTAATTATATTAACATATTTATTTCAATAATAATAACAACAACGATGATGATGATAATAATCTTTTATACACTCTGTTGTAGCTCGTTATTTTGCTAAGTTAAGAAAAGTGATTAAGCAAAAAAAGAGTTCAGTCGAGATTAGTAAATTCATGTAAATAGTTTGCAAAACTTTCAAGATTTGATACCAGTTTACATTTTTTTTTTTTAACGGCCAACGAAACGTTTCTGCCTAACTACTCATGAGACCCGTAAACTAGCGAACCCAAGAACCCTCCAGGACTATTCAAGGGGCTGGCCAGGGTAGCCAGGCTTGCCCACGAGGTTTCCGAACCGGGAAAAACCCGATCCCCCACCCGTCCGAAGACCCACTGTAGAGAACCGGTAAAACCCGGGCGAGATCAGAACTCGAACTCCTGACCTATGATCAGGACTCATCCCTCATTTCTCATTAATGTCCTCCAAATGTAGCTAGTGGGGAATTGAACCCAAGCCTCCCATAGGAAACTTAGGCCCTCAACTAACTGGGCTACAAGTGTTAGACATAACGGTTTCTAATGTGTGTGTGTGTGTGTGTGTGTGTATATATATATATATATATAGTGATAACTATTTAAGTAGTGATATATAAGTATTTCTGATGCTTTTTCATCATAATGAGAGAAAATATCATGAAAAACACTATACTTTCTGATTTTTTACAAAAGTAACTTAACAACCTTATGCATAATAGCATATGTATTTATAGTATGATTGTAATTTGTATTTATGAGATAGTCTCTATCCAAATATAGAGACCCATTGTATTATTATAAATATTGTGAAAATCAATAGAAGTGGCAAATCCTAGTTTAACATGGTTTCATCCTAACCCTAGTACCCTACTGCCGTCGCCATCCCACCTCTTCTTCTTCTTTATTTTTCGCACCGGCAGCCTCCTTCGATCCTGTTCACAGCTTCTTCCACCATAATTCTTCACTCTTGAGATAGAATTCTCCCAATATGCTTTTTAGGCTACCCTCTTCAAAATACATTGTAAAGCCTTTATGGTTGATGATCACCTAAAACCTAGACCACCACCCTCTGAAACCGAATCCTCCACCTCTTCTGATGATTGTGAACGTGTTGATGTCAACCTCTTACAATGGTTATACAGCACGATTTCCAATGATCTTCTCCACACTATTATTAACAACATATCAAATGCACATGAAGCTTGGGTTTCTATTGAAGACCTTTTTCATGACAACAAGGCCGCATGTGCAATTCATCTCATGCGGAAATTTTCCAACACCGGTTGGATGGGTTCCCTAATATGTCGGCCTATTTGATCGCGAGTCGAAGTGCTAATCAAAAACTTAATAAAAACTACTCCTTAGCTACAACTGACTACAGTATAGGAAGTAGGGTTGTCGAACCTCAGGGAGTTTGTGGAAAGTGCTAAGTTACTAATTTCTAATTAAATTAAGATTAACTAAAGTAGTTTTATGAAGTTTAATCTAAAAGTGCTGCAGTGCTGCAAAACGGATTGATAATTGATTTTTTAGAAAAACAATAATATGGAAGAAAACGGTCGCTCCGGGTTTCTGATTCGGTAATTATCAACTGAATTATGTTAATACCTTATCTAGGAAATCACATAGACATGACTTTGTTTAAGTTGTTCGACCCAATTCAGCTATCATAACATTAATTGCAAAGTTAAATTAATCCTAGTGCAAGAAAACCAAGATACGATAACATAATGCAATAATACTAATCAACCACACTGTCTAGATCAGTCAAACATACAATTAGACGCAAAGACCGTTAAGGTGTTCACAAAATCTAATCCAAGTAATGAGTATCAAACATAAAACATATGATAGAATAACCAAATCGTTCACCCGGAGAAACCGCAAGATGATTAGCCTTGCATCTTCATGATTTCGGCTTCAAAACTTGTTCTGGATTGCTCTGGCATCAACCGGAATGAATGGAACTGCAAAAAGTCTTCAAAATCACCCCTTGTTAGCTCTGGAAGTCGAAGATAACATCCCCATACGGCTGATTAGGTTTTGATTGCGAAAATGGGCTTTTTATGGGTTGAAGAGTTATTAGAGACCCATGAACAACTATTTCTGGAATTAGAGGGTCTCTAACAACCTAAAAGTGTCGCGAGGGCATATTCTGTAATTACGCCAATTCATTAAGGGTAAAATCGTCATTTTCCTCTATTTTACTTCCTGGAGACCCGCGAATAACTTTTACTGAAATTAGAGGGTCTCTAATTTCAGTTCTTCCAGATTTGTTTCTTTTTTGATTTCCAATTTCATCGAATTCTCGTCTCCTCTCCAACTAAGCTCTTTTTCTCTCGTTTTAGCCCACGAACACCTGCTTAACACCAAGACACAAATAAGCATCTAAGACACGATATTTACGAACGTTAAATGATTAAAAACTATACAAAACTACTATATAAATGTGATGCATTTGGCAACACATCACACCCCCATACTTACCTTTTGCTTGCCCTCAAGCAAATCTGCTCAGAACCTTACCACGAACAAGTAACAAATACCTCAAACGCCCCCACCATGCACTAGTTAGGGTCCAAAGTCATACCCCATTCATAGATCATCATTAGATGTGTTAATTCAACAGGCAACCATGATGCACAATTTTAAAAACAGAACTCACCCAACTAAGTCTAACGTGCTTCCGGTTTTTATTCTCATGCAACACACCCCTCACAATTTTTCACTCCACTCGGTTTAATATCTGGACTAGCATGTAATGCGCTAGTATTATTCACTCAAAAACCAAGTATGTAACTCTGTTATCATAGTCTTGTATAACAATCACACCTCAACTATAGACAGTGCACATATCTAAAGGACTTACGGGTTTTGGGCTTTGGGTAAAGGTAGGATAGATTTGGCTAAAAACAATGGTTTCAACACGCTTGAATGACCATCCTTATTCACTAAGCACCATAATACAATAATCACACAACTTTGGGCATATTTGACCCATAACACATACTTCTATTTTTTTTTCTTTTCTTTTTTTTTTTTCACTTTTTTTTCATATATTTTTTCTTTTTTTTTCACAGCTTAAACATAACGCAATCACTTGGACAAAACATAAACACAATGGATGTCATCAATTTATTACACAAAGGTAAACAGGTCAATTTGGGTAATAGGTTTAATCAAATGAAAGGGTATAGGCTCAACATGGGTTACTAAGGGTGATTTTAGGTAAACGGGTCAAACATAACAAATAAGTGGGTATCAAAAGAAAAAGGGAAAACCTAAATTGCCTTCATCATCTATGTGCATATCTAGTCTACAACCTCGGCATGTATCAAATCACACAAGTTCTGCAACAGAGAAACATTTGGCCTACACTCAACAAATGAAAATATATATGTATCAATCTATCATCTAGTAGGCTCAAGATCTCACCAAAGTGTGGAAATGGGTTACCGATGTGCGCATGCATTTATTACCGACAGCCCGTTACACCTAATCGGGCAAATTCTAAACATTTTCTCTAAAACACCTGCTGAAAACGGTTCATATGTTTGTTCTAAAGAATTGGACCATGATTAAGGACCCACACACCACAAGCTGAGACAGAATGAAAGCATTGAAACAGTCGCTTTCATGCCCGATCAGACCGCTTTTAAGACATTTTTTAATTTTTTATTTTTTTATTATTATTATTATTTTGACTCAAAACTAAATAAAACAAAAAAGAAGTTTCCCCACCCCCACACTTGAATGACATATTGTCCTCAATGTGAGCTAGGAATCAAATAAAGCAGAATTAAAAATAAAATACAACAGAAGTAAAAGGAACAGACTCCTCTGGATAAGCAGCACTCGCATATGAGTCGTGTTCGGTTCCTCCAAATCTGGTCGTATAGCATTTCATTCGCGACCGATAAACAAACCTGAAACAAAGAAACAAGAGAAAAAAAACACAAACAAATCGGGATACCTGCAACCATTAGTGGTTTTCAGATCGTCCCCGCTCGAATGGAGATTGAGTACGAGCAGGGCAATCTATACTTGCAATTCAAATCATATCAAGCAATCCCATGACTCCAACAAAAATAAAACTGACTCAAACACACTCAAAATAAAAATAAAAATAAAAATAAATAAAACAACTAAATATACAAAATATACAACAATCATACCTGATGTTTGTTCATGGTGGTCTCAAAGAACATTTGCCTACCGAATCCCCAATGTATGTTCGGTAGTTGACATGTCGAATCTTTATCTTCTTTCTTATCTTTGACATGTCTGCAGGATCATTGATGGGCCACTTCACTATACTTTGTCCAAGGTCTTCAATGCTCACCTTCCTCTTTTGCCCACTCAAGCCATCATCTTCAACTTTGTCTATTTTCCTCATAAATATGGGAGGAAGGTTAGGATACACCAAGGTTACCCGGTTCACAGGTTCTTCAGCAGGTGTGTCTAGAAGTGGTTGTACGCACAAAGTCACGTCTACTTTAAAGCTTGTAGCTTCCTCTTCTAAGGCTTCCTCCATCACAACCTGGTCCACATGTACCTCTTCAACTTTTTCAGCCACATCAACGTTAACCATATCCGGTTCAACAATCAAATCTTCAAGTTCCAAATCTGCTGCCAGTTGACCAACTTGCTTAAACAATGCCTCAACGGTGTGGTCCCGAAGTTCATTATCCTTCCGAATTCTCTTAAAATCTTCCCGGATCGCCTTTACATCTTCATGGACAGCCTTTATGGCCTCTAAGATCTCACTCAGCTGATCATTGCTTCCCTCTTCATTGTTTTGTTGCTGTTGATAACCGTAGTCAACACTCTGGCCTCCATGAACAATCGGATCAGTATTCATGTAGTAATCTGCAGTTTGTTCCCTAGATTGATAAATGTTTGGCTTGTAGTATCTTTGCTGACAGTTCTGATATTGTGGCCAATAATAAGAGGATGATAAGTATGAGTCTTCATCTTTTTCTAGCCCAAAGATAATACGATCTTTACGTGCATTATATGCTTTAACTCTCTGACGGGCAATTGGACAATCCTGCATCACATGATATGGGCTCTCGCAACACCCACATGCATCATAATCCACCCAATTCATCTTGAATTCAATTTTCCTGCAAAACTAACATACCCAGCGTAATACTGAACAAAATGGAGAAAAATACAAGACAACAGAAAAAGAAAAAAAAATTGGTTTTTTTAAAATTAAAAAATAATAATTAAACTAAAAACACTTAGTGCACGAACTCCCCGGCAACGGCGCCATTTTGATCGCGAGTCGAAGTGCTAATCAAAAACTTAATAATAACTACTCCTTAGCTACAACTGACTACAGTATAGGAAGTAGGGTTGTCGAACCTCAGGGAGTTTGTGGAAAGTGCTAAGTTACTAATTTCTAATTAAATTAAGATTAACTAAAGTAATTTTATGAAGTTTAATGTAAAAGTGCTGCAGTGCTGCAAAACGGATTGATAATTGATTTTTTAGAAAAACAATAATATGGAAGAAAACGGTCGCTCCGGGTTTCTGATTCGGTAATTATCAACTGAATTATGTTAATACCCTATCTAGGAAATCACATAGACATGACTTTGTTTAAGTTGTTCGACCCAATTCAGCTATCATAACATTAATTGCAAAGTTAAATTAATCCTAGTGCAAGAAAACCAAGATACGATAACATAATGCAATAATACTAATCAACCAAACTGTCTAGATCAGTCAAACATACAATTAGACGCAAAGACCGTTAAGGTGTTCACAAAATCTAATCCAAGTAATGAGTATCAAACATAAAACATATGATAGAATAACCAAATCGTTCACCCGGAGAAACCGCAAGATGATTAGCCTTGCATCTTCATGATTTTGGCTTCAAAACTTGTTCTGGATTGCTCTGGCATCAACCGGAATGAATGGAACTGCAAAAAGTCTTCAAAATCGCCCCTTGTTAGCTCTGGAAGTCGAAGATAACATCCCCATACGGTTGATTAGGTTTTGATTGCGAAAATGGGCTTTTTATGGGCTGAAGAGTTATTAGAGACCCATGAACAACTATTTCTGGAATTAGAGGGTCTCTAACAACCTAAAAGTGTCGCGAGGGCATATTCTGTAATTACGCCAATTCATTAAGGGTAAAATCGTCATTTTCCTCTATTTTACTTCCTGGAGACCCGCGAATAACTTTTACTGAAATTAGAGGGTCTCTAATTTCAGTTCTTCCAGATTTGTTTCTTTTTTGATTTCCAATTTCATCGAATGCTCGTCTCCTCTCCAACTAAGCTCTTTTTCTCTCGTTTTAGCCCACGAACACCTGCTTAACACCAAGACACAAATAAGTATCTAAGACACGATATTTACGAACGTTAAATGATTAAATACTATACAAAACTACTATATAAATGTGATGCATTTGGCAACACATCACTATTGTCAAGCCATTAAAGTTCTCGCTGATCAACTTGCAAACGTGGATGCACATGTGACTGCTGATCGTCTGGTTCTTCAACTTCTTGCAGGCTTGAATGCTGAATATGAAGGTATCTCTACTATCATACAAAATACACACCCTTTACCTTCGTTTTACGTGGCCAGATCAAAACTCATCCAGGCTGAAAGAACAAAGGTTGAGCGGGCATTACAAGCGTCTCAAACCGCGTCCACGGCCTTGGCTGCCACCACCCAAACCCGCCCCACCAACACCACACACACCACCGATAACAACCGTACCACACCACCTCCCTATGGACGCGGTCGCGGAGGCCGTTCAGGTTGACGTGGCAGTGGCCGCGGGAATTTTGGACGCCCCAGCAGCAAACCTATGCTTATTGGCCTACTCCATTCGGCCCTTGGATAAACAAATGGCCCAACCACACCTCTGTTGGACTGGCCCCAAACAACTACCAACATTCACAGCCTTTCCCTTGGGCCAGCCCACCATGCCCTCACCCAAACATCACCCGGCCCAACAGCAATGCCACTTCAACCCAGCAGCCCGGAATATTAGGCCCACGTCCCGCACAGAATAACTATGCGGCCTACACTCCGACAGACATCGAGCAGGCTTTATACACGATGTCACTGCAACAACCGGATCTCACTCAATACATGGACACCGGTGCATCCTCTACCCTGACCAACGAGCAAGATGATTTTCATTCTTTTTCTAACTCTTGCATTCCCCATAATATTATTGTAGGCGATGGGAATACCATCCCGGTTATAGGACAAGGCACAAAATACCTTCCCCCACCATTCCCTCCCTTTATCCTTAAAAATGTACTCTACTCACCCAAACTAGTTAAAAACCTTATCTCTGTCCGTAAATTTACTAGGGATAATTCTGTGTCTGTTGAATTTGATCCGTTTGGTTTTCTTGTGAAGGACCTCAAGACGCGGTCTCCACTCCTACGATGCAACAGCAGTGGTGATCTCTACCCTCTGGTGCTAAGGTCCTCCTCCTCACAACCCACTGCTCTTGCCGCCATCTCTGCTGACCTTTGGCACCAACGTCTTGGCCATCCAGGACGTCAATCTTTAAATTCAATAAAAACTACTAGTTCTATTTTTTTGAACATTTTCATAATAATGTTTGTGACTCTTGTATTTTGGGTAAAAGTATTAGACTGCCATTTTTTCATTCTACTTCTCGCACTGTTTTGCCTTTTGATATATTACATAGTGATGTGTGGACGTCCCCCATAATTAGTTCATCTGGTCATAAATATTATGTTCTATTTTTAGATGACTATTCTAATTTTTTATGGACAAATCAAATGTTTTCTCCGCCTTAACTCAATTTACATCCTCCATCACCACCCAATTTAACCGCACCATTAAAACTTTCCAATGCGATAATGGTCGTGAATATGTTAACAATGCTTTTCAAAAAATTTTCACAACCAATGGCATTCTTTATCGTTTTTCTTGCCCTTATACGTCCTCACAAAACAACAAAGCTGAACGAAAAATCCGTACCATCAATAACCTCATTCGCACCATCATGACTCATGTGTCTATACCTACCAATTTTTGGCACTTTGCTTAAGAAACCGCTACCTACCTACTCAACATTCTTCCCACCACTACCACTAAGAATAAAACAACAACCGAATTTTTTTACAACACCACTCCCACCTATGACCATCTCCGCGTCTTTGGTTGTCTATATTACCCCCTCGCTCCATCCCCCACCATTCACAAACTTGATCACCGGGCTCAACCACCCGTCTTTCTGGGTTACCCTTCTACCCATAGAGGGTACCGGTGTCATGACTTGAAAACTAAACAGATCTACATCTCTAGACACGTCGCCTTCGACGAAACTACTTTCCCTTTTAAATTAACCATCAACCCCACACCACATTATGATTTCCTTGAACCATCTAACACCACATTTCCATATCACCTATCTTCTCACATAAAGCAGACTGCCCAGCCTTCCTCACCTCTCGGCCCAACCCCACTGACCCAAGCGACCACACCCTTGGCCTAACAACCATTACATACCCCTACGGCCCAAAACACCCCAGCCCGTAACCCCAACACACCTCCGCCTACTTACCAGCCCACGTCTACCCAGCCCACTGCCTTCGAGCCCACATCCACACCGAACCCACCACACCCGCCACCTCCACCTCTTACCTGAACCATCCATACTCGCTCTATGAGCGGTATTTACAAGCCTAAACAACCATTTAACTTACACACTTCCACCACCACACCTGTCGTACCTGTCCTAAAAATCCCTACCGATGCCTTAACTATACCGAAATGGTACTCTGCAATGTCTACTGAGTACAATGCATTAGTTAGAAATGGAACTTGGGAATTGGTACCTCGTACGTATGACATGAATGTTATTAGAAGCATGTGGTTATTTAAACGTAAGTACAGGTAGGATGGTTCATTGGAGCGCTACAAAGCTCGTTTAGTATGTGATGGGCGCTTACAGCAGGTTGTTGTGGATTGCGGGGAAACCTTTAGCCGGTTGTCAAACCGGCAACCATTCGGACGGTACTATCCATTGCTTTATCCAGGCGTTGGTATGTCCATCAGTTGGACGTCACCAATGCTTTTCTTCATAGGAATCTCCATGAAACTGTCTACATGTACCAACCTATGGGATTTCGTGACAAATGCTTTCCTGATCATGTTTGCTCACTCAAGAAGTCCCACTATGGACTTAAACAGGCCCCTCATGCTTGGTACCAACGGTTCACTGACTTCGTCCTCACCATTGGTTTTCTTCAGAGCAAGAGTGACGCTTCACTTTTCACTCTTCATGAGGGATCACACACGGCCTATCTTCTGTTATATGTGGATGATATTCTTCTGGTTACATCTTCTAACAAGTTTCGACAATCTCTCATGGCAAAGCTCGCAGGTGAATTTGCCATGAAAGACTTGGGCCCTCTCAGCTATTTTCTGGGTATTTCAGTATCTCGTACTAAAGACACCATGTTTCTTTCACAGCACACTTATGCAAGTGAGATTATTACTCGGGTCGGCATGCAATCTTGCAACCCCGTGGCCACACCAGTCGACACCAATGGCAAACTCAGTGCCACAGTCAGCGAGTTGTTTCATGACCCCACTCTCTACCGCAGCCTTGTAGGTGCTCTTCAGTATCTTACCTTTACACGGCCAGACATATCTTATGCGGTTCAACAGGTTTGTATGCACATGCACACCCCTCGTATTGATCATTGGAATGCCCTTAGAAGAATTATCCGATACATCAAAGGGACCACTAACTTCGGCCTCCTGCTTCACGGCTCCCCATCCCAATCGCTCGTCTCCTACACTAACGCCGATTGGGCTGGATGCCCTGACACGCGACGTTCCACAAGCGGTTATTGCATCTACTTTGGAGATAACCTTATTTCCTGGTCGTCTAAATGCCAGAGCACCATTTCACGCTCCAGCGCAGAAGCAGAGTATCGGGGAGTTGCAAACGTAGTTGCCGAAATCTGCTGGTGTCACACCCTCAAAATCCACTTGCGGAGTTTTACCGCGAGGCGCATGACAAACCAGGATCCAAACCAACGATCACAATAAACAAGTCTAACATGAACATAATGCAATTTCAAAACAATGTTTAAAATCCCCGTTTACAGCGGAAGCTTATTCAAAATAATTATTCAATAATAAACCAATGTTCAACGTTTGTAAAATCATGCAACTCTAGCTAGACGCCGTGTAGACGCGTGCGCCCTAGTTCCATTGTGCTACCTTAGCGACCTGAGAAAACATGTAAAAGTTTACGTCAGCACAAAAATGCTGGTGAGTTTACAGGTTTTGTAATCCAAGTACCAAGTCCACCTGTCCATACTATAACAAATCGAAAACCAGTGTACGCTAGCTAGGCGTATGTTTTGTTACTACCACGATTGGAAAACCATTACTAACTCGAATACCAAATGTGTGCCCGATGTAGTAACCCTGTTGTTCCTGTTTGAGACAATATGCACCCGCCGACCCTCCAAGTCGACGAGCGGGGTTGGTCACTCCCAATAGCGCTATTCACATTTCCCCGTTGTGCAAACCCGCACATTCATGGTTCCCCCCGGGACTTCCAAAGATCGTGTAGTACACAATAGAAACCCATAGTATGACGGTAGTTACCAAATAATAGTTTTAACACATGTTTTCTCCCCCGAAAGTATGAAACCAGTTTAAAAGAGGGGCCGTAAACTCACCTTAAGTTGCGTTACTCCTTAACCCGAGTAAACTCAGCTGCTATGCTAGTCCCATAAAGCGGCGACCTAACATATGACAGTTACAAGTACTTAGACTAATAACCCGCAAGTTAATTAGTCCCTAGATGTCCAGACCATAACCAAGTTCGTTTGAAAACACCGTGGCTGTTTAACTGACCCAAAGTACAAGACTCGACATCCCATTGGTGACCCGAGACTCCCCGTGTTATGTTTACGCTCTCAAACATGAAATCACGCAATCACACTTAACATACGTTAACGCACAACAAGTTATAGCACATAGTTCACATATCACCGAATTACATCCAAACATATGTTACCAAGTTATTAGATATGTTACGGGGTTCCTAGCATGTTACTATATGTCAAATCGGGTCTCGGAATGCTAATTTACACTTACAGCAGCAGTACACGCGATTAGGAAAAGTAAACTAGCATTTAGGACTGATTGCATATAAAAACTAGCAATTAGGGCTGATTGCATATAAAAACTAGCAATCAGGGCTGATTGCATGTAAAAACTAGCAATCAGGACTGATTGCATGTAAAAACTAGCAATTAGGGCTAATCGCATGTAAAAACTAGCGATCAGGCCCTAATCGCATGAAAGACTGGCGATTGGCCTCCTAATCGCCTCTAACATAGGCGATTTGGATTGCTAATCGCCTGTAACCTTGCTGTTCCAGTTTTTCGCGCGTTTAACGCTCCAAATCAGATCCAGAACGTGTGTAACTACCCAATATCATCCCAAACACTATTCTAAACATGTTTCAACTAAAACCCTTCGTTTTGCCTCGTATTATCAGCCCTGCATGCAATCACGTAATCCAAACACCATTCACATAGCATGCAATCATCATACTAACATGCGTAACTATAACCCTAATATTCAATTCTCAGATTTTATCATCATAATATCATTACTATTCTGATATAGCAATAATAACATATCATTCATTCACCTTGAATCATAAAAACCCTAGCTTTCTAATCATAAACACACATAACACATGTATACTAGTTAGAATCCGATTATCAATACTTATTAACGATTTTCAGAAAGCTTTTCCGTTTTAGAACAGGTCTGGACCATTAGGGATTGATTAAAAACGTTTATAAATATTCATGGATGGAAACCAAACCTTAGAATTGTGAAAGAATGAAGGATTAAGCTTGAAACCTTGTGTTTTGATCAAAAATCGCGTTCCAGAGGTTGTGTGTGTGTTGGGGCAGGTTATGGGACGACTAGGGTTTGTATAATGAAGTTTATGAGGTCAAGTATGGTATTTATAGTCGTTTTTAGTCGTCCAGCACGTAACACGCGATTATGCAGCTTTACACGCGATCAGGAAGCCTAATCGCATGTAAGTTCATGCGATTGGGGCCTAATCGCATGAACAGTCATGCGATCAGTCCCCTACTCGCCCCATATGATGCCTACTCGCCTCCCTTATGGGCGATTAGGCTTTCCTAATCGCCTATAGGGGCTGGTTTCGTGTGTTTTGTGCGTTAAACCCCGTTTTAACATATGTTAACACATATTCACATACCGACAAGTCACATAATGATTGTAAACACATAACACTTGTAAATACACATATTCACACTCGTTCACCAATTCCCGGGACTCGAGACTTGTATGTTTCGTATGCCCTGACGATCTTACAAATCGTCACCGTTTGTACACTTGGTTAAGGACCGACATCTAATGAACCTCTAGACCAACATCCAATGATCCTCTAGACTAAACCGATAGTTCCCGAACCATAACCCGACTTAACTAACCCAGTTAAGTACAATATACGCGTGACTAGCTAAGGTAGACTTTCATCTAGACAACGTTGTTAACCAGAATTTGTCGGGTGTCACAGCTGGTTACGAAACTTATTACTTGAGCTACACCATCCTATGTCCTGTGCAACATTGGTATATTGTGACAACTTCAGCGCCATTTACTTATCAGGGAACCCCGTCCAGCACCAACGCACCAAACACATTGAACTGGACATTTACTTTGTTTGAGAACAAGTCCAACGGGGTAATGTACGCGTACTCCACGTCCCTTCTCGCCACCAGGTTGCAGACATATTCACCAAAGGCCGACCTCGTGTTTTGTTTGAAGATTTCAGAGACAGTCTCAGCATCTGGTCTCCTCCCGCTTCGACTGCGATAGCATATGTATTTATAGTATGATTGTAACTAGTGGTACTTTCCCGCGCTTCGCAGCGGGTTTTCAGTCAGCATCAGTTCGGTTCACGGTAAAAGCACTCAGCGTAACACCCGAACCGGTTCCTGTGTTGTTCGGTCTGTATCGGTTCGTTATCGTACATGTACGGTACCGTCATTCAACATAGCTTATGATAAAAGAACATTTTTTTTGCGAAAACAACTATGTTTTTAACGAATTTTATACCACATTACTTATATTTGACTCGTTTAAATTAAACTTTTTATCAAATCATGAATAATATTGTTATAATAGACATGTTTTTAATAATAAAAAGGTACAGATTAGTCATTATAAATTATAATTTCTTTCTTTAGTTTATAATAAAACTAAAGACATAATTAGAAAGAAAATTATAATAAACTAAAAGCACGATTAGAAAGAAAATTAGTTACTCATTTTAACATTGGTTAAGTTACATATGGAAAACATGAGTAAATAATCTACGAAGCAAAAAAAAATAGTATGTCAAATTAATGTGTATGATAATTAGTGGGTTAAAAGCTCTCACAAAGGTTTCCGTCGATGGAATTTCAAAAAAAAATAAAATGAAAAGCAAAACCTTGTCAACGGTGGTGCAAATTTGTGACCTTATCTTTAGCAAGTAAAATAATTAGATTACAATTGCAAAAGTCCTTGACCATAAAAATAGATATATTTAGTGACCAAAATCAAAAGGATAGAAACTTAGTGGTAAAACTTTGAAATCCAAAAACTACTATTGTTAAGGATGTTTTAGCAAGTAAAATAATTAGATTACAATTGCAAAAGTCCTTGATCATAAAAATAGATATATTTAGTGACCGAAAGCAAAAGGATAGAAACTTAGTGGTAAAACTTTGAAATCCAAAAAGCTACTATTGCTAAGGATGTTGTGTTTTAATATATATAATAATTTGTATTTATGAGCTAGTCTCTATCCAAATATAGAGACCTCATTGTATTATTATAAATATTGTGAAACTCAATAGAAAAGGCAAGGATCCTAGTTTAACAATGCATATAAAAACACTATATTTTATGTTTTTTCTCACAAAAGTCATTCAACAATTTTTTACATATAAAAAAAATACTTCATATAAGTCATTCAACAATTTTTATTACATAAAAGTCCATCCACATGTAAATTTGGAACAAATTGTGGTTTTTTTTTAAATAACCTAATTCCTGAACAAAAGGTTACGTTTGCTTACGATTCTTTTTTTTCATACGTAACACACACACACACACACACACATATATATATATATAGGGGAGGGTTATCTTGAGAACGCTAAATATTGTGAGAACCGTGAGAACAAGTAAAAAAATCAATCAAAATAAAAAAAAATTTAATACAAACCTCATTATAATCAAAATACAAAATTAATAAGTGAATTTTCTTTCCAAATAATTCATCTTTTCATGCAAAAACACTTTCAAATTAACTTTTTACACATATGTAAATAAAACAGTTTACACATCTATAAACAGTAAATTTACACATGTGTAAAAAACAAATTATTTTCGTATACGTTTGAATTTTTACGCGTAAATTGTGTTTTGAAATTGTATTTTAGTAATAAAGAAAAGTGTAAAAAGAAAATTTGAATTTGAATGGTTTAGATGCCGTTCTCACGGTTCACATGAAATATAGGTATTCTCAAATTAACATTCCCATATATATATATATATATATATATATAGGGGAAAGTTAATTTGAGAACACCTATATTTCGTGAGAACGGCATCTAAAACCATTCAAATTCCAAATTTCTTTTTACACTTGTCTTTATTACTAAAATTCCATCTCAAAAACACAAATTACGCGTAAAAATTCAAGCGTATACGAAAATAATTTGTTTTTACACATGTGTAAATTTGTTGTTTATACATGTGTAAACTGTTTCATTTACACATGTGTAAAAAGTTAATTTAAAAGTGTTTTTGCAAGAAAAGATGACTTATTTGGAAAGAAAATTCATTTATTAATGTTGTATTTTGATTATAATGGGATTTGTATTAAAAAAATTGATTTTGATTGATTTTTGTACTTGTTCTCACGGTTCTCACAATATTTAGCGTTCTCAAGATAACCCTCCCCTATATATATATATATATATATATATATATATATATATATATATATATATATATATATATATATATATATATTCCCCTTAGAAACGAATTCAAAGTGAGGAAGTTATTGACAAGAAAGGTAAACTTCAAGCGAGTTACATCAACTAGAAAGTAATTACTATTGCGTTATTTGATTTTTTATTAGCTAAGAATTGTATGACTATTTATATTAGCGAAATTATTATTATTTTGATTGAAGTGAGATTTTTTTGGTCATATAATGTGCAAAATATGTTCAGTGACTTTAATAAGAAAAAACAGAAAGTATAATGTTTTATAAGTGTAAAAAATTGTTGTGTTACTTTTCTGGGAAAAAAATAAGTTCAGTGTCTTTTATATGAAAAAAAATGTCGAGTGACTTTTTTAAGAAAAAAAATAAAAAGTATAGTGTTTTCTATGATATTTCCCCTAATAATGGTTATTTGAACAATATACTTGTGTACTTAAATTGTTTATTTATGCATGATATAAATAATAAAGTATCTGTTTTGCAAAAACATTTATGACTTTGATATTAGAGTAAATTACTATTTGCGTCTCTGTGTTATATTGGTTTTAACTAGTTGAATCCAAAATGAAAATGTTTAACTACCTTAGCATCTCACTTTTCCAAATCTAACCCTTTGAGTCCAAAAACGTAACATTGGTTAGATTCTCAGTTAAGTCCCCCCCCCCCCACGTGCACCCCACGTGAGGGGCATATTTGTCCTTTCAACCCCTATTTAATCCCAACGTTATAATCCATCACCCCTGTTATAACATCAGAACCCAAACTAAAACCCTAACCCCCATTATTATTATCCTCCATTAATGAAAAATCAAGCACTTAACATGGTTATTTGCCCCTGTGGAGTTGCAACAACGATTCTCGTGTCATGGACAACAACAAACCCTGGTCGTCGATTCCATTGCTGTGCTAGGGCTGTAAGTTTACTTTTTTTTAATTTTTTTTAATTAAATTATCTAAATTTACCTAAGTTTGTAGCTGAAGATTTGGTTAAAAAATGTAGGGTGTGAACTGTGGATTTGTTAGTTGGGCTGATCCTCCAATGTGTGAACGAGCTACTCAAGTTATTCCTGGATTGATTCGATCTATCAACAATCACGAAGAAATGGAAAGGAAGAAAGATCAGAAGCTGAAAAGGATGAAAATGTTGTTATTGTTCAGCTGGGTTTTCTTTGTGATGTATTTTATAAGCAAGTGATATGTAATTGACTAGATGAATGGTTATGTAATTGACCTGTTTTGGTTGTCTTTTGTAATGGTCAAATGGTATGAAATATGATGTCTTTTGTAAGGTTGTTGCAAGTTTATTAATGTCAAGTTTGTGTTGATAGACCAATACTGCAATTGTATAATGGGTCAAACTGTATATCAAGAAACAGTTTGTGTTGATAGACCATTAAAACAAGACTAGAAAATGTGGACCATTAAAAAGTCACATGACCAACCAAATGTCAAATGGGTCAAACTGTATATCAAAAGAAGCCTGCAAACATCAAGTATTGTTGACCACCAAATGTCAAATGGGTCAAAACTGTATATCAAAAGAAGCCTGCAAACATCAAGTATTGTTGACCACCAAATGTCAAATGGGTCAAACTGTATATCAAAAGAAGACTGCAAACATCAACATTCAACCAAATCACTGTCAAAACACAAACTAATACCATACATTAGTAATTCTGCAACTGTTTTAACATACTAATACCAAAATACCATTACCAACTGTTTTAACATACTGATTTGAATCTGATGCTTTTTCTCTAATTGACTCTGAATGTATTTCAAAGTTAGATTAGGATTGCCCTCTATAATCTGTTCAACCTCCCTTGCAACAGAACTTACTGTGTAAAGCCTAACCTCCCTAGTTTGCAGACAGTTGTGAACATCTTTGAATGTTTTCACACGCCAAGAATCAGATTCTTTAGATCTGGATATGTGCAATACTCGTGGACAGGTGGGTTTAGAGAACCTTTTATTGGGAGTATTCAATGACTTTGGCCTACCACCTTTTGTTTTTTTGCCTTTTGAAGATTCCCCCTCTTTGGTGGGCCCACATATGGAATTAAAGTCCCAATTTTGCCCTTTACTACTTTGTAAATCAGGATTAATACCATGACATACCACCCTAAATCTAAACTTATCATTTCTCCTAATAACAAGTTGTCTTCTAGATTCAAGTGCATGTTTTTTTTACTAACAAAGTTATTTCTTCTTTGTTACTAAAAGTTTGTTTCACAGCAAATGGAACATTAATACCTTTAGTCCCTTTGTTCTTCCTCTTGGACTTCTTCAGGGCTCTTTTCAAGGGAGCATCATCTTCATCATCAGGGCTGTCAAAATTATCCAACATCTTCAATCTCCTCAATAATAACACTTGAACTGCCTTTATGTGGTGACACAAAATATGTTTCCAACTTTGTGACCCAATGCTCAACATACACTTCTATAACCTTAACCCTAGCCACAAACTTACACATCTCTAAGACATCTTGATCAGACCCTAGAGCCCTAAGACCATTATCCAAATTTTCACCAGGAATCTTAAAGTGATAATACACAACATCATCATTAGAATAACCTAACATTTTAAACATAGAGTTAAACTCTATCACTGGGAACTCATCAGCATCTATGTTGTCCAAATAGTTCATTTTACCTACATACCTTCTTCCTGTGTAACCTAAAAACTCCCCCCATGAAAGACCTGGATGCTAAACATCGTAGGGCAACCATCTGTAAAAAAAATAAAAAATTTAGGTTAAATTTCCATATTGTAAACATGTTAAATTTAAGCCTGATTGTAAAAAAAACACACACACCATATTCTTTGTAAGGATCAAAATGCCATAATGGCCCACGAACATTCCAGACTGAGAACTCTATCATCGTTGATTTTGAAGGCACGAATCAGATGATATTGAAGATCAGATGATTATCATTCGTTTAGGGTTTTAATAAGGAAGAAAAGAAAGGGTTAAATGGGTTTTATAACAGGGGTGATGGGATTAAAATAAGGGTTAAAAGGACAAATATGCCCTCACGTGGGGTGCACGTGGGGGGGACTTAACTGAGAATCTAACCAACGCTACATTTTTGGACTTAAAGGGTTATATTTGGAAAAGTGAGGTGCTCAGGTAGTTAAACATTTTCATTTTGGATTCAACTAGTTAAAACCAATATAACACAAGGACGCAAATAGTAATTTACTCTTGATATTATATAATTATTAGGCTAACGGTTCGGTGTGGTAGGTTCTTTCTTTCATAACTTATCCTCCAAGTCAATGTTATCCTACCATTCCCCGTCACTAACCTATAGATGTGGTGATAATAAATTAATAATGTTATGCAATAAGATACAACCATACATCATAATTTGTTTGGTTCAAATGTGTATCTGGTTTTGCACAATGTCCACCCTTGCCTCGAGCATCCCATCGTAATGTGAAAAATGGATCTCAATTTTCCAAATCCTCGGCTATAAATAGGAATAGATGATGACTCATTTGAATCCGATGCCTAAACCTTTCATCGGTGTACACAAGGTTTTCGACAAAGTAGTCGGTCACCAACCTACCATGAGCACCTACATTGAATATGAATTTTAATAACACTAAAAATAAATATTAATCATTTTAAAATAAAAATTAATTACACTAAAATTAAATTGTGTTTACACTAAAAAACAATAAGTTAAAAAATTAAATTGTCACCAACCTACCATGAGTACGTCTTCCTTGTTCTAGGTTGCGACACATTTTCTTCTTTCTCCATAAGTAATTGTGTCGTATCCATTACCGTGTTCAAATAAATTCTATAAATTTCGTCAAAAGCTGATGCAGGTACACAAATGATCAAAAGATGCAAATGGCAAAAGCTATAAGGTGCGGTTCATCATCTCAACCGCATCTTATACATTTATTTTAAAAAAAGCAACACCAAAAGATGTGGTTCTTCACACAATCCCATCTTATACATTATATTGAGAAAAGAGTTGCACCAAGAGATGCGGTTTTACTCACAACCGCATCTTATGGATGACATGAAAAAGCACCTGTGCCAATAGATGCGGTTCCCATAACCACATCTTATGCTCACACAGATATATTTCAAAATTTTATCTAGTTTTTCCTTCCATTACCTACAAAAGAATTTCTCAACCCGAAATTTTTAGAGAAACCTAATTTGTTTCTTCTTCAACATACAAAATTCGACCGTGTTCTTCCCGCAAACTCATCTTCTCCACACGAAAACGATTGTTATAAAGTATTGTTTGTGAGTTTGATCTTTTTTTTCCGAGCTCAAACAACTCATCCTCTGTTTCGGTATTTATCGTTTGTTTTGTGTATTTGTCAGAGAGAGAACGAGTCAATTGGATATAGAGAACGAGTCAATTGGATATCCATTCACGTCTGGTAACATCTCATTGCACGATAGATTAGTTTGTTGATTTGGGCACATAAACGAGATTTGCGCGAGTGTCAGGATGATGTAACTCGAGATGAAGATTGTGAAGCCAATGAATTTTGACAACGACATTTGCGAGAAATAGTATATTGTCGTTTAGAAGACCAAGAAATAAGGTTGTCACCTAAATAAACACAGTAACCAAAAGTGGAACGGCGAGTGTCAGGGCATCCAGCCCAATCAGGATCAGTGTAGGCGACCTGAGATAAGATTCTGAACAAGGCCAAGATGTAGTCAAACTTAGATGTGCCCTAAATGTACCGAAAAATGCGCTTCAAATCATTCTAGTGTGCAACCCGTGTAGCATGCGTATGCATACATATCTGCTGAACAACATAGGAAATGTCCGACCGAGTGAATGTGAGATATTTGAGTGCACTTGCAAGGTTGTGATAGGTAGAAGGGTCGTCATATAAGGGCTCAGAATCAGCAGATAACTTAGACCGAGTATCAACAGGAGTGGCAACCGGCTTGCATGAGTCCATGGAGGCACGATGCATAATGTCCCGAACATATGCTTGTTGGGACAAAACATATTATTTCCCTCGTGCATGACCTGTATACCCAAAAAATAAGAAAGTGGACCCAAATCCTTCGACCTTCATTGGAAATTCCCCTAACAAGCTGTGCATAAGCCTTTGGCGAAGAGTTCCAATAGACGTGGTGAGTATAATGTCATCCACATAGATGAGAAGCTTATGCAATTTCCTGATCATGTTTGTAGACGTATAAGGAGTTATCAAATTTGCTTTGACGAAAACCCCTTGAGTGTGACAAAATCAGTTAAGCGCTGGTAGCAGGCACGTGTTGCCTGCTTGAGGCCGTATAAGGACTTCTTTAGGAGGACAACATGAGCCGGATAATCTCGATGTTGAAAACCCATTGTTTGGTGCATGTACACAGTTTCTTCCAAGTTTCCATGTAGAAAGGCATTGGTAACAT
Organism: Ambrosia x helenae; assembly: GCA_030844895.1. Taxonomy (NCBI): domain Eukaryota; kingdom Viridiplantae; phylum Streptophyta; class Magnoliopsida; order Asterales; family Asteraceae; genus Ambrosia; species Ambrosia x helenae. The sequence continues at coordinate 25,323,267 of CM061225.1, forward strand.
CTAGTTGATGTATTTGCAAAGACTTTGATAGTACTAGTGACAAAACCAAACATTAATGACCGGGCTAAAAGTCTCCTCACAGTTAATACCTGGTTCTTGTTTACGACCATCACACACCAAACGAGCTTCGCTCCAAACTGTCGTCAGACCTGAACTTATGTTTAAAAGGCCACATGCTACGAATTATATTCATGTTGGGGGTTCTGGGTACAAGCTCCCAGGTCTTGTTTTTAATAAGAGCATTAAATTCGTTAGTCATGACATTATACTACTCTAGAATGTCTAAGGCAACCTGATGGTTTTTGGGAATTGGGATGGCGGTGATGGTGTGGAGATTGAAAAGCTGTTTTGGATTAACAATGTCATTCGTGAATTCGCTTTGGGTCTCCAAAAGGGTTGAGTCGGGTCTGTATATAAGTTATGATAAAAATGATAAAAGTTTATTTTTTTTTAAGAATACATTATCTATATCTATATATATTTCAAAGGAATAATGGAAATACATAATCCCAACTATCGACTAGTGGCCAATAATAGTCCCAACTACGAAAATCACCAATAGTGGTCCCAACTTTTGACATATTGGAATATAATGGACCCAAACTAACGGAGGTCTAACTCCGTTAGCGTGGTGCTGATGTGGCATGCCACCTAGGATGCCACGTAGGATCATTTTGCCACCTATGATGCCACGTCAGCATCACACTAACGGAGTTAGACCTCCGTTAGTTTGGGTCCATTATATTCCAATATGTCAAAAGTTGGGACCACTATTAGTGATTTTCGTAGTTAAGACTGTTATTGGCCAATAGTCAATAGTTGGGATTATTTATTTCCATTATTCCTATTTCAAAGGGCTAAATCCTACATTGCACCTATACAATCATTCTCCCCCTTGATAGTGTCATGTAGGATGCATGTGCCATTAAGTAATTTTAGGAAAAAAAAAGTTTAAAAAAAAATTGGATTTTTCTCTCTCATGTTTCCTCCTATAATTTTTAAATGTTAATATCTTTTATTTACGAGATTTTTTAAAGAAAAAAATTACACCAAATTAACGAACGTTTTATTATCTTTCCAACGAGTACCATAATGCTATATATAAAAAACGGAGAAAAAAATAATTTTAGGTGGTACATGAGGCTTTCTTGAATGTAACTGTAAAGCGCATCAGTCTATTTCATATATAAAATTGATGTGTCATATTGTATTAGATTTCTCAAACCCCAGGACGCTTGAGGTCTAATCTAGTAAATAAATATAAGTATAGCAAAAAACATGAGAGTAAAAAAATTTTAAAAAACATAAAATTCCCCCAAAACAAGCTTCTTTTGATAAACCCGCCATTTGCCCAAAATTTCCCCCCAATAACTCACCTTAGCGGTTCTTTTTCCCCCAAGTTAAACCCCATTACACTATTAAAAGCTCATAACTGTAAACCATTAAACCTCCGACGTCCAACATGACAACCAGCCATCATCTCCACCGACAGCACAAAGCTTTATCGTCTCAAACCCTACAACCGTCAACGTTACCATCTCAAATTGTCACCATCACCATCTCAATTCTACTCCAAAGGTTATGATAACCCTAACTTTCTTTTTGATAAATTTCATTATTTATATGTTTGTTTCTTGTCATTATTTATTCATTTGCCATTGAGGAAAATATAGAAAAAAGTCTCCGAAGGTGATGATAACCCTAACTTTCTTTTTGATAATTTTCCCTAATTTTCTTCTGAAGTCCCTTTTTAGTGAATTAAAGATGTTAACTGAAGCAATGGATGTTCCGAAAACCGGATAACGAGATGTTGAAGAAAGATTCTGAAAATTTGGAACTACCGTAGTTGGTTTAATCTTTTGAGGTATATTTACTGCTTGTTTTGCTTCTGTTACATTTGATTAATGTTTTTAATCTGAATAAGGTTTAGAGTTTGCATATTGCTCTGTAAGTTGTTGATAATTTGATTAGATGTTTTGGTAGATTGTTTGTATTAAACAAGAAGTTGTGATTAAACCTTGTTAGTATACATGAATGAATTCGAGTGTATCAACAGGTTATTTTTCTATAAAGTAACGACATTTGTTTTTATATAAAAGTAATGCATGTTCAGCCATTATATACTAGGATTTAGGTTTTAGAAAAAAAAACTAGATTTTTGAGCCGCCGCGCGTTGCGGCGGCGTTGTACGTGACGATAAAAAGTATCGACTACAATCGACTCCAAAGTAAATTTACGGCGAAATGTTACTTGAAATGTATAGTAACGTTTATACCGACGAATTAAAACATTTTACATTTGACTTGGTTCAAATCAATTTAGTATAAATGACCCACTTATTTTATGAAATTATTGAAAGAACTCTAGATCATTGAATTAAAAATTAACCAACCTGTAACAACATTCGCGGCAGTTTTACATAGCGTCAAACCACAAAAAAAGTTAACATCCTTACATAAGTACAAAAAAAAATGACGACGAATATGACTCCTATGAACTTCTTCAGCTTCAAAATAATCAAAGTGATGTGATGCATCAAAGAGTTTTGTTATCTGCATTAAGAAGCACCTGGCTATACATCCTTATTGGTTGGAGCTAAAGTTCAATACCATAATGATCAACACCATCTCCTCGATGTACATGAATTTATGGCCCCAATTTGGAATGCCTGAATTTGGTATTTATGCAAACGAAACAATCGAGCAAATATACTTCACTGCATACAACACAAATTGAAGTCCAAATTTCCACATTAAAAACAATTCAAAATGATGTAATTAGAATAGGTGCATACATTTCCCATCTCCATGTACACTACAGCTCTATATGCAAGGAACAAAACAGTTCCATCATGCAATTCAATTGTTTTTCTGTAACACACAATAACTGTTTCAAGTTTCCTCTTTTGTGCATGTGCTCTCTTCTCTTTTGAGATCAATCCATTGGTTGTGGCTCAAGTTCAGGCTCTCGCTTCTCCTTCACCAGCTCTGTTTCATCAGCATGGCGTTTCCTCCCTTTCGGTTGAAAATTCAGCATCCCCACTAAATCTCCAAGAACAACAAAGCTCCAAACAGGTTATTTGGTGGAACACATGCTCAAGGGTGCCTAACTTAACCACCAAACACCTTGCCCTTTGGACCTCCATAAACCTGAAGTTGGTTAGTCAAGTTTCAGTATAAACTTTTAAAGATTAACTTCTACTTAACATGTGCACTACTAAGTCGGGGCATCCTAAATTGACCCCTCTCTCTCTCTCTCTCTCTCTCTCTCTCTCTCTCTCTCTCTTGTTTCTTGTGGCGAAGAGCAATAATGAGCGAAAGAGAGAGTTCTATGCTATTGAAAGAGAACATTGAGTAGGTGAGAAAATAAAAGTAGGATGAAAGTGTAGAAGTAAAAAAAAAAAAAGAAACCTGAGGGATGGACAATGAAAAAATCCACCGACATTCCAAAATAGGACAGAGTAAATAGTATTATGCCCGCGCGCGTTGTGGCGTGGGAACTATATGTTTTGCAATTTCGAATGAAAGTTGCACACTACACATGTTGTAGTCTCATATTGTATTTAAAAGCGCATTACTGTCATAGTCCTAATAGCTATAGCTATGTGAAGCGAAAATAGATATCTCATTATAAATGGCTAAGATGTACTACTAATATTTTTCTAGAAACGAATTGTCATGTACTTCCCATCTTTTAAGGTTGTATTTTATTTTATTAGTTACACATGCAACAATACGCACGAACCCATTTACAGCAGAAAATAGCAAAATAAAAAACATACCCAGAAGTTGTAAAGAAAGTCGCCTGCATTATCTTATTTTCGTCTTGGATGTTCCTAGCCCATTAAAGCTTTGTATCAAATCCCCAACTGTCAAATATCTGCAACCAATCGGAGCATTTATCCACGTGAATACTTGCTGCAAAACCATGTCCGCCACCATCATATCCTGAACCGGCGAATATCTGCATAATCAGTCGGAGCATTTATCCACATGAATACTTACTGCCAAACCATGTTATCAAAAACTGTTGGAATCTATTCTAAACATACAATGCTTTGTTACCTCTCAAAATTTAATCACTAAAATGGTAGTATTAAAAGCAAAGTTTAAGATAAAAATTGAATACCATAACAACAGATTAATTGTGATTATATGCATACAAACCATAATAACCAATAGTAGAGTTGGTTAAATTCATTACCTAGCGAGCATCTTTGACTGTGCAAACATTCAAAATTAGTGCACTATTACAATGTTTATATTGTCCACTTTGCAAATGGTAAAATGTTTATGTTGTGCATCATCTTCGAGCCAAGCGCTGCTTCTTATTCTTCTGTTATTCGTAAAGAATACAACTTTTGTTAGAATTGTTCAAAAAATCTATTTTATGTAATGACTCATATCAGAGTACACCAATTTACACAAATGTATGTATATAAGGTGTTAACTTACAGTAAAGATATTTGGTAACCGACTATATTGATTTAAAAGATGATGTTATTCTTGTTGATGTTTTCCACCTTGGCATCTTTCTCATGAAGTTCTTGTTGATGTTTTTGATACGTATCTACCCACATAGAAATGCCCACGTTCACCAACATATGCTAGTCTACCCATGTCTTTTAAGTATGCATTCATTATTAGTTAGTTAGGAAGTTATCTAGTAACCCATGTTCTCCACTATGTTCTGCATTTCTGATTTCCTTTTCATTGTATTTAAGCTCTTTAGTAGTTAATGAAAAAGCAAGAAGAATTTTGAAGTAAAATTATTTTCTAGTTTCTTATCTTTTTCTTTGGAGTCTAACCCGCTCAACGGGTCACTTGGGAGATTAGCCATCTCGAATCGGCTTATAACATTGGTGCTTTCATTCCCGAATTCACCTCCATCATGACCTCAAAAATCATGTTGTTGCTTGACGAATTGTGGGATATTATCGAGAAAAACCAAAAACGCCTCGAAGAGTATACCGCCAGCCGTGGTCTACCTCCACCGCCTCCACTACTGCCTCGACTACCATTTCCTAGACCTCCGCCCAAACCATTTGCCCTGAAACCATTCTTACATCAAATATCCTCATCCGCATCCAAAAAACGCCCCATTCGACACCAACAAACGACATACAAAACCAAACCCAAACGACCCTCTTCGACCACGTCGTCTGCACCACAAAACTCACCCAAACCTGCTCCAAAAATAACACCAAAAATATTCACTAATAGAAACCATCCACACCCCCAATTAACACTACGCAAAACCACCTCTGCACCTATCAAAAATGCAACCAACAATAACAGCCACGACCCCCAAGTCATGCACTCGAACGCCGAGGAACCGAAGGCAACAGGTAGACGTGATTGGCGACCACCGTGGCAAACCGTTAAGACTGCATTAAATGCAATCGGAAGAATTGAATGTCAACCAACGGTGTTACCAGTCACATACACACCATCTAGACCACAACCAGCCTTCACCCAAAACCAAACTCATGCCTTAAATGTCAGTGTGTCATGTAAAGGAAGGAAATCCTTATCTATCAAAATCTATGCTTCTGGGCATTTGTTGAAATTATGTAGCATCTGCATATGTGGTCACTATACTCAAGTTGATAGGAGTTTTCCACAAGCCACAAAGTTGTTGATGTCTTTCCATGTAACTGAAAATATTTTTGGTGTATTTGAGGAATGTGGCGAGAAACGTAAATCAAACAGTGTCAACCGTAGACAGAAATGGCGACCACCATGGCGCGCAGTTGAGAACGCACCGAATACCGCTAGGAGACTCGAATGGCGACCTCCGTGGCGACATCGTTCCGTTCTTGAGGACAAGAACGTTTTGAGGCGGCGGGAATTGATACGTATCTACCCACATAGAAATGCCCACGTTCACCAACATATGCTAGTCTACCCATGTCTTTTAAGTATGCATTCATTATTAGTTAGTTAGGAAGTTATCTAGTAACCCATGTTCTCCACTATGTTCTGCATTTCTGATTTCCTTTTCATTGTATTTAAGCTCTTTAGTAGTTAATGAAAAAGCAAGAAGAATTTTGAAGTAAAATTATTTTCTAGTTTCTTATCTTTTTCTTTGGAGTCTAACCCGCTCAACGGGTCACTTGGGAGATTAGCCATCTCGAATCGGCTTATAACAGTTTTCCACCTTGGCATCTTTCTCATGAAGCTTTTCGATGAATTTATCTTCAATGTATAAGATTATCTGAAGCTAGTTTGTTTGAAAGTTTTAAAGGACCGTTTGCCTTGAGTCTGTTAACCTATATTACGGTCATGATCGCGTGTCGAAGTGCTAATCAAAAACTAAATAAAAACTACTCCTTAGCTACAACTGACTGCAGTATAGGAAGTAGGGTTGTCGAACCTCAGGGAGTTTGTGGAAAGTGCTAAGTTACTAATTACTAATTAACTTAAAATTAACTAAACTAATTTTTATGAAGTTGAATGTAAAAGTGCTGCAGTGCTGCAAACGAAGTGAGAATAGAGTTTTATAAAAGACAATAATATGGAAAAACGGTCACTCCGGGTTTCTGATTTGGTAATTATCAACTGAATTATGTTAATACCCTATCTAGGAAATCACATAGACATGACTTTGTTTAAGTTGTTCGACCCAATTCAGCTATCATAACATTAATTGCAAAGTTAAATTAATCCTAGTGCAAGAAAACCAAGATACGATAACATAATGCAATAATACTAATCAACCAAACTGTCTAGATCAGTCAAACATACAATTAGACGCAAAGACCGTTAAGGTGTTCACAAAATCTAATCCCAATAATAAGTATTAAACATAAAACAATTGATAAAATAACCAAATCGTTCACCCGGAGAAACCGCAGGATGATTAGCCTTGCATCTTCATGAGTTCGGCTTCAAAACTTGTTCTGGATTGCTCTGGCATCAACCGGAATGAATGGAACTGCAAAAAGTACCCAAAATCGCCCCTCCTTAGCTCTGGAACTCGATAATAATCTCCCCAAACGGCTGCTAGGTTTTTAATTGCGAAAATGGGCTTTTTATGGGCTGAAGAGTTATTCGCGACCCCATGAATAACTTTTTGACTTATTCGCGTGGCATGAATAAATCATAACTTCGCGAGGGTAGCAAGGGTAAATAGCTGGATTCATTAAGGGCAGTATAGTCATTTTGCAACCCAATTCAGTTATTCGCGGGGCATGAATAACTCCTGAGGTTATTCATGGGGCATGAATAAGTGATCTGACAGATTTTATTTTCTTTTTATTCCTTATTTATTCGTGCACTCGTTTCACCTCCAATTAGACTCTTTTTCTCTCGTTTTAGCCCACGAACACCTGCTTAACACCAAGACACAAATAAGTATCTAAGACACGATATTTACGAACGTTAAATGATTAAAAACTATACAAAATTACTATATAAATGTGATGCATTTGGCAACACATCAGGTCACAAAAACAATATTACTGCACAAATCATATAATCATTTGAACTATCAAAATACTTCTTTATTAAAATACGAAATAAACCAAGTTACATCTGGATAATGGGTAAGCGAGCAACAAGCTGCGCCGCTATACCCTTTTGAATCGCAAAGCCTATTCTACTAAATACAAACTTTTGGTTCCTCGGTCTTTGCGAATCACTGTGGACCACCTTCTGCACCCGCTCCAAAAAACGAACTGCCTCAGGGGCTAAGGATCCAAAAGTATCGAAGGCAAACGGAATGAACACATGTTGATTCTCTAGACATGCTGCCTCGTGCTTAGCAACCTTCCTAGCTTCCGCCTTCAAAACCGCCTGTCCCTGAACGAATCCACTATCTCTCAGTCCCACCAGTGGGGACACCCCAGTGAGGTCAACACACGCGTGCTTACCCCCCGCCCAGCCAAACACAAGGACGTCCGCAGGACGCAGGGTAGATCTTCCCTCTCGTGGGTCAGTCAGAAAATTAACAGGGGCTTCTTTCTTGGCTGAGATCCCGGCGCGCCTAAGCACATCCCATAAAACATCTCTAACCCAGTCATGACGATACTTGAACCCCGGCAATTCCTTACAGTGAAGGGCATGCTCGCCAAATCTATCCAAACAGGCTTTTTTACAAATGGGGCAAGAGTCGTCTGGCGGGAAAAGGGGAATCATGAGCCGGTATTTAAGGATGGCTCTGTATTCAACTGCTGACATCCGTTGCCCAAGACCTTCAATGGGCGCAACAGTCAAAAAATCTTGGGCATGACTGGGTTAGAAATACTCAAGAGTTAACTATAAAAACCAAATTTACATTCAAGGTTCAACATATAACTATCGAAACTAAATCAATTAACTTCAACAATTCAAGATTCACAATGTAACCACTGAAACCAAATCAAATTAATATTCAAGATTTAACAATAAAAAACATATTAACATTCAAGATTCAATATCAAAACTTTATGCTTAAATCAAACATGTTCTTAAATATATCTGAATTTTCATGAATCTATCAATCTCGTCATCCTGTCTACGCATCTTGCGTTCAAGATCACCACCCAAAAGCCCGAAATAAAAGACGAATCATCTGAAGAAGCCAACCTGCCATTGTCAAGAGATAATCTTAAATCAAACTGAGTTACTTTTAATAAGTTATATAAGCTTCATCAGCCCACAAAATGAATAAAAAGCCATCAGGTCCTTATTTTCTTTCGCTCAATGATAAAGCATAAGTTGTATGGTCCCATAAATCATAATTGATTCTGAAGCTAACGACTGCCCATCAATTATCTATCTTATTTCCTCAACATGAGATTGGTTCAGCTCAATACCTTTATTTGTTTGTTTTTATAACCGTCGCCGGAGCCCATCAAGTGGTCAGAACCCTCAGTCGCCGACTCCGTCTGGATTCGATCCTAGAACAGGGAATAACCCTAAATAAAATCATCAAATCTGAGAGACAATAAAGGGGTTATATGTGTGAACAGTTTGAAGTAAATAACCATATGTTGACCCCCGCGCGTTGTGGCGGGGGCACTCTGATTAAATCGTGTTTTATTCAATTGCTTGGTAACATAGTTAAGTACCATCACACCTTAGACGATAGGTTCAAAATGGGTCAGTCGCGAGCAATCTTGGTTTCATACCAGTGATGTCCTTGCAAGGTAAACCCGAACAGTGACTGCATGTTTATAGAATTCTAGAAAACATTATACAACCAGGAACATGATGAGGGTGAGATTGTATCTGGAATCCATTTCCTATATGTTCAAGAAACAAACCATATAATATTGATTGTCATTATTCATCAGGACATTGAGTTGAATTATTGCAAGAGTTTCTTGTTGTATAGTTTCTTGCTGTTAATAAAGGCATGTTATTTTCAAAGTAACATTTAGAGCTGAAAAAATATATAGACCTACCACAGTCAATAGCAAAAACTTTAACTACGTGAACTTGGCACGAAATTCTCTGGCTTCCAGTTTAGTCTGAACTTTGTTGGGTAAGATTCCAGTTTAACTACATGAACCTGGCACGACTGCCATCAGCAAGTTTCGTCATCTGCCATCACCAAGCTCCGTCATCAAGCTTGACACAAAAATATGAAGCAAAACAGAAGTATTAACTCTTAATTCTAAACAAAAATTAAACTAAAACAGTGATAATTTGGAGACTTTTAACAATCGGGAATAGCCACGGTTATAGGAAACCTCCAAAATCATTTCTTCAATGTTTAAAATATAAAAACCAAATAATTTTTCTAAAGGGGAACACATGGAAATTACGAAAACACTGAACACCTGCAACCACCACCACTCCGATCTGCAACCACCACCACTCTCACCTCTAATTTGTCCAAACAACACCACCGTTCGTCGTCAAAACGGTTTCAATCTAAAGGTTACGCGCCGAAATGAAATTCCGCCGAGCATGTTGCGCCAGTACCAGTAAAGTCTCCGTCTTCCGATCTTGGGTTCCAGAAAGTGCACACGCCAAAGTGAGGGTCTCCGCCGTGAGTTTCGCCATGCACAATGATGCACCGCCTCCTCAAACGACCTGAGACCACGCTTTTTGAGCGTCGTCCGACACCTATGGTTATCACTGTAACATTACGCAATTAATACTTGTACGTTACACCATCGACATTAATAAAACGTCAAGTTTTCATATTTATATTCGCATTTATTTATTTTGTCGCATATATATTATAATATATTATATGTGTGTTGGATTGTATTATAATCAAAAAAATAACAAAAATCTGCTCTGGCCGGGGTTCGAACCCGCGCCAGAGCCACACATAACCACATGCACAACCAACTGGGCTGGCCACCTCTTTGTTATCAACCCAGTTACATTATAATTATATACACGCTTTAAAAACCCCCACAGTTGACAAGGAAAGTCAACTGTGGGATATCTTGGTGATCAATCCATCTAATTAACGCGTAATTGAACTATTTTTGGCAAACTCGTGTAATTATCGGCCTTGCACAACACGAATACACGTCAATAACACGTCAATTGTTGACCTTTTTATTCTATTAACCGCGTATGTATTAAACCGAAGGTCAAACCTTCCAATTAACCCTAACCCTAATCCACAGTATAAATTGATGCATTCCGTAGCTTAACAACTCGCTCACAACTCTCTCTCAACCTCTATTGCTTTCTGATTCACTCTGATTATTAGTATTTTGCTCGTTGTTTGACTTATTCTTTGACCCGAAGATAACACTCAAATCATCACTGTGAGTTCTTGTTTTTCTGTGGGTCTTACTTGTCGGCAACCACATAACATAAGCCCTAACATTAATCGGGCTATGGTTGTCTTAATCTTCTGATTGAAAATTCTAGGGTTCGTCGATTTGAAATTGGGGATAAACCTGGAATTCGCTATTGTATTTATTTATTTTGAAACCAGAAACATCACAACCACCGGCCTAGGCCAAGTGGTTGTGACTCTGGTCCTCCACAGAGGTCACCCGGGTTCGAGTCCCGGCTCTGACCGGTTTTTGTTCCTTCTTTTCTTTTCTTTTTTTTAAACAAACAATTAAATATATATATAAATTAAATCCTTTTAATCTTTTAAATTCTTTTTAAAATACCAAAACTATTTTATAAATTCTAAAAAAATTATAATTGTTTAATCTGATATAAAAGTTTTATTTGTAATTTTTATTTTTCAGAAATTCATTTATTTAATAATTATAATAATTAAATCATTTTTATACTATTATATTTATAAAAATCCATTTATATATCAAAACGATTTTATTAAATTCCCCAAAAATTATCCTAACTTTTTATAAAGTTAAACTTTACTGAAATAATTTTTAATTCAGTAAAATCATTTATTTTATATTTTTAATCAATTTTTGTTAGATTTAATCATAATTAAATCATATTAAATCCAATTTTCATCATTTTTGCACCAAAATTTTATACAAATTATTTTTAATTATTTAGAACAGAAATATGATTTTTAAAATAAGAATTCTTTAATTTTAGTATTTTTGAATATTAAAGTTAATAATTGGCTATTTATAAATAAATAGATTTAAAAATCTATTTTAAATGAAATAATTTTATAAAAATTATTTTATTGCTTCAAACACTTTAATGTGCACATTGAAAATTCAAATTTTATAAAAAGACTATCTTTCATTAATTATCCAATTTTCCTTTATTAATTAAGCATTTTAATTTAAATTTCAACAATTGATTATCCCCAAATCGAAACCCTAGGATACACATATTAGTTAATTAGACTTAGACTTATTACATATTACCTTATTATAGGGTGATATTTGGAAATCACTTTGGGCAACACAATTATCATATCTTTTCAACAAGTTAACATTTGCTAAGGTGAGTTTTACATAGCCCCTTTTATTTATCACCGTTTTTGGGTGAAACATGTTATAACATTATCATTGCAATTCAATCATCAATGTGTCTATGTGTTGTCTATGTTGCATTATGTCTTGAGCATGATTAGAGTAAGCACCATTCTAGCATAATCATTAACATTGATCAGCCGACGGTATACATTGATAGATCTATTGGACTGACAATCCCACCCGGATACGTGCCTCCTACCAAGGTTACGTGGGTGTTTGTTATCGCATAACATATTCATTGGGACCATAAGTGTATGGTATGTATCATTTTATAACAGTCAGCAGGGTTGATTATGCACTCGATTTATTTCTAATATGTTCTCACATATGGGCTAGATTAACATGACACATGAATTGCACAACATTTTATTCATTTTATCATCAAAAACCTATGTAATTCTCACCAACTTATGTTGACCCAAAATACTTTCAAAATTAACATGTTTCAGGTAACAACGAAGCTGAGGCTTGAGTTAGCATGAGGATTTTCTTGAAGTTTATTTGAAGTTATTGAAGTTGCTATTTGATATTATGTATTTGAATTCTTAGACATTATTTCACATTTTGGATATTTATGTTTGAATAAATTATTTAAAATTTATGTTATACCATGTGCTACTGAAAACAATCATCAATACGTGGCACCCCGATGTTTCCGCCATCGGTTGGGGAGTTACAGATTGGTATCAGAGCCTTGGTTATAGGGAATTAGGTTATTAGAAATAATCTAGACTATAACCTTAGGGACTAAAACAGTACTTGCTTCTCCTACTTGTAACCCTAATTGCTTCCCTAATCCTATCCTTATCCTATGCCTTAAACCTACATGTGACTACTCTTAATTGTCTGCTGCAATCCTGATCCACCATTAGATTAATAGGACAAAATCCTCAGGTTTAACCTGAACCCCCTTGAGATCCCGTCGAAGTTCTAGATTTTAATAACGAACACGTGCAATCTGGAAGGGTGAACGCCTGTATTCTGAGTCTTCTGTCTAGGCTGGCATTGCGCATATATCCCAATCAGACGAGGGACCCGGATGCCTACCTGGGAATTCTCGGGATGAGTGTTCACTTATAGGCTAAAGCATGTCTTCATATGTTATTAGAATTTAGAATCTTTGATAAGTCAACGTTTTCGTTTATTCGTTTTAATTAATGAATAAATGATTACATTCCTTATATAAACTCTCATTCGTTTCATTGTGTCTATTACAGATCATGCCTCCTCGTCGCAGCACTCGCAACAGCACTGGTGAGAACCACGATGAAGGTAGTGACAACCATGGTCATGAACAAGGTCCTGGTCACAACACTAATGGGGTCGATGCTCAACTGGCTGCGATCATTTCTCAACAAATGGCGCAGCAAATCGCAACTCTGGTTCCCAATTTACTTGCTCAGGTCATCCAATTGAACGGCAACGGGAATGGTCACAACAATGGGAACGGAAATGGCAATGGCAATGGTAATGGACCCCAAGCTTGCACCCTTAAACATTTCAACTCTTGTAACCCTCCAAAGTTCAGCGGTGAAGAAGGAGCTACTGGACTTCTCCAATGGTTTGAGGGTATTGAAAATACCTTCATCAACAGTGAGTGCCCCAACAATTTCAAGGTTCGTTACGCCATGAGTGTTCTCCATAAACGAGCACTCACATGGTGGAATGAAGAAAAGCGTACTCGTGGGGCCGAGGTTGCTCTTGCTATGACATGGGACCAAGTCAAAGAGATCATGAAAGAGGAGTTCTGTCCTCGCAATGAGGTTAAAAAGCTTGAGGATGAGTTCCACACCTTAGCTCAAGATAGTGGGGAAAACCTCGCCTACAACACCCGCTTTCATGAGCTTAGTTTATTGTTGCCTCACAAGGTTACTCCTCTGTCGGTAGCCATCGAGAAGTACATCGGTGGTCTGCCCATGCAAATCCAGGACACCGTTTGGGGTAGAAATCCTGCAACTCTGGAAGAGGCCAAACGTCTAGCGGCCACTCTTACTGATAATCATGTGAAGAACGGTACTCTCGTTCGCAAGGGCACTAAGAAGAATGTTGCCAAAGATACTCCACAGCCTGCAATTGAAGTCAAGCCTGAGACCTCAAGCAACAAAAAGCGCAAGGCTAGAAACTATATGGTTGCTGCTACGCCACCTGCTGCCCAAAACCCAGCCAAGAAACCATACACCGGACCTCACCCTTTGTGCAACACTTGCAAGTACCACCATCCCACACAGGTGCCATGCCGATTTTGTACTAAGTGTCAAAGATATGGTCACCTGGTGAACGTCTGTCGATCTCCTGCTGCTCAAGACAACAACAACCCAGCTCCCAACCAACAAAACAACAGGCCTACTCGTGGTCAATGCTACGAGTGTGGTAACCCTAATCACTACATCAACAACTGCCCTAACCGTAACCGTAACCAAAACCAAAATCAGAACCAAAACCAAAACCAGAACCGCAACCAGAACCAAGGTGCTCGAGGTCGCGCCTACAATCTCAACGCTAACCAGGCTCGTGACAACAACGAAGTGGTGAATGGTACGTTTCTCATTAATAACCACTATGCATCCATATTATTTGATTCAGGAGCTGATAAGTCATTCGTGTCACTGAAGTTTGAACCTTTACTTAACTTACCCCACACTAATCTAGAAGACCCTTTCGTGGTAGAAGTAGCTAACGGGAAGTCTTTTTCGATCGGCTCTATTATTCGTAACTGCTTGTTGAATCTCGATGATCATACCTTCCCTATCGATCTCATTCCCATGCATCTTGGTAGTTTTGATGTTATAGTAGGCATGGACTGGTTGTCAACTCATCGTGCCGAAATTCTGTGCTTCGAGAAAGTCATACGCATTCCTCTCGAATCTGGTGAGATTTTGAAGATCTATGGTGAGAAACTGTAACACCCCAACCGATGGCGGAAACATCGAGGTGTCACGTAGTGACGATTGCTCAATAGCTCATGGTACTAAAGTGAAATTTTGAATACATTGATTAAATAGTTTATTACATTGAAATGAAATACAACGATTCTAAATGCCAACTAAATTAAAATACAATGAATCAAAATCTAAATATAAATCCGAAAGCTTAAATGATGCATCTCAAAACAACCTGAAACATGTACAAAATAATTTTGTCAATACAAAAATGTATTGGTGAGCATACCCTGTTGGAATATATATAGTAGGAAAAATGTTTAGCAATTCATGTGCGGTACCATTTGCAATTATGTAATAAGTAATATCCGTTCAAAACCAAACCTGAAGAATAATGACTAACACATGACTAACCAACTGAATAATGAATTAACAAGACAATGACCAAGATTCTCAACAGAGTCTCAAGGGGGTATACCATAGTACTATTCATTGAAAAGCTAGGCCGCCCAGCGGTTAATGATTTTGACAAGCCATAGACACACCAATTAACATAAAGCAAACACACATGAGAATTGCATTAAGTATAAGAAATTGAAACTTGATTAATATATAGGTACATGAGTCACCCCAAAGTAGTAAAACAGTAAAAAGGGGAAAGATATACTCACAGTTGCGAAAGCGAGCAAAATCCAACTTAAGCGGTCGTAAGCTAAGTAATGGGAATTCTGAGGAATTCAACCTATAATGTGTAAGCATACTAATAAGGGAAATGTCTAAAAAGTCTAAGATAACTAGGGTCTAAGGCATTAGGGTTTGCTAAGTCGATTTGGGGAATTAGAGTTTTAATGATAAGTTGCGTTAGTGTAAAAATCGTATATCACCAATAATATATGGAAGATTGTAAATGTGATTTAAGTAATATAATTATGACCTAGTGAATATTTAGATAAAATTAAGTTTAAATAATTAAGACAAAATAATTCAGTTAATTACTTTAACTAAATTAAAATGAATACGATAATCATAAATGTATAACTAAATATTTATGAGTTTCACAATAATCCAACAAATGGTAAATAAGACATTAACCCATATGAGTATTTCTATTTTATAAGAAAAATATTTATAAAATAGATGTTTAAATTGTATAAATAAATAAATGTTTATTATGTCTAATTAAACGTAAATAAGACTACTAATACCATACATGATCCAAAAGTACTAGTTTCATAGAAAATGAATGAATTCTGATGTAAACAAATTAGAATAATTTTCTCATAATTTATATAAACTTATTTACATTTAAAACTGATTTAATGAGATTAAATCATGTTTAATATGATTAAAAATGGGAAAATTAATAAAAATAAATGTTTTCTTGACCAATAATTTTTATTTCAATTGAGAATGGTTAGAAATAATTACTCAAAAAGTTTGAGATTAAAATCATTAAAAATGATTTTTTTTATTAATTATTTATGATTAAAACAATTTAATTCAATAAAAATATAAAAATAAAACATTTTTCAGAAAATAAAAATGTGGAAATGTTCTTTATAATGTCAAGAAGCTACACCTAAATTTTCATAATTTTTTGGCAAAAGATGGATTTATTATGAATATTTCAAGTTCTATATATATTATATATATATAAAAAAAAATGGAAGGAATAAAATAAATAATTCAGCAAAAAGAAAGGGAAAAAAATTTGCATGGAGAAGGACTCGAACTCGAGTCTGTTTGGTAGAACTCCACCAACCCAACCACTTTCCCTACAAGTCATTTTGTTATTTCTCATGAAAATAAAACATTTTATTATTTCAGTAACCTTCATCTTCTTCCCCAACTTAACAACTAGAAACCCTAACCCTAAGTTTTCAAACAACCTTCAATTCTTCAATGATAGAACCCAATACTATAGGGCTTTCAGAGAATGATGAGAATACAGTGATATGGCATCAAAATATTAGACTTACATACACGAGTGATGGTCGAAAATAAAGCCTCAAAACTAGAGCTGAAATCGTCGATTGGAGGCTTTTAGAAGGCGTTTTGTGATGATTTTTGGTGAGTTTGCAAAGATTAGATGTGCAGAATTTGATCA
Source organism: Ambrosia x helenae (assembly GCA_030844895.1). Lineage (NCBI taxonomy): Eukaryota > Viridiplantae > Streptophyta > Magnoliopsida > Asterales > Asteraceae > Ambrosia > Ambrosia x helenae. Next base: position 25,340,122 of record CM061225.1, read on the forward strand.
CCACAGACGGTTTATAACATAGTAGTTGAAAAAAATCGAGTTTTAACTCGTTTTTAATTCCGATCGGTTACACTTCAAAACCCGGATTAAAAAACTCTTTAAAACGCGTTAATGGTCGATGTAATGAGGGTAATTCGAAGTATAGTGATGGAGAAACGGCTTGGGACCATTAAAACGAGTTAAAGAAGCTGAAAACGCGCGATTGGCCTTCGCCGGAATTTGTGGTCGCCGGCGAGAGCCTTGGCCGGACCACGATCAGCACAGAAACAGGAAAGGGGGTTTTTTTTTAAAAAGTTTGGGGGATTGGCATTTATGGTCCCTCAAGTTATTATAGTTAAGTTTATCACATTTTAGTTAGTTTTCTCCTTTATAAAAACTAACCAAGTTAGCTAACTTAACCCCAAATGTTTTTAAACTTTATGAAACTTTATAAAACTTGAAATTTTTATGAAATCCATTGCGTAGACGTTTCGAGATACGTATTTTACTAAACTTATACCCGATTCATAATTAATATAAAAGATAAAAAAAAATTTTCGCTCTAAAATTAAATTTGAAAATGACGAAATTTGCAAGGGTTTAATTTGAAAATATTTGAAGGCTACTACTGTCAGTTTGACGAAAGGCGAAGGTGACGGATGTCACAGAAACCCTGTGGTGAGCTTAAGCTTATGTCTTGTACTACTGCCCAAAAGTACTTACGAAAGGGGTATACAGCCTTCTTAGCTAACGTGATAGAGAAGAAGGACAAAGGCAAAAGTATCCAAGACATTCCTATTATTCGAGACTATCCTGAAGTCTTTCCAGAGGATTTACCTGGTTTGCCCCCTGCTCGACAAGTGGAGTTTCGTATTGATCTTGTTCCTGGTGCTAATCCGATCGCTAAAGCTCCTTATCGTCTTGCACCCTCTGAGATGCAAGAACTTGCTAGTCAATTACAGGAACTTTCTGATAAAGGGTTCATTCGCCCTAGTTCTTCTCCATGGGGAGCCCCTGTCTTATTCGTTAAAAAGAAGGATGGTTCTCTTCGGATGTGTATTGACTACCGTGAACTCAACAAACTCACCATCAAGAATCGTTATCCACTTCCTAGGATTGACGATCTCTTCGATCAACTTCAAGGAGCAACCCACTTCTCGAAGATTGATCTCCGTTCTGGTTATCATCAGCTTAGAGTCCACAATGGAGATATTCCCAAGACAGCTTTTCGCACTCGCTACGGTCACTATGAATTCATGGTTATGCCTTTCGGTTTGACCAATGCTCCCGCAGTATTTATGGATTTGATGAATCGGGTTTGTAGACCCTATCTCGACAAATTCGTGATCGTTTTCATCGATGATATTTTGATTTACTCTAAATCAAAATCCGATCACGAGCAACATCTTCACTCTATCTTGAGTCTCCTAAAGAAAGAACAACTGTACGCCAAGTTCTCAAAATGTGAATTTTGGCTTAAGGAAGTTCAATTTTTGGGACATGTCATTGATATGAACGGAATTCATGTTGATCCTGCAAAGATCGAAGCTGTGAAGAATTGGAGTGTTCCTACCACTCCAACGGAAGTCCGTTCTTTTCTTGGGTTGGCTGGTTATTATCGTCGATTCATCGCCAATTTCTCCAAGATCGCTGTTCCTCTCACTACCTTAACTCACAAGGGTAAACCCTATGAGTGGGGACCTAAGCAAGAGGAAGCATTTGAAACTCTTAAGCTGAAACTTTGTGAAGCCCCTGTCTTATCTCTACCTGATGGTAATGATGATTTCGTGGTCTACTGTGATGCATCAAACCAAGGTCTTGGTTGTGTTCTCATGCAACGAGGAAAGGTTATTGCTTATGCGTCTCGACAACTCAAGACTCACGAGAAAAATTATACCACCCATGATCTTGAATTGGGCGCTGTTGTCTTCGCACTCAAGATTTGGAGACATTATCTGTATGGGACCAAATGTGTGGTGTTCACGGACCATAAAAGTCTCCAACATGTCTTCGATCAAAAGAATCTTAACATGAGGCAACGACGTTGGGTTGAATTACTTAACGACTATGATTGCGAAATTCGCTACCATCCTGGCAAAGCGAATGTTGTGGCTGACGCACTTAGTCGTAAAGAGCGTGTCAAACTCCAATGTGCGAGAGTTCGTACTGATCTTCAAGATCGCATTCTCCAGGCTCAACACACCTCAGTCACCCAAGGTAACATGTACGATGAAATGTCTTGTGGTGCTGAGACTCAACTTGAAACCAAACCCGATGGTCTCCTTTATTTCCTTAACCGACTGTGGATTCCCGACCGTGATGATCTTCGTACTTTTCTCATGAACGAGGCTCATAAGTCTCGTTATTCTATTCATCCTGGAGCTGACAAGATGTATCAAGATCTTCGTTATTCTTATTGGTGGCCTGGTATGAAGAAAGACATTGCTCTATTCGTTGCAAAATGCCTCACTTGTTCCAAGGTTAAGGCTGAACATCAACGACCATCCGGTATGCTTGAACAACCAGAGATTCCTGTCTGGAAATGGGAGAGCATAGCTATGGATTTCATCACCAAACTCCCTCGCACACCCAAAGGTTTTGACAGTATTTGGGTAATCGTCGATCGTTTGACCAAGTCAGCTCACTTTCTACCTATTCGCGAGAAGTATTCTGTGGAAAGGTTGGCAAAGATGTACGTAAGTGAAATCGTATGTCGTCACGGTATACCTTTGGACATTATTTCTGATCGCGACGGTCGTTTCACCTCTCACTTTTGGGGATCTCTACAAGATGCTTTGGGTACCAAGTTGAACCTGAGCACTGCTTATCACCCTCAAACGGATGGTCAGACTGAACGAACCATCCAGACACTTGAGGACATGCTCAGGGCATGTGTCATCGATTTTGGTGGCGCATGGGATTCTCATCTTCCTTTGGTTGAGTTTTCATACAACAACAGTTATCACGCCAGCATTAACATGGCTCCTTTTGAGGCACTCTATGGTCGGAAATGTCGTTCTCCTGTCTGTTGGACCGAGGTTGGTGAAGCTCGTATTACTGGACCCGAACTAATCCAGGAAACCACAGACAAAATCCAGCTTATTCAGGATAATCTTCTCAAGGCTAGAAGTCGCCAAAAGAGTTATGCTGATAAACGTCGTAAACCCTTGGAATTTCAAGTTGGGGACCTTGTGCTACTTAAGGTATCCCCTTGGAAAGGAGTTATTCGTTTCGGTAGAAAGGGAAAACTAGCTCCTCGATACGTAGGCCCCTTCAAATTCTTGACAGAGTTGGGAAAGTGGCTTACAGACTTGAGCTTCCACCTGAGCTAAGCAATGTTCATCCGACCTTCCATGTTTCGAATCTCAAGAAATGCTTAGCAGATGAGAACCTTCATGTTCCTCTTGAGGATGTGCAAATCGGTGAAAGCATGCACATTATCGAGAAACCCGTCGAGATTGTTGACACTGGAGTCAAGAAACTCAAGCGCAGTCGTATTCCGATCGTTAAGGTTCGTTGGGAATCTAAACGAGGCCCAGAGTTCACTTGGGAACGTAAAGACCAGATGAAGTCGAAGTATCCACATCTTTTTCCACCAGACTCTCCAACTCCAACTTCGGGACGAAGTTCCTAAAAGTAGGGGAGACTGTAACATTACGCAATTAATACTTGTACGTTACACCATCGACATTAATAAAACGTCAAGTTTTCATATTTATATTCGCATTTATTTATTTTGTCGCATATATATTATAATATATTATATGTGTGTTGGATTGTATTATAATCAAAAAAATAACAAAAATCTGCTCTGGCCGGGGTTCGAACCCGCGCCAGAGCCACACATAACCACATGCACAACCAACTGGGCTGGCCACCTCTTTGTTATCAACCCAGTTACATTATAATTATATACACGCTTTAAAAACCCCCACAGTTGACAAGGAAAGTCAACTGTGGGATATCTTGGTGATCAATCCATCTAATTAACGCGTAATTGAACTATTTTTGGCAAACTCGTGTAATTATCGGCCTTGCACAACACGAATACACGTCAATAACACGTCAATTGTTGACCTTTTTATTCTATTAACCGCGTATGTATTAAACGAAGGTCAAACCTTCCAATTAACCCTAACCCTAATCCACAGTATAAATTGATGCATTCCGTAGCTTAACAACTCGCTCACAACTCTCTCTCAACCTCTATTGCTTTCTGATTCACTCTGATTATTAGTATTTTGCTCGTTGTTTGACTTATTCTTTGACCCGAAGATAACACTCAAATCATCACTGTGAGTTCTTGTTTTTCTGTGGGTCTTACTTGTCGGCAACCACATAACATAAGCCCTAACATTAATCGGGCTATGGTTGTCTTAATCTTCTGATTGAAAATTCTAGGGTTCGTCGATTTGAAATTGGGGATAAACCTGGAATTCGCTATTGTATTTATTTATTTTGAAACCAGAAACATCACAACCACCGGCCTAGGCCAAGTGGTTGTGACTCTGGTCCTCCACAGAGGTCACCCGGGTTCGAGTCCCGGCTCTGACCGGTTTTTGTTCCTTCTTTTCTTTTCTTTTTTTTAAACAAACAATTAAATATATATATAAATTAAATCCTTTTAATCTTTTAAATTCTTTTTAAAATACCAAAACTATTTTATAAATTCTAAAAAAATTATAATTGTTTAATCTGATATAAAAGTTTTATTTGTAATTTTTATTTTTCAGAAATTCATTTATTTAATAATTATAATAATTAAATCATTTTTTATACTATTATATTTATAAAAATCCATTTATATATCAAAACGATTTTATTAAATTCCCCAAAAATTATCCTAACTTTTTATAAAGTTAAACTTTACTGAAATAATTTTTAATTCAGTAAAATCATTTATTTTATATTTTTAATCAATTTTTGTTAGATTTAATCATAATTAAATCATATTAAATCCAATTTTCATCATTTTTGCACCAAAATTTTATACAAATTATTTTTAATTATTTAGAACAGAAATATGATTTTTAAAATAAGAATTCTTTAATTTTAGTATTTTTGAATATTAAAGTTAATAATTGGCTATTTATAAATAAATAGATTTAAAAATCTATTTTAAATGAAATAATTTTATAAAAATTATTTTATTGCTTCAAACACTTTAATGTGCACATTGAAAATTCAAATTTTATAAAAAGACTATCTTTCATTAATTATCCAATTTTCCTTTATTAATTAAGCATTTTAATTTAAATTTCAACAATTGATTATCCCCAAATCGAAACCCTAGGATACACATATTAGTTAATTAGACTTAGACTTATTACATATTACCTTATTATAGGGTGATATTTGGAAATCACTTTGGGCAACACAATTATCATATCTTTTCAACAAGTTAACATTTGCTAAGGTGAGTTTTACATAGCCCCTTTTATTTATCACCGTTTTTGGGGTGAAACATGTTATAACATTATCATTGCAATTCAATCATCAATGTGTCTATGTGTTGTCTATGTTGCATTATGTCTTGAGCATGATTAGAGTAAGCACCATTCTAGCATAATCATTAACATTGATCAGCCGACGGTATACATTGATAGATCTATTGGACTGACAATCCCACCCGGATACGTGCCTCCTACCAAGGTTACGTGGGTGTTTGTTATCGCATAACATATTCATTGGGACCATAAGTGTATGGTATGTATCATTTTATAACAGTCAGCAGGGTTGATTATGCACTCGATTTATTTCTAATATGTTCTCACATATGGGCTAGATTAACATGACACATGAATTGCACAACATTTTATTCATTTTATCATCAAAAACCTATGTAATTCTCACCAACTTATGTTGACCCAAAATACTTTCAAAATTAACATGTTTCAGGTAACAACGAAGCTGAGGCTTGAGTTAGCATGAGGATTTTCTTGAAGTTTATTTGAAGTTATTGAAGTTGCTATTTGATATTATGTATTTGAATTCTTAGACATTATTTCACATTTTGGATATTTATGTTTGAATAAATTATTTAAAATTTATGTTATACCATGTGCTACTGAAAACAATCATCAATACGTGGCACCCCGATGTTTCCGCCATCGGTTGGGGTGTTACAATCACTAATGAGTACATTAGCATACAGGGGTACATTTAACCAACCCAATAAACATATCATAAACATAAACATTATTTACCAAAACTTCAGTAGTCAATTCCTCAAAAGATTGACTTGAGTTAGCTTCCTTCCTGTGTCATACACAAAGACCCAACATCTTTTAAATAACTCATATATATAATTTATCAAATTCAAACAAAAATTCACCTAAATTTCTGAATATAATCATGGTGAGACATGGGTCCATCAGTTTCTCGAACATCGGGTCTTCTATCCGAGTCAGGATTAGTCCTCCGTCGCTTACGGAGGTTGGGTTGTGAGAAGACTTTCCGATCACCGGAGACTGGTTTTTGTTCCGGCGAAGTGGGGTTTCCGGTGACGGCATTGTAAGCTTTAATATTTGATCAGAAAGATGATAATAAGTCATAAATTGACAGAAAGATTTGTGGGTTAAGTGCAGATTTGAAGATAAAGAATAAAGATTTAGTTACCCTTTAGGTTTTGAAGAGCAGAGTTGAGATCGAAATCTTTGTTGTATGTGAAAGATGGGTTCTTGTAGAAGTTTGTCTCCGTCTTCTGATCTTGGGTTCCAGAAAGTGCACGCGCCGAAGTGAGGGTCTCCGCCGTGAGTTCCGCCTTGCACGGTGATGCACCGCCTCCTCAACGACCTGAGACCAGGGTTTTTAGCGACCGCATAGAGAAAAGGAAGAGAGAGAGATAGAGAGAGAGGGGGGTGGAGTAGGGATCTGAGGTTTTGTTTTGTGATGTGTCTTTCAACCAGAAGGAGATAAAACCAGGACACACCCCTCAAAACCAGAACCCGGTTTATGGAATACCACCAGTATAACATTTAAAGCTGAGTGTACAACTACCCATTGCATAAACCCATTGCTAATTAGAATATTTTAAATGTTGCAATAAACATGATGTGCGGAATTCTTGAAGAATATAAGTTGCTTAATATATGTTCAACATGAAAAATAGCTACAACAGTGCTTAGTAGTTAGTATATGTATATAGTTTTGAATTTTGATCTATAGTTTATTGATAATTACAATTTGGCGTTCTGTAGTATGTTCTTATCAAACAGAAATTGTGATTAAGCTGTGATGGGTTTCGTTGTTCAATGGATATACTTTCCAAAAAATGAAGTTGTGTATATGTAGTATATAAATATAAATGTATATGTTGTAGATGTATGTGTATGTAGTGTGTATGTGTGCATGTAGTATATATATATGTATGCGCGTGTAGTATGTAACTGTTATGTTGGATTGTTATTTTATAGTTAATTCAAAAAGTGGAAACTTTAATAATTAAGATGAGTTCATACAATTATAGTGTGGTTGTTCTTCTTTCTGGGGAGCCTTGACTACAGGATTATAATTAAAGAAGTGACCACACTCGACTGGAATGTGAGTTTTGACTGCAAGATTATAATTATAATATATAACTCATGTTCTAGAATATTCAACTAAGTTTGTGGATTTCGTAGGTCCATATCTTATGTAAGGTAACTAGGTAAGGGTACACTTGCAGCTGGTTCAGTGGTTCTTATGATTGCCAAGCCAGACTATGGAGTAAAGATGGTTAGTACTCTTCAAGGGGTGGCGATCATGACCCACCCATTCGTTAAAAACGGGCTAATGTGGGCAAAAGTGAATAGTGAATATGGGATCATTTGGGTCAACTCATGTTGACAACGGGTCAATTTGGGTCTACCCTTATTGAATTTAAAGTATAAAAACGCTTATGCCGAGGTAGCTATGAAAAGAGACATCCGCTGCTTTTTTATTAACAAATTGTATATTTTACAGGGGAGTTGGTCATTAACAAAACAGTAAATATTCCTCTAAGATTAATGAGTACAAACTGAATTTCTGTGTACAAATTAGATTAATTACCCAAATTATTCATGATGTAGATATGGAGCTAGAAGCAAGATACCTGCTTCCATGATTTGAAGGAGCATTACAAAGGTACAACATAATGACACATTAGATAATTTATCTAAATATGCTTAGTATTTTGTGCTATTCTTGATACTAATTTTTAAGGAAATATATATCATCAGATAATAAGTCCTACAAGTCCAGAAACTAATAACCCTAACTTTATTGTTAGGCAAGGTAAATTCATCTTCATCACATTAACCTTCGTGTGAATCCTGCTTCAACTCCAAACCATATAAGTCAACCCTATTTATAAATCCACCAATGCCCATGCGCGTGCTACCATTTGGCATCAAGTCCTGTACCGTGGTTAGTATGTGTTAGTTGGATTTTGTCTATTTTTATTTATTTATTAACATTATGTGTGATGTTTTAAATGTACTAGCAAATGTTCAGATCCTTTGCATGATGAGAAAAGGAAACAGTTTGATTTCTAATTCAGGTTCTTCATCTTTGTTAGGTAAATTATATACTTTAATCGTGGTTTATACACCTGGTTATATATGTAATCGGTTAATTTGAGTTTAAAGATTGCATTTAATATACACACATACACTTGAATATATTTTTTTAAGCTGCATTTTATTAATGTTCCGTTATGTTTTGTTAGGCTATTTATACGATTCGGTTGAAAATTATAATTGAAGACGTCGGTTTGGGTTGCAAGTATGAAGATGTTGGTTCGGAAAGTTATTGTTAGCACTTTGATATTTAGACATATGTATTTGTGTTAATTTGTAACTTTGTAACTTTATATGCTTCAGTTAGTTTATATTTGTTTTATTTCTTTGCATATTTTATTTTAATGTTTAGGTGTGTGTGTATATATATATATTATATATATATATTTATTGGTGTGTAACTGTGTATTAGGAATTTCGATGAAATTACTTGCAAATTGAAGAAAAAAATAATATATTTTTAGCTAAAAATATCAAAAGATGCGGTTCTATATCCGCATCTTTAAACATTTTGGTTGCCAAAATTAAAAAACCAAGAGATGTGGTTCCATACCAAAAGATGTGGTTCCTTTGAACCCGCATCTTTTGGCATTTAGCTATTTGATGCGTGGCTATAAGATGCGGGTCTAAAACCGCATCTTATGGCCAAAATAACCGCATCTTTTGGTCTTTTATGTACTAGTGAGAATCCATGAATTCGTTTATAAAAGTTTAACGATTGAGAGATTGTAGAGAATTGAGGGTTGTATAGGATTGAGGGTTGTAATTTCTAGAGTGGATAGGAAGAATTGGTGTGGCAAAATGTTAGATTTTGTGGGGTTTATATAAATTAAATGAATTGTTATTATTTTTGTAAGTTGAACTTTTATTCAACTGCGGTGTGCGCAGGCCTCGTTTCTGCTTGCACTTTGCGCACCCACACACGCCCCCGTACCGTTCAGCCTTTGAGTGTCCTTTAAAAAGTCCGTAAACATTAAATTGGGTTGATAAAAATAATAAAAACTACACCTTGTATGATCCTGATGTTGGGAACGATCATGGTGTAGGATGTGAGAGGATGAGCAAGATGCATTTCGATCACAAAAACACACCGAGAATGAATTTCAACACTAGGTGGAGCATAAATAGTAATTGTGTAATTTTATTATAACAATAACATAAGACTACTCAAAGCTAATAATATCATAATCTGATTTGCTTCAACTTTGTGCATAAACCAAACAAGCTAAAAGGAACATCTCCGAATATATACAAGATTACGGTGGATGTAAATGTCGTGGATTTACCAATTAGTCATATTATACTTCAGTTCAAGAAAGTGGTGAAGAAGATTACGGTTGATGGTAATATAGTAACTAGTGGGTTGGCCGAAACTCTTTTGTAGGGCACATACTAACCTAACATACCTACTATGAACTAACCACTATTACATGAATATTTCTGAATACCTTTGTTTGAAATTCATTATAAATAGAAGCTTTCTTCTTCGGTTATTGAATCCGATGATCATATAGTTTAGATCAAATTAGGCATGTTTGTGTGTATGAATATAACGTAATAATTTAAGAATTCGAATCATTACCTCATGATTAAAAACACAACTTTCACTATTGATTTCTCGATTTTTATATAGTATGATCAAGTTTATAAAACTCTAAGTTTTTTTAAAGTACCAAACTCTATATAAAATGTTATAACAAAACATATAACATCATGAATTGTTTTTTATATGTTTTCTATTTGATATGTTTAAAGTAATTATAAAATTGAATGTCATGCGGGTTTCATAAATTTTCATGACTCTTAACTTTCTTTTAATTAAATATGGTGTTTTAAAAGACATATTTACCCTTAAAAAGTAGTTATTTTATGCATGATGTGTTCTATCATAAGCATTTAGACTTATACCTCTTAAATTTTAAGAAGTCCTTAAAAAATGCTTTATAATATAGATATATATATATATATATATATATATAGATAAAGATAATATAGTATAGATATAGATATACAAAATAAGAAACATATAGTAGTAGTGAGGTCGCAAACTCACTTCTTTAGCAACGTAAAGTATGCAAAATGATCACTCACGTACTTACAAAAACATGAGTAAAACACAAGTGGCCTAACTTTTTTTTATATAGACAAAAATTTGATTAGAACAAGATTTATGCAAATGAGTTAACTTTACGAAAGAACTCTTTTTAAAATAGAAGTTTTAAATTAAATTGCAAGTCAAAGAAATGAGTTCCAACAATGGAAAGTGATCATCAAACTTAGAAAGGAACAAAACCTACTTCCCTTGTGTAAATAAAGATGTCAACTATTGGGCTTTAGTCATATTCTTATCTTCCAAGTTAAACTCCATTTTATTTGTCTTCCGTTTAATGTCTGGATATACGGAGAGAATAAAATCCAGTATTTACTCCTCCTCAAGTTGGTGCATGGAGATTCACAATGGCCACTTTTTGAGTAAGTTATGAAAGCTTTGTGTTCCTAGTGTTTTGGTTAGTAAATCGACAATTTGTGCCTTTGTATGAATCTCCATGGGTTGTATTTCTTTTTTATTCGCTCCTTTAACAAAACAACAATCCGTTTCTATGTGTTTAGTTAATTCATGAAATACAGAGTTGTTGGCAATGTGTCTTGCCACTTGGCTGTCGGCAAAAAAATGTGTAGGTCCATAGCATGGTGTTCTGAGCTCCTTTAGCAACCACCCCCATCCATAAAAATTCACTGCCCGTGGATGCCATAGCTTGGTACTTATGCTCTATCGATGAACAAGAAACAACCGATTATTTCTTCAAATTCCGTGATATATATGGGAGCCCCCCCCCTAAAAGTAATAGGTAAATTGTTCTTGACCTTCTTGTAATAAAGTAACAAAGCCAATCGGAGTCACAATAGGCTGTGTGGTTTGTCCCACCATCTTTGGTAAGAAGAATACCTTGTCCGCTGTCATTTTAAGGTATCGTAAGACATGGTATGTAGCCTGAAGATGGCTCACGTACTCTAGGATCAGTAACAAAATGGCTTAAGACATTGACCTAATAAGCGATGTTAGGTCACGCTTTTTGCAAATAGAGAATTCTACTAATGATTCTTCTATATTTGTTAGTGTCGACGCGAGCTTCGCCTTCACGTTTGTATAATTTCACATTTTGTTCCATAGAGAATGAGCTTTTTCGACAACCCATCATACATGTGTCCTCTAGAATATCCAATGTATCATTTTGTTGGCTAAGAACCATGCCATGTTTCGTTCATGCCAGTTCAATACTAGAGGACCTTGATCTTTGATGCTGAATTCTTTGCCTAGGAAGCTTTGGCTATTTTCAATTTTGTTCATATCATATCCTGTGATCATAAAATTGTCCGCATAAATGAAAGCAGCAACAAAGACTCCTCCCTTGAAAAGAATATTAAGTACGTAGACAGCTTTTGATTGCTTAAAACCAAGTCCTTGCAAGGAGGTGGTAAACTTTTGGTACCAATTTATCGATGCTTGTTTAAGGCCATAAAATGATCTCCTAAGTTTGTAGACTCGGTTGTCACTTGCTTTGCGAAAACCTTGTGGTATCCTCATACAAAATCTCTTCATGCAAGAACGCATTATTCACGTCTAGTTGACGGGTATGCCATCCCTTCTTAATTCACTGCTACGGCTAAAAGGCTCTGAACAATAACTAACTTTGCAACCGTTGCAAAAGTATCGTGGAAGTTGATGGTTTCCATCTGTGATACCTTTGGTAACGAGTCATGCTTTGTACCATTGTATTTCCCCACCTGGTTTGTACTTTATTTTGTATATCCATTTTAGTTTTTAAGTCAACGGCATGTTTCCCTTATGACAATTCTTCGTTAGGATAAGAATAACTGAAACGAAAATGTAAGTATTTGTATTGTTTTAACAATATATGAACCTTAAATTTTATTTTGTTATAAAAAAAATATGATTGGAATTCATACATAATAGTTTGCCTACTGTTCTTCGATTTGAAGCATCTAACACCTAACATCTCATCCCTCATATCTATATGTATATCTATATCTATCTATATCTATATCTATCTATACTTCTATACTATCTTATAAAGCATTTTTCATGGACTTCTTAAAATTTAAGAGGTACAAGTTTTATTTCTTATGATACAACACATAATGTATAAAATAACTACTTTTTTAAGGGTAAATATGTCTTTAAAACACTATATTTAATTAAAAGAAAGTCAAGAGTCATGAAATGTTTATGAAACCTCATGACATTCAATTTTATAATTACTTTAAACATATTAAATAAAAAACATATAAAAAACAATTCATGATGCTATTTGTTTTGTTATAACCTTTTATATAAAGTTAGGTACTTTATAAAAGTTAAAGTTTTATAAACTTGATCTTGCTATATAGAAATCGGGAAATCAATAGTGAAAGTTGTGTTTTTAAATAATGAGGTAACAATTTGAATTCTGAAAGTATTTCGTTATATTCACATATATAAACATGTCTAATCTGATCTAAACTATATGATCACCGAATTCAACAACCGAAGAAGAAAGCTTTTGTTAATACTGAATTTCAAACAAAGGTATTAAGAAATATTCATGTAATAGTGGTTAGGTTCATAGTAGGTATGTTAGGTTAGATTGTGCTCTACAAACGAGTTTTGGTTACACCCGATTGCATCGCGCGGGCCAACCCACTAGTTAGTCATATACTCATATATGTCATATATTTGCCAAAAGTCCAAAACATTGAAAATGCTTCTACAACACATGCTTCTTTTGCTTCATGAGTGATTCTCTCCATCTCGAGATTCTTCGATTTTGAATGAATTATCGCCATTTTCAACTTATGTAACGTATGTAAAGCTTTTCATCTTCCCTGACCCAATTTCAAAAATGCAAATACAAAAATCTTGTGATTAGCAATGACAAACAATTAACAAATCTGAACCCAATGAGCAAACCAAAACATCCAGGACAGTAATGGAACAAGTCTTTGGACATACAAGATCAGTTTTATAAATTTCACGGGTATGGGACAGATTATCATTAGGTGATACCAATTACATGAAACATTAGTACATTACAAGATGCTGGGTCAAAGATTAATTCTCTAACATAATTACCTGTATGAAATTGTGGAATTTGTTTAGTGTACAATTAGTTTTGGACTTGAAAAACAATACAATGACGCAGAAAAGTTGGGGTTACTTCGTTATGAACATATATACGTAGGCCCATGTCGTTGAACAAGTTTTGTTTATGAATTGTCGATCCAAAACAGATTGAAATTTGAAAATAATGTTACACACGACTAGGGCTGAGCACGAGCCGCGCCAAAACGAGTGGACCTTTGCTCGTGCTTAGCTCATTTACAAACCGAACCGAGCCAATCGGCTCGTTTACAACCGAGCCAGAAACTGAGCGAGCATTTTTCAAGCGCATATTTTTTGAGCGATCATTGACCGAGCGGCGAGTTTTTTCGACAACCATAAATTTGGGATGTTTCTTTTAATGTTCTCACTGCCTAGTAATGCCTAAGGTTCGACCGTTCCAAAGTTGATAATAAGTTTGAGGTATGGTTGTCCGAGAATGAAGCTCAAGTTGAGGTCGGTTAGGCGATAAGCTAACTACAGAGAGCAATTGTTGCATTGTGATGTAGGTTGATAGTGGAAGACGATTGATTGCGGATAACTAATGAGAATAGGAAGTCAAGCATGTCTTTTCACGACTTAGGATTTTACAACTAAACTTAGTGTTAAGTTATCATTGGGTTAACTAGACCAGAAACTATAAATATAATTGCATATATGCATATATATTGAGTCAAACCCAATAGAATGGTATATATAAAACCATAAATATAATTGCAATTAATGTATGTGTATATATAATAAATTAATAAAAATTATATCGAGCCGAACCGAGCCGAGTCGACCTTTGGTCGTGCTTGGCTCGTTTACAAACCGAACCGAGCCAATCGGCTCGTTTACAACCGAGCGAGCAAATTTCAAGCGAGCGCCGAGCGATTTGAACAGCCCTACACACAACTCACGTCACATGTGCACAATTTGTTTTATTTTTTTAAATACAAATACACCATAACTTGCACCGAAGAATGAACTCTGAACCTTTCGTAACCCAAACCCAACCAGTTTAACAAAACGTGTGCACGGGTTTTAGAGATAAATTAACCCAAAGGCCAAATCCACTTAGGCTAAACACAAACCCGTAAATTCATGACAAACTCCGATCGTGTTAAAACTTTACACCCTATTTTTGATGGCTTTCTAGATCCTACATATTTGTATTAACAACTTTTTTTCTCCCAGTCATTAAAGGCAATGCCTTCGGCATTTTCACAAGACTAAAAGAATGGTACAATTTAGATTTTGTTATCATTTTTTGGTCAAAAACTAGGTTTTAGATGCAACACTTTTATTTGGATGACTTGGGCAAAGTTGACGAGTAATCAGTGCAATAATATAACAACTGACCATACAAAGAAGCAACCACAAATAATACATGGATTTCAGGCATCAAGTATTTAAGTTCTCATCCATCACACAACACCTTCAGGCAGGGATACAAAAGACAGACCTCAACTCATAAAAAATAACACCAACTCGCTTTATGCTACTGCACCGTTATCTACTCCTGCATAGATAGGACTACAATTCAACACAAAATGCATATTCACAAAGATACTACTAGCTTTACTATAGAATAGCATAAATGCGCCAAGATTCTTGATTTAACACCCCCCCCCCCCCAAAGTAGTCGAGTGGTGGAATTACTATCCTATAATGACTATTTAAGTATCATATACCGGATCTTACCTTCAAGAGATGCAATTTTAACCCATTTACTTATTAGTTGGTCGATTTGGGTTGTGTTTTTTAATCTCAAACGGATTAAATTAAAAAAAAAAAAAAAAAACCTAAACGAGGTATGACTAGTTGAAAATCGTCCAAAATTATTTTTACTACATACAACCTGCTAGATCGTTTTTATTTTAAGATTTATACCGTTATGGCAGTAACATAGTTTTGTAATGATATTAACTGCACTATGTATCTAGAAAAGGTTTTAAAAGAATGGAAGCAAAATACGTGCTGGCTGGCCCACTTTAACCAGTCACCGAACCAACAGACCCGCCAATCATGACACATCTAATGTATTGTATATACATAAAATGTCTTGTAACTTTATTAATTAGGATTTTGATGTCACATGACTGATAATCAAGCTGTGACCTTATATACAGTGCCCTTGCGAACATACAAGGCCAATGAACCGTGTGACATATGCAGACTGTTTATCTTCTAAGCAACAGATACCCCATTTTTTATAAAAAGTTCATTCCTATGCTTTTATGTTAGTATATTGTACACCAAACACCTACATATGGCACATACACAATAAATAAACAAATAAATATGAATTCACATACCTCGTCATCGTCGTCGTCATCATCCTCCTTCTTAAGTTTGGTGGTACCACCTTCCTTATCAAGAGGTAGCTTCATCCCTCCAAAGGGTGTGTCCACATCGATATTTCCTTTCATGGAATAGCCAGTGCCTTTCCTCTAATCATGTCCCATAAAGCAGAACCGCAATCCTTAGGCCTAAAAGTGATTGGAATATCAAGGTAAGTAATACCATTTTTTTTAATATTCTCAGTTTTAGCAAGCTCTGCGCCTCCGATGCTGACATCACACAGCCAAATCTCGTAGTCAAGTGCATTGAGCCCCAAGTCAAAATCATTCTTGTTTTCCAACTTCAAATGGAGAGTTGCAACAGTTTCCTCAAATGAGAACTTTTCAAACTTTATCTTCTCAATGTCAACATCAGGCTTGTAAGGTACTGGGATCTCCCCGGTTTTCTCGAGGGGCAGAGTCAGCCGTCCGAAAACAGGCACGTCAACAATTAAGTCAACTTTAACTCTGTAAGGTATGATGCTGCCAGGCTGTATATCTTCATATGTGTTCTGTATGTCATCGTATATCAGACAAAGTGGTATTTGCACAGTTTCTGAACCATGTGCATGGATCGTCCCAGCATCAGGAATCAATCCGGAAATTAGTTTCCTACCATCACTTTCGATTAAGTAATTGATGTCAATAAGAGGGATGGGAATTGGGTTTGGGTTAGTGACAAGCACATCTACAATAATATCAGCCTGCTCAAGGTTAATTTTGGGGATGTGAATTGCAGCGACATCAGCAGTAGGCTTTCCGAATCCTATTGTCTCTTCAATCTTTTCACCAATATCTTGAATAAAGTCCTTTACCTTCCCCAAAAATCCACTATCTTCACCTTCTTCACCTTCTTCATTTTCTTTCTTCTTAGCGCCTCGTTCCACTATCTCTGGTTTATCGCATGAAGACATACCTTGAAAATAACAAATATATTGGCATTACATCATTAGCTTAAAACAGACTTTAATTTACACAGCCAGTTGTAAACAATACCAAGCGAAGGTAACTAAGGGAAACACTCGTTTTGGTTTTAAAAAGTGGAAGGCGCTCTCAGGTGTTTAGGTCATGAAAGCCAAAGCGCTATGTGTCAGGCGAGACTCAAGCCTCGAGAGCTTCACATAAGTGAGGTGCTGCTCTATGTACAACCAAATAAGCTTTTATCCACAACTAGAAGCTACATCTCTCTCACCTTTACACAAATAAGCCTTTTTATTAACCATACATAATTTCTTTTACATATCAAAATCCTACTGTAGGCAGTAGGTAGCCCTACAGACCCTATTGGAGTGCTGCACAGTGGCGGACCTTGAACACGTATATAGGAGTGGCCGAAAGTCACGGGACCCTTAAATTAGAGGGGGCAGACTCATTACGTATAAAATTTTCAGACGAATACGCGTAAATTTACATTGCTGAGTAGGGGGGGGGGGGGGGGGAGCACCCCTGGCTCCAAAGAAGCTTCACCTACGGTGCTGCCGACCATATTTTTGACCAGTTTTGAACAGGTGTGCATGAGGCACTTCCCCTAAGGCCTAAGGCGTTTTCCATATCGCCCCGCACCTCATGCACACGTTTTAAAACAACAATGATCAATCCTACATTCCTACAATACTTTTAGTCCCAGTTTTCATTTTATCAATTCGG
Source organism: Ambrosia x helenae (assembly GCA_030844895.1). NCBI lineage: Eukaryota > Viridiplantae > Streptophyta > Magnoliopsida > Asterales > Asteraceae > Ambrosia > Ambrosia x helenae. The sequence continues at coordinate 25,357,770 of CM061225.1, forward strand.
TTTTCTAACATACACTTTAGTCAACTCATGTAAAATCCTAAAAAACTAATATCTTAAAGTTACAACACAACCGTCTTTTGATTTGAAGTATAAAAGTTTACAAGAGTGGAAAAATCAGATCAACGCACAACAGGAAGCATTTGACTATAGTCATAGTGCATTGACTTCATCACAATCCATGGATTAATATTCAGATAACCAAAAAAACAAGTAATTAGCTCAGATTCAACATAATCACGTTACATGAACTCAAAACTACGTCCGATTGCTCATAATAACTAACAGATCATAAAATCGAAAGGATCGGTGGTACCTGCAACCGTCTTTTGAGTTAAACCTGCAGCGATTAGATAGATGAGATTAAGTAAGTAAAACAAGTAGAAAAAAATAAATAAAATCTGGATCGGATCGGAGCAGAGTTTATAGATCTATAGATGTAAGAAGAAAAAAATGTTAGGACAGAGAGAGAGAGAGATATGCACCTGTTGTTGCCTGAGATGAGATATCAAGTGTGTGTGATCATATCCCGCCTTAAATAAGTTGGTTGCACCGTCCAATCATCACAAATCACACGCTTTAGCCACGTCACAAATATTTTTTTGTTAAAATATACGGGGGAAGAGAATTAATACAAGCCGACAATTGATTATTTTATCTACTAACAAAAACTATATTGACTATAGAGAAACTCCGGGCCAGGCAAAGAGCAAGGGAAACCCCATTTACACAAAGAAACAAATTACATACTATAGTCACATAATCGCATGATTGGTTTTTAAGGTTTACAAATATTACATTCTTAGTCTTTTTTTTTTTTTTTTTTTTTGAACGGCCAATTAGAATCACTCACGGACCACTAGAGTATCATCGTGCCACCAGTGTTACCACGCGATCATATTCCACCACCAAGTCACCAATTCAGGAGAACCCCCTTGTGAGATTCAAACCCAGGACCTTATAGTCCCTAAGTCTTATCTCACCACCAAGATGCCGCTGGCTACAGTGGCGGAGAGACGTTTAAATGATGGTGGGTCTGTGCACCGTAAGCCCAAGATTCCTAGAGCAAAATAATTTAGTTGGCCAAAAATCCTAATATTGTTGGGCTATTGTTCTAATTATAGAAACGCAAGTATTGGCGAAGTGGTACAAAAAGTCAATGAATATTTATTATATTTTAATTTTGTAGAGACCATAGTTGGTTACTAGCTTTCTACTGTTAAATAATTTTATTTTCCATCTTTTAACTATTGATTTATTTAAAATTGTGTATGACTGTATGTTTTGTAATTATAGTTCCATTGTGTTTTATTTTATTGTTTCATATTTCATTCTAATTGTTGATGTTTAGTTTTGTTTATAGATTCGTTTAACTAAGTTAAAATAGTTTTAAATTACTGAAACATTTTGTTTGTTTAGCTTAATTACTTATCTGAATTTGGGAAAACACTAGCCTCCTTTGATGTTTTGACATGATATAGCCACTAATTGTTTAGCTATAAAAGGATACTACGACAATAACAAGTTATAACATACTAAAACATTCTATTAAAATAGATTAAAAATTTGAAATGAAAAGTTAAACCTTATAAGTTTGTACTTTTTTTCAACCTCTAAACATATAGAAAAAATTAACCATTGTCCAACAAGGTTCAACTGTAAGTGTGGTATTTAAAAAACAATACGGTGGGAGATTATTTATTTTGCTTTTCTTAACCGGTCTACTTTGAACAAAAGCATTTTTCGCCCCCCCCCCCCCCCCCCCTTCAAGCAAAAATTTCTGAATCCGCCACTGGCTGGCTATAAGGCCTTTGGCGCATTCTCAGTCTTAATGCTTCAATAATTACACAGGTGATACTTGAGTTTAATAAATCTACACTGTGTGTTCCCTCTAACATCACTGTGGGTTGGCTAAATGCACCCCCCCTCTTTTTACTTTTCACACTTCTTTCTAAAAATGTTAGTTTTAAAGTTGTCAAAATTGACCCCTACAAAAATAAAACTTGGTTTTATAATTTTAATACTTTCTTGAAACGTTTAAATATTTGGGATAAGACTTGGCTATATAATTTAATTAAATTTTTAAATGTTTAAAAAAATAGTGTTATCTAATAATGGTTATATTCGTTTCTCCCAACTCCAAAGTTTTTAAATTTGTTACAGTAAATCTTAGTATGAATTTAACTTTGGTAGAGGGTTATTCTAGTTCGTTTGTTTACGTAAATATATGTTAGCATAATTTGATTATCAGATAATTTTTAGATCACGTCACCATTTTTTTTTTTTTTTGAATTTTAATATTATTGTATTGACAGTTAATTTAGTTTTTTATACGTGGGTAGTTATAATTGAAAAACACTAGGTACATTGTTATATAAAGTATACATAATACGAACATTATTATTTAAACTATACTAGCTGATTATTCTGGGAGAGTCACGGGTTGAAAAATCTAATTTTACGTGATAACCTATTGCAAATGGCTTAAGTTAACTAACCACAAAATCTCTCAATCATTGCATTTCATACTATTTTAAATGATAACATGGCGATTGGGCTGATTTTCAACATCGTTTATAAGAACCTGTTTTAAAAGAAAAAACATGATTAATGAATAACATGAACACTTTGTGTGTTTTTTTTCCTGTATAAACGAAACCCCACAAATAATAGTCGATTTTTTCTCCGTTTTTTATATAGCACTATGGTACTCGTTAGAAAGATAATAAAATGCTCGTTAATTTGGTGTAATTTTTTCTTTAAAAGATATAAACGTTTAAAATTTATGGGAAGAAACATGAAAGAGAAAATTTTAAATTTTTTTTAAAATTTTTTTTCCTAAAATAATTCAATTTAATTTTAGTAATTGAAAAGAGTTAATAGCCATTTTCGTCCCTGAGGTTTGGGTCAGTTTGCCACTCCAGTACAAAAGTTTATTTTTTTGCAATTCCTTCCCTAAGGTTTGGATTTTTTTGCCAAATTCGTCCTTTTCACTAACGCAGTTAAAAAATCTCGTTAAGGTCAGGGGTAGTGTTGTCTTTTACCCACTTTAATGAAGGACAATATTGTCATTTGATAGCCTATCCCCACCCCACCCAACCCCATCCCCTTTACCCACCCCACCCCCTTCTCTCTCTCTCACATAAAACACACACACACTCTCTCTTCTTCTCCATCGGTCACCTTCTCCGACCATTCTCGGCTGATCTCCGTCACCGGAAACAACCACCGAATACCACCTTCTTAAGCGTGCGTGGGACCAAGCGAGATACTACAGAAGAGACATCACCTTCTCCGACCATTCTCCGGCTGATCTCCGACCTATCTCCGGCGACCCTCATCAGTCGACAATCCACACCCGGGTTCGATCTCGTTCAAGCACCCATCAATTGATTAACTGTTCATATTCGGATCTGTTCATCTCCATTACCATCATGTAACCTTCCCGACAACCGATCAACCGATTAACTGTTATTCCCTCTTAATATTTATACGAGAACACAGAACCGGTTGACTCAATCCACACCTGGGTTCGATCTCGTTCAAGCTCCCGAGGAAGAAGACAAAGAGAGTATGTTTATTATTATTATTATTATTATTATTGCAGAGATATAGAGAGGGGTTCGATCTCGTTCAAGCTCCCGAGGAAGAAGACAAAGAGAGTATGTTTATTATTATTATTATTATTATTATTATTATTATTATTATTATTATTATTATTATTATTATTATTATTACCAAAAGTTGGTCTTTGTTCATTGCCACTCAGGCCACTTACCGCACAACCTACAACATTTGGAGGTGTTGGATCAGTTTGCTCTTGTTTGCTAAGTAAGAACTTGCTATCTTGACACTTAAGTGTTTAGCAAGTCCTTGTAAATCAGATTATAAGCACAGCGGAATGTTATAAGTTAAAGCAACACTTTTTATACAAAGGCAGAGTTATAACTCCCCTTGATGTTTGAAACTAATAAATGACAAAGTATTTATTATGAATCTAAGTTGTAAATGAGAATTAGATACTTAGAGAGATTCACAATAAATACAGAAATGGAATATAACAATGAGAGTGTTTGAAGGATTTTTCTGTTGAAAATCAATGTCTAAAATAGAAGGTTGAAGCCTTCTATTTATAGACGATTACATGCATGTATCTTGCCTTGTAAGCAAGCACAGAAACTCCAGTAACAAGTTGCACAAGTTGCAACATTGAAAGAAACAAATACAGCTAAAAGTAATATTAAACAACAAACTACTGATGCAAAAAGGCGGTGGAAAATATCTTCTGCTAAGTGCTGATGAAGGACAACTACTGAAGAGTAGTTTTGTCTTCAGTACTTCTGAAGTGAACTTGTCTGGTTTGGACTTCAGAACTTCTGCAACTTCAGCACTTCTTCATATCATCTAATCAGCAGTTTCTTGTCTTCTCTTCAGTACTTCTATACTTAGCCAAAATGACAGAAGTGAATTAGACTAAGGTTTACAAAAGTGGTTTCACCAATCCTCTTTGTCCTAACAATCTCCCCCTGGATTGATGAAGCCAAAACCTTACTAATTCCTTATGTGTTTCTTCTGTCTTGAACAATCTTCCATATCTCTTTGTACATGGTGTTCTTGAGCTGGTTGTACTGACCATCAGATAGAGATCCTCTCTGTGGTTCTAGATGTTGAATTGTGAGCAGGTCTTGTGTTGACAGTTTCTTCAGATCACTGATCTTCTTGTAAGCCCTGCTTGAGAAGTCTCTTCTTGTCAACAGTACTGAGTTGTTATCAGTAAGTGACCATCTGATGATAGGGATCTTTGACTTGTTAAAGTCGGAAGAATAGGGAACCAGACTTGTCCCTTGGGTTGATGGTCCTGAGTGCTGGATGTCTTCAGTTTCAGATAGCCTCAGGTGGGATTCTCTTCCTTGTTGTTGTTGTTGCATACCAGGCATCTGAACAGTTGGGAGATGGTGTTCAGTCACTACTTTGGTATGCAGCTTTTCTTTGATTGTCTTTTGTATTTGATAAGCAAAAGTGGAAGGATCCCTGAACTGTGTTAACAGAGGTTTCTCCTCAATGTCAAAATCTGAATGGACTATTGAACTTCCTTCAAGTAGTACCATTTTGAAATCAGTTTTGACATTGTCCTCTGCCTTCTTCTTCTGAGCAGCAGATCTTCTAGATGTACCAGAAGTTCTAACTACTGATCTTGAAGGATCAGCAGTTTGAAACTTCTCAGGATTTGCAGCCTTGGCAGCCAAGTATTTTCTATATGTATCCATTAGTCTTTCTTCTTTCCATCTGGATACAGAGGCTTTTGAACCATATCCTTCTGCTACTAGCTCTTCTATTATCTGGGCTCTCTTGGCCTTTCCATCTTTGCTTGTGGCCACTTTGTCTGCAAGCAGTTGTGCTCTTCTTATCAGCTCTTGCATAGAGAGTCCTTTGAGTGTAAAGGCTTTAGTCTTGCTGTTCTTGGTAATATAAGACACCAGTTGTTGTCTTTTATCCTGTTCAGCAATCTCATCAAGGCTAGCCTGCCTTTGTAGTTCAGCTGCATAAGCCTGAAGTTTTTCTTCATGGCTTAAGTCCAAATCATCCCTTTCTTTCAGAGTTTTCCAAATCTGATCTTCTCTGGCCTTTTTGTTGGCTGCAATTAAGCTCTTCTCTAATAGTTCAGCTGATTGAGAGATGGGAGAAGGGTTTAATACAGTCATTGTTGTAACAGATGTAGGCCTGATGGGATCAGATGTTGGTTGAATGGGAGCAGTGGTTCTGGAAGGTTCAGTGGTTTGAGGTTGGGAAGTGTTAACTTCTGATGTGCTGACAACTGCTGATGGTTTGTCAGCTACTGAAGGATTGTCTTCAGTACTTTCTGATTCTTCATCAGAAGTTTGGTCATCAGAAGTTTCTTCATTATGCCTTAGGGAATCTTCAGAACTTTGGGTCTCATCTTCTTTCTCAGCAGCTTCAATTTCTTCAATTGAGACACCAAACTGTTTGGCCAATTTTTCTTTCCTGGCCTGATCTTTCAGATCTCTTTCAAGGAGTGCCACTCTTGCCTTTACCCTGGCTTGGAATGACTCCTTAGGTTCCCTGATCTTCTCCCCCTTTTTGGATTCATCAATTTTAACCCTTGAAGCAGAGGGTTGGGAGAATTGTCCTTGAAGATGAGCAATCTGTTGGCTGTTGAAGTCTATTTTGTTGGACAGATCGTTCATCTTGGTCTTGATCACTCCAAATTGGTTCTTGATTGACAGCTCCAAGTCAGCTGTATATGTTTGGAAGTGATTTCTGATGAGTGTATTCATCATGTGGTACAGGGGACCCTCTGGGCTGCATAGCTGGTTCAGGTCTATGCTTGTTTGCCCAGGGAATTGGGTAGGCATTTGTTGTGAAGGGGGTGTTTTTGGGAGATCCTCATGTTGTACAGAGGATGCCACTATAGGGGTTTTAGGGATTGAGTGGGCTTTAACCTGTGCAGAGGTGACTGGCTTCTTGAGCCTGGATACCTTTGCAGCAGGACCTTCAGAAAGTGTCGTCAATTCAGTAGTTTTGAATTGTGAAACATCATCCAAACTAATGGAATCATCTGAATCCCTGATGTTGCCCTCAGTGAGGACTGTCTCAGTTAAATCATGAGCTGAGCCCAACTCAGTTCTCTCATGAACCTCTGTTTCTTGGTACTGAGGATTTCCTACTTCAGGCATTAAGCCTTCATCAGTAGTTGCCACATCTGAGGTCTTAGCTATGTTACTTCTATCCTCAGATCCACCACTGGGTGGTAACTGAGTAGTAGCAGCCTCAGATGCCCCAAGAGTCTCTAAAATTGGGCTTAAAGACTCTGGTCCACCCTCATCTCTTGGGATAGGGCTAGTGATGTCCACATCCATGTCTGATGTAGTAGTTATGTCCCCTGTTTGTTGTGGTTGATGGGGACTGACATGATCAGATGGGACATTCTCTTTTAGCCCAGAGAGAAGTTTGGCAATTTCTATTGCCTCTTGTTCAGAAATTTGTGGGGATGGTTCAGTAGTTTGGGCAATAGGTTGGTGTTCAGCAGTTTCAAAAGAAGAGTGTGTTTGATATGTTTTTCTAAGTCTTTTTCTTTTGAATTGAACAGATATGGGTGCTCTTGGAGGGGTTTGAGATGGATGAGACTGAGAGGGTGTTTCAGTCTCAACTATTTGAAGAGCAGAATGCTCATGAGCATGTTCAGGCATCTCAACCTCCTGAACAGCTTTTCTTTTGGGTTGGTGGGGTGCAGTTTTTGTTGGCTTGGGCTTTTTGGCTTTTGGTGGTGTGAGTTTGGAAGATGTGGGCTTCAGGGGGACTTGTTGTTGTTCTCCCTGATCATCTTCTGGCCAGGCAGCCGGTTTGTTTAGTCTTGAGTATGCTTGTGATGTTAAAGGGTTTAAAGTTGAAATTTTTCGCACAAGCACCTCATTACCCAGTTCCCCTATTATGCATTGCATAATGAACCTTGGGTACAACAAAAACTTTTTCTTGGTATTATTGTGATGTAACACCAACTCATTGAAAAACAGTTTTGATGCCCTGAATTTAGTTTCATTCACAATGGAATGAAATATTGGTTGAAAAGTGGAGGGCATCTGGTCATAAGACCCTGTTTTTGGACTCAAACACATAATAATATAATGAAACAAAAGTTTGTATTTTGGTTCAAAATATTTTTTGAATATTGTAGCATGGGAGAGAGTACCTTGATAACCACACTCAGTCATGGTTAGATGAATATCAGTGTTAGCAACATGGTCAGGGGCAGCTACATCATCCAGACCCAGTCTTGTTGCTAGTGTGGCCGGTGTGATGGTCAGTTGTTTCCCTTTTATCTTTGAGTTGAGGGAAATGACCTCACCACCCATTGTAACCGTCTCAGCATTTGCCCAGAACTCATTCAGAGTTTCAGTGTGAATTGGTGGGTTTATTGTGAGAGCAGTAAAGTATTGGGATTTGACGACAAGATCAATGATCTCATCGTATTGGGACCAGCCTTCTTGTTTTTCAAGAAAGGCTCTTTGATTGTGTCCCTGTTTTAGAACTAGAGCCATTGTGGTTTGGGTGTTTGATCGAACAGTGGATTTTGCAGGTTTAGGTTGAGAGAGTTTTGAGAGAGAGGGAGGGATATTTTTGAGTTTGAAAGGATAAGTGTGTAGAAAAGGTATTTATTAGAAGTTTTAACCGCTTGAATCTTCTTTATTGGAAGTTTTAAAACCGCCTTTGGTTAAAAATCTCTTTATCAGAGGTTTTAAACTGATTAGGTCAAACCTCTGATGATGGGAAAAGTCAGATTTGCCCTTTTGACTTAAACTGCTGATGAAGGATTACTTCATCAGTAGTTCCCATTTTCTCTTCAGTAGTTTTAACATCTGATGAGAAATGTTTTTTATAAATACTTTATTCATAACTTCTGAAGGTTATTTTATCAGAAGTTACACACTTTTTCAGAAAGTTATCCCATACTGATGATTTTTGTTCATCAGTAGTTCTCTCATACTGATTTTTGTTTAATCAGTAGTTTGTTTTTCAGAAGTTTTGTTGCAGACTTTTGTCATTTGTAAGTGGAAACCAGAAAAAAGATGGAAAAGGTTAACTTGAAATCCACCAAGGTAAACAGGATGGAATCAAGGATGGAAAAAGGAAAAAGAAAATTTTGATGTTTTATGCATAACAGTAGTGATTGATGTAGAAGTTTGATGTAGAGTTGGGTAGAATCAAGTGTTAACTTGGATTCTAACTGATATGCATAAAAATAAAATAAAAATAAAAATAAAAATAAAGTAAACACTTACAAATTTAGCATTCCAAGCATGGATACTAACTTCTGAAATGTTGATGTGTCAAGTGGTTTAGTGAAGATGTCAGCTATTTGATTAGCTGTTGCTACATGCTTCACCTCAATCTTGCCTTTTTCATAGCAATCTCTTATGAAATGGTACCTGATCTCAATATGTTTGGTTTTTGAGAACTGTACCGGATTTTGAATGATGCTAATGGCAGATTTGCTGTCTACAAACAAAGGTGTCTTGGTCTCTTTGATTCCATAATCAAGAAGTTGATATTGGAGCCATTGTATCTGTGATGTACAACTTGCAGCTGCAATGTATTCAGCTTCAGCAGTTGAAGTTGCAACAGATGTTTGCTTCTTTGATTGCCATGACACTAGACAGTTACCCAGGAATTGACAACCACCAGATGTTGACTTTCTTGTCATCTTACACCCTGCATAGTCACTATCTGAAAAAGCTGATAACTTGGTATTGCTTGAAGCAGGATACCAAATTCCCAGTGTTGGTGTTCCTTTCAGATATCTAAAAATTCTTTTGACTGCTATAAGGTGTGATTCCCTTGGTGCTGATTGATATCTAGCACAGACACATGTTGAAAACATAATATCTGGTCTAGAAGCAGTTAAGTATAAAAGGGAACCTATCATGCATCTGTACATGGTTTGATCAACCTGTTTTCCTTGATCATCAGGTTCAACTTGTGTGATTGGTGTCATGGGAGTGGAACATGATTTACAGTCATTTAAAGAAAATTTGTTCAATAATTCTTTAACATATTTTGATTGATGTATAAAAGTTCCATTTGTTTGTTGTTTGATCTGCAGTCCTAGAAAGTACTGCAGTTCTCCCATGGTACTCATCTCAAATTTTGATTGCATGAGTTTCTTAAAATCATCACACAGTTTTGTGTTTGTTGAACCAAAGATGATATCATCAACATAAATTTGAACAAGTAAGACATGATTTCCAACATGTTTAATGAAAAGTGTTTTATCAATGGCACCTCTTGTAAAGTTATTTTTGAGTAAAAAGGTGGAGAGTGTATCATACCAGGCTCTTGGAGCCTGTTTGAGCCCATAAAGAGCTTTGTCCAGTCTGTACACCCACTCAGGATGAGAAGGATCCTCAAACCCAGGTGGCTGACAGACATACACCTCCTCTTTGATTTTTCCATACAAAAATGCACTTTTCACATCCATTTGATAAACTTTAATTTTGTTGGAAATGGCATAGGCCAGAAATAACCTGATGGCCTCAAGCCTTGCAACTGGAGCAAAGGTTTCATCATAGTCAATTCCCTCTTCTTGAGAGTACCCTTGAACTACCAGTCTTGCCTTGTTCTTGATTATCATACCAGCTTCATCTTGTTTGTTCCTGAAAACCCATCTTGTACCAATTGGTTGCTTGTTTTGAGGTAAGGGACAGATTTCCCAGACCTGTTGCTTGTTGAACTGTAGTAGTTCATCTTGCATAGCCTGCACCCAATTATTGTCTTTGAGGGCTTCCTGGTACTTCTTTGGTTCCAACTGTGAAATAAAGGCTGAGAATAGGCAAAAGTTGGAGAGCTGGTTTCTGGTCAGAACACCTGTAGCTATATCACCCATGATTTGATCAAGTGGATGATCTCTGTGTTCAATCAGTTATTGTAAACCACTGACAGGTGTAGGTGGCTCTTGTTCTTCAAACAAACTACTGAGGTCTATGATATCTGGTTCAGCAGTTGCAGCTTCTTCAGTAGTTGCAGGTGCTGAAGCAGATGTTTGAGTTTGGCTTTCAGTATTTGTTTGATCAGAAGTTTGAAAAACTTCTGATGGTGTTGTAGTTGACTTAATGACTGTTTGAGGAGTCCATGGTGCAGGATCCTCATCTTCAAACCTTTGATCACCATAATAAGTAGGTTTGGAAGAAGTAACAGCCTTTTCAGGTCCAAAGTGAAAGTTGTCAAGGTCAAAGAGTTCAGCAGGATGTGCTGGAATAAGAGTGTGTTTTGACTCATTGAACTTGACATTCAATGTTTCTTCTACTATCCTGGTGTGAGAATTAAAAACCTTGTAGGCTTTTCTAGTTGAAGAGTAACCAAGAAAGTAACCTGAGTCAACTTTGGCAGCAAACTTTGAAATAGATTCCTTGATGTTCAAGATGAAACATTGACACCCAAAAGCCCTGAAAAAGGAGATAAGGGGCTTCATGCCATGAAGAACTTCATAGGCAGTCTTGGAATGTCTCTTGACCACAAGAACTCTATTCTGAACATAACATGCTGTGTTAACTGCTTCTGCCCAAAAGTACAATGGCAGTCCAGAATCAGCTAACATTGTTCTTGCTCCTTCTATCAATGTTCTGTTCTTCCTTTCTACTACACCATTTTGTTCAGGAGTTCTGGGAACACTGTATTGTCTAATAATCCCTTTAGACAAACAGAATTCATCCAGAGTTTTGTTCCTGAACTCTGTCCCATTGTCACTTCTAATGGTTTTGACAGATAGAGAATATTGTTTCTCTACTTGTAGAATGAAGAACTTGATGATTTCAGCAGCCTCATCCTTGGAAAATAAGAAGAATACCCATGTGAATCTTGAGTAGTCATCAATGATGACTAAGCAGTACTTCTTTTTACCAAGGCTCATAATCTTGACAGGTCCAAATAAGTCCATATGGAGTAGTTGAAGACATGCAGTAGTTTTTGATTCTTCGATAGACTTATAGGAGGACTTATGCTGTTTTCCCTTTAAACAGGATACACAGTGTTCTTGACACTGGTATACTTTCAAAGGTAGACCTCTGACCAAGCCCATTTTTGTGACTTTATTTATGGTTTTAAAGTTCACATGGCCAAGTCTCCTGTGCCAGAGATCTGTTTCTGAAGTTGATGCCCTTGAGAAGAAACAGGCAGTGTTGTTCAATACTTTGTCTTTTTCAATGTCCACTGCATAGACATTGCCACATCTTTTGGCAATCAGCAAAGTATGATCTTCTATAATCTTCTCAATCAACTTCTGGCCTTCTGGTGAGATGATCTTGCAAGCTGTCTTTGTGAAAAAGGAAGAATATCCTTTATCACACATTTGTGACACACTCAGCAAGTTGTATTCAAGGTTTTCCACCAGGTTGACCTTGTCAAACTGTATTTTGCCAGAGGAGACATTGCCATGTCCTAGCACATATCCCTTAGCATTGTTCCCAAAGGATACAGATCCTTCTCTTTGGCTGATAAAGTTGTTTATCAGGTATCTGCATCCAGTCATGTGCATAGAGCCTCCACTATCAACATACCAAATGCTGTTTAAGCCCCTGGAAACTCTCTGCACATAAAAGCAAATTAGTTAGATTTGGAAACCCAAGCCTGTTTGGCTTTGGGTTTGCTCTTGAGAACAGTTACAGTTTGTTCTTGACCAGGTTGAGAAATCCATGTCTTTTTGGCAATGGATTTTTCATGAAGAACCATGGTGGTATTCTTTTTAGGACCACCATCAACCTTGGTCATCAGTAGTTCTACCATGTTCTTTAGGTTTTGAATCTCAGCAGTTTGTGAAACTGCTGATGATTCTGGTCTAACTACTGACAAGGAATTTTGAGAAAAAGATTTTGGTTGAGATTTTATCTTTTTCTGAGAAAAGGTGTTTTCAGGTTGTTGTTTCTTGGATTTAAAGATTTTTTCATAATCATTTCTGATTTGATTTCCCACAACCTGTTGTTTAAATTTTTGATTGAACTGAATTCCTTTTCTGTATCTACAAAATTCAGTTTTGTGGTTGAACAGGCCACAAATTTCACATTCTTTTGCCTTAAGTTTTTGATCAGAAGGCAAATTTCTGACAGTTGTGAAAAGATTTTGCTCATCAGTAGTTTTCAGGGTCTCAACTCCTGAAGTAGATGAAACTACTGATGGCTTTTTGTCAGTTTTTGTAAATACTTCTGAAGTACTTTCTTTAAAAATGCCAGGATTTCTGTTTAGAAAGTTTTCATGGAAAGATGTGCATTCTTTCCCTTCAGAAGTTTCATTTGAAACAATTCTTCTCCCATCTTCAGTAGTTTTGGGAGAAAAATCTGTTGGTGTTTCAACATGATGGTATCCTATGCCAAACTTAACATTTGAAGCACTTTGTTTGTTTAGCAGTAGTTGATACCCCCTACAAGATTCCACCCATTTTTCACAAGTGATCCTGGTGTCAGCAAGCTCTTGTCTGACATCTCCCAGGTCATTTAGCATCATTTTGATTTGTGCTTGGGTTTCAATAGCAGAGTCAGTTAATTTAGAAACCTCTTTTGTTTTAGCACACAGTTTTCTTTCTAAATCACATTTTATCTGTGTGTATTTTCTTTCTAAATCATTGGCTTTGCCTTGTAGGTGCACGTTTGTCTCTCTTATGAGAGCAAAAGTTTCTTTGCAAGAGTTTGAGCATAGTTTTGTCAAAGATTCTTTTGATACCTGAGACAATGCAGATTTTGAGGTACAGCCTTCAAATGCCATTAAGGCAAAGTTCTTTCTGCCATTGTCTGGTTCTCCCCAGTTGATGTCAAACACTTTGTTGTCTGCATCAGGATTGCACTCTGTGGTGTCATAAGGGAGACTGCTCCAGTCAACATACCCCGAGGTAAAGAGACTTTGTTGAGGGGGTTGTTGAGGCTGTGGAGGAAGTTGAGCAGCTGGAAAGGGAGGGATTGATTGTTGGCTCTGCATCTGTTGAGCAGGCACTTGAACATATTGTACTTGAGGCATATATTGCTGTTGAGGAGCTTGTGCCTGTACAAAATGAGCACTCCCTTGAGTTCCATTGTTCCTATTATAATTGGGGTTATAGTTATTTCCAGATTGTGATTGGTTAAAGCTAGAGCTTCTACATTCTCTAGCAAAGTGTCCCAACTTCTGACACTTGTGACATCTCAGTTTAGATTTGTCAAAACCAATTTTTGTATTACTGGTCAATCCTGGAAATTTCCTTCCTGACCTTTTATAAAACTTGTTAGTTTTAATGCTTAGCATGGCCAGTTGATGTAATATGTCCATTTCCTCTAAGTCATCACTGCTAAAATTTTTCAAATCATCCATGATAAAACATAGATCATCAGCAGTTTGACTTTGGTCATCATTGTCATAACCTGGGAAGGATCTTTCTGATGAGATCCCAGTGGTTATGTCAATATTGTCATAAGATCCATAGGAACAAGTTGGTGAATCTTGTCCCAAAAGTGCTGTACTACCTGGTAGGTAGTCATCAGCAGTTTTACCAGAAGTTTGTAATTTCTTCTTTTGATCGATTTCTCTCTCAAAAGTAAGTAATCTCCCATGGAGTTTTGTAAGAGTGAGGGAGCTAAAATCTGGTGAGGATCTTAAGACAATGGAGTAAGTTTCCCATTTGTCAGGTAGAGACCTTAAAAATCTATGTAACATAGATACTGTTGTATAGGTCTGACCATTTAACTTTAGCTCAGAGATTAATGAGGAGAATCTTTCAAATTGTTGTGTCAAAGTTTCCCCATTAATATAAGCAAATGTTTCATATTGTTGAGCCAAAATTTCTCTGGTGTTGGCAATCACCTCTTCAGTTCCTCCAAACTGTTCTTTAAGACAGTCCCAAAGTTCTTTGGCACTTTCACAATGTAAAAGGCCAGAGTATATTTCATTTGGGAGAGCCATTGCCAACATAGAGAATGCCTTAGCATCTAGCTCAAGTTTTAGGAAATCCTCATCTGTATAGTCTTTGGGATCCTTAGGAATCCCTTCTTTAGTTTCAAGATTTATGTTTACTGGTTTGTGTGGACCATATATCACAGATCTCCAACAACCTGTGTTGGTTTGTGACAAGGTATGTGCCATTCTCTTTTGCCATATATTGTACTCATTTCTCACAAGCATGGCAGGTTTGGTGGCAGAACCAGTATTATGTGGATCCATTTTTAAAGAGTATAGATTTGTCTGATGACTCTTTTAAGTGATGGATATTGATAAAAAGTGAACTTTTGATCTTTTTATTGAATATCAATAAGAGCTTTGTGTCTGATTCTCAATTTGTTAGATTGATATGTGATCAGATAAACCAATGCTCTGATACCAATTGTTGGATCAGTTTGCTCTTGTTTGCTAAGTAAGAACTTGCTATCTTGACACTTAAGTGTTTAGCAAGTCCTTGTAAATCAGATTATAAGCACAGCGGAATGTTATAAGTTAAAGCAACACTTTTTATACAAAGGCAGAGTTATAACTCCCCCTTGATGTTTGAAACTAATAAATGACAAAGTATTTATTATGAATCTAAGTTGTAAATGAGAATTAGATACTTAGAGAGATTCACAATAAATACAGAAATGGAATATAACAATGAGAGTGTTTGAAGGATTTTTCTGTTGAAAATCAATGTCTAAAATAGAAGGTTGAAGCCTTCTATTTATAGACGATTACATGCATGTATCTTGCCTTGTAAGCAAGCACAGAAACTCCAGTAACAAGTTGCACAAGTTGCAACATTGAAAGAAACAAATACAGCTAAAAGTAATATTAAACAACAAACTACTGATGCAAAAAGGCGGTGGAAAATATCTTCTGGTAAGTGCTGATGAAGGACAACTACTGAAGAGTAGTTTTGTCTTCAGTACTTCTGAAGTGAACTTGTCTGGTTTGGACTTCAGAACTTCTGCAACTTCAGCACTTCTTCATATCTTCTAATCAGCAGTTTCTTGTCTTCTCTTCAGTACTTCTATACTTAGCCAAAATGACAGAAGTGAATTAGACTAAGGTTTACAAAAGTGGTTTCACCAATCCTCTTTGTCCTAACAGGAGGACATGTTCAGATTTCACCAGTGAAATCTGCTGCTTTTATCTGTGCTGCAGCTTTGGTTAGTTCAGTTTTCATTATCCGTCACATGTTCATGTTGTGATTTTAGGTTCAGCCTTGTGGATTTTGAAGCCATGGTTTAGAAAGTATGTGGGTTGTCAGGGTTTTAATTTGGGGGAAAAGAGGGAAGAAGATGATGGTTTTTTTATTAAAATAATCATAGAGTGAAATGTCTAAATTGTCCCTCGTTAAGTAGGTAAAATGACAACCATACCCCTGACCTTAACGAGATTTTTTAACTGAGTTAGTGAAAAGGACGAATTTGGCAAAAAAATCCAAACCTCAGGGAAGGAATTGCAAAAAAAAAACTTTTGTACTGGAGTGGCAAACTGGCCCAAACCACAGGGACGAAAATGGCTATTAACTCAATTGAAAATTTAGGGTTTTATGTTTATCTTTTTTTAATTAAAAAGGGAAATAATTCAAAAACACTAAAATTTTTCAATTAAGATGTCACGTGGCACTCTCAAAGGGAGGTTGAGGCCTCCATTGCACGCCACGTCAGCATATACGTTTTCTTATATATATATATATATATATATATATATATATATATATATATAGCTGATTACCCCGGGAAGGTCCCGGGGTTGAAAAATCTAATTTTACGTGATAACCTATTGCAAATGGCTTAAGTTAACTAACCACAAAATCTCTTAATCATTGCATGTTCATAGTATTCTAATCAGTAATAACTCATATTCCCCACAAAATCTAATTTTACGTGATAACATGAACACTTTGTGTGTTTTTTTCCTGTATGAACGAAACCCCACAAAAAATAGTTGATTTTTTCTCCGTTTTTTATATAGCACTATGGTACTCGTTGGAAAGATAATAAAACGCTCGTTAATTTGGTGTAATTTTTTTCTTTAAAAAATCTCGTATATAAAAAGATATAAACGTTTAAAAATTATGGGAGGAAATATGAGGGAGAAAATTTTAAATTTGTTTTTAAATTCTTTTTTCCTAAAATAACTAAATTTAATTAAAAAATAAAACAATTAAAAAACACCAAAAACTCTCCATTATGATGCCACGTGGCACTCTCAAGGAAAGGTTGAGGCTTCCATTGCACGCCATGTCAGCATATACGTTTTCTTTTATATATATAGATAGATAGATACGAAAGTTAGTTGGGATAAAAGTTGGGTATAAATTTTTTTTTAAAATGATTACAATTTTTGGATAAAGTCTAGGTTGTATAATTTAATTAATTTATTTGAAATGTTTAGAAATTTAAAATATATACAATTAAAAAACATAGAGAATAAAAGAACTCGGGGTGCATTTAGCAACACAATTAACTTTAGGATTTATTATTTGATTTCTTTTCATATTCCTTGGTAAATGTCTTGGTCTATTTAAATTTTCTTGTAACCTCTTATTTGTATTATTGAAAGAATAATCTTTACTACACTTTACTACATAATTTATTCTCATTCATGGTATCAAGCCTACCAAGTGTAGCCTGCGTTTCCTTGTCCTTCTTCCCTTCAATCTCTTCTCTGCCCTCCCTTCGTTTCTATGCTCTCATTCCGTCCCTGCTTTCCTTTGCTTGTTTTTTTTTCATGGCCTCTTCTTCAAACACTATATATCCTTCTCATGGACAGTTTAGAACCTATGATTGCCTTGAAATTAACCGCCTCCAACTTCATTTATTGGCGTGCTCAAATGTGGCTTCTTCTTGTCTATCAACAACTTCTACCCCATGTTGATGGATCTCAAACCGCCCCACCATCGAAAATAATCAATAATGAAAAAGAAGTTGATAACCCAATTTTTGTTACATGGATTCGCGAAGAACAACAAGCCATCATTCTTATTAATGCTTCATTGATGGAAGAAACGTTACACATTACTGTTGGATTAACATCCGCTAGAGACATTACGTGTGCCCTTGAAGCCGCCTTTTGTAACTCTTCCATTGAGCGTGTTCAAAATTTGCGCCATAATTTGCGTGCATTAAAGAAAGGAGAAAATTGTCGCTAAATATGGCCGCTCATTCAAGGCTCTTTATGATCAACTTTGCGCCATTGGTCACTCTGTTGATGATATGGACCAACAACATTGGTTTCTTTGTGGTCTTGATGTTTCGTTTGAAAGTTATTCTACCACCATATGATCAAAACGTCCAATACTGACCTTTGCAGATCTACTTGCTGGTACTGAAAGTCATGAGCTCTTCATGAAAAATCTTCATGCTGAATCGGTTGCCTATAATGTGGCCTTCTCGGCTACTGCTCACATGCCCCTAAACCTAAATAGAACCAACAATTCTTTTCAATGGTCAATCATTTAACTTGCGCTCACCCACTTGTCAATTGTGCAGAAAAATTTGTCACTGCGCCTAGTGGCGAAGCTTGACCCGAAACTTCGGGGGTTGGAAGTCACCGGGGATCGGAAATCACTAGTTTCGGGGGGTTGAAAACCAATTTCGAGGGGTCGAAACCATATATATCAAAAAATTTCTGTACGAATACTATATAATCTGAACTTCTAAGCGAAAATTCGGGGGGTCGGCCGCCCCTTAAGAGCTGCGCCACTGACTACGCCTCAAAATGTTATCATCGCGCCTCTTATGCGGCATCTGCGCAACCCACTAATGTTCAGTTGGCTGAGGCCTTTCATGCCTAGTGTGGTCTAAATTCTTCTGTTCTTGATTGGACGGGAGACACTAGGGCCTCTACTCACATGCTTCCAAACAACAATTCTCTTGTGACCTTTACACCTACTCAAGATAATGAAAGTGTTTACTTTGGTAATGGCCGATCATTACCAATTACACACATTGGTAGTACTAAATTGCTTGGTAAATTTGATCTTAAAAAGGTGTTACTTGTTCCACATCTCACAAAAAATCTTCTTTACATTGGAAAACTAACCGAAGATAATCCTCTTGATGCTGTCTTTTCTCATCCTTATTTTTATAATCAAGACCATCAAACCAAACAAACACTAGCCAAGGGATGTCGTGAAGATGGCCTTTATGTTCTTCGCAACACACATGATGCTTTAGTTTCGACTACATTGTGTCCCAAAGTTTCATTTGAATTATGGCACTTTCGTTTTGGCCATGTTAATTTTGATATTGTTGCTTTGCTTAAAAACAATGGTTGTATTTCCATTATTTATGTTTTACCTAAACCAGATCTATATACACTGTGTCAACTTGCCAAGTCTAAACGACAACCTTTTGATATCAATAATGAGCGGGCTTCGTCTCCTCTAGAACTTATTCGTTGTAATTTATGGGGGCCATCCTTGGTTAAATCAGTTGAATCTTTTGTTTACTATGTTGCATTTGTGGATGATTTCTCAATATTTACTTGGATATATCCGTTATGGTTAAAATCGGACGTTGTTCATATTTTAACCATATTTGTCACATTTGTCCAAACTCAATTTTCAACAAAAATTAAAACATTTCAAAGTGATGGTGCACGAAATTTACCAACCTTCGGGTTCGTAAAATATTTGAGCAAAATGATACTTTCCATCGTATGTCGTGTCCTTATACTCCACAACAACATGGTCGTGTTAATCGCACACATAGGCATATTGTTGAAACAGGGTTAGCCATGTTGTTCCATGCCAAACTTTGTGTTATTTTTGGGTTGATGCGTTTTCTTCGGCCGTATTTATCATTAACCGATTGCCTACTCCCCTGCTTCAAGGAAAGTCTCCATTTGAGTTGTTATACCATCAAACACCTTTCTATGGTGCATTTCGAGCTTTCGGTTGTCATGTCTATCCTCTTCTTAGAGATTATGCCCCAAATAAATTATCACCTCAGAGTATTCCGAGTATCTTTATAGGGTATTGCTCTAAATATAAGAGTTCCAATTATTAATCACAAAGAGTTGGACTATAAGCCGATTAATCACAGCTAGCATCTGATGAAAGTTGCCGTGAAGAGAGCCACAAAACAAACGACCAAAAAATGATTGAGCATAGAGTACAATCATAGCATGCATAAACAAATGAAGCTCGGAGACCATCATAGCTTGAAAACCCCAACAAAACAAAACTCCTCAGAGATAAGTAAACATGTGTTCATCATCATAGCCCCTAACAAAGTTTTAGGCTTCACCATCAACAAATACGTTGGAAGATAGTCCATCGTTTTCTGTATGTGGAGACGGAAAATTTTCAAACACAGTCGTACATTTCATCATTTGCCACAAATTGGAATCTATCCATGAGCGTTGACATAAATGTACGATTCCGTGAAACCATGTGGAGCTAACCAAACACCTCTAGTTAAGTTCACACCCGTGTGTTTAAATTTTCAAAATTAAATATTTTTTGGCTTTATTCCACAATTTTAAACAATGACGTCTAAGTGTGTTACGTCTTATGTGAACGTAACGAGGTTGAAGTGTATCTCGAATCATGGATGTCAACCGAGGGTTGTCGAAGTGGCTGAACGGCAAACCTTCTTGATCACCAAATTTGCCATTCTGTCTTAAATTGCATCAGGGTCGTAAAGAAATATATGACCATCACTATTCAATTTGAGTTGTCAGTCTCAGGAATTTCTTTTAACGCCTTGCTATTTGAATATGTTTATTCAAAGTAGAGTTCGAATCACTTTCCAACAAAGTACCAGAAAATTTGCAACGGGCTTGGTAGAACCGTCACTCATCTCCACCAAATCCCAATTGCACCAAACAATGAACAAGGCACTAGAAGAATTGACACCAACGGATGATGCTGATCGGTTTGCCATATGTAAGAGAGTAGTGTAGAAGAAATAAAGAAGTGTATAAGCTCGAAAGTATTAAACGTTAGTAACCATGAGTACTTTTGCATTTTTTTTGTATTTGTTTAAGCGTTTTTGAGTTGGGCAATCAACCAATACATCCAACAGCTACCTATACTTGATTTTGGGGGATCAAAACTGTTTCCAACGGGTCTCTAATCATATAGTCGTTTGTACAGTTCAAAATCGGTTTTGGGTCTTAAAGGTAATCAGCGGTTTCCTACCCGGGTTTCTTTCAGGTCGGGTAGGAACCGGTTCCTACCTGAAAATTAAAAAAGTTACGAGAACCGGGTAGGAACCATCGGGTACACTAGGACCTGGACCAATTCCTCCTACCAGCGGGTAAGAAGCATGGGTTTCGGGTCGGGTCCGGAACCGGTTTTTTTGTGCATCTTAAGTCACCACATTCAAGAACTGACATCTTGGCTTGGTTACCAGCTCATGCAGAGCATTTCAACTGCCCCAGCATCCTCGGGCTTTTATAGCGCTCGTCCCCTAGAGGACACGCCCGTGAAGATAACCTAAGTCAATTCTCTTGGGCATCAGCTCAAATATGGTGAATGGTACTTGCAATCGTTGTGGAATTGGTCACACATTCCTTCAGACTATCCCAACTGTGATCCATCGATCATCCGTATCATTCGTTAACCCAGTGACGCAGTCGATGGTGGATGAAGTCGAAGGTGAGAGAGAAGAGAGTCGATAGGGGATGCGAGATAATGAGTTCGTTTGCACATTAAACCCAGGGCAAGTTCATATTGCTGCTTTAGTAACAAGTTTGTTCCCATCACAGCTCCTTCTGTTATGTCAGTATCGTGTTTTAGTTCCAACATCCTAAGTAGGCTTATGAACAATCTCAAGACCTATGAAAACCACAGTTTTGATCCAACATCATGACCATAGTTTTAAACCCGATTGCAAACTATACAATTAGTCGATTACAACAGTTCCGGCGACTTTGTTTTGCTTGTAAACTATACAAGTACAACTTTCTTTTTTAAAAAAGAGTAAAAATATAAAAAAAAAAAAAATGTTTTCATAATGTCAGTGATCATAGTGGAAAACTATAGGGTTTGAATTTGAAAAGTAAGAACAGCAGGCCATTGACACCAACTGTAGAAAAAGTTGAATCAATGAACAATAAAAGCAGGCAACTCATTACTCATCCCTTTATCATCCTCACAAGAAACTCTGAACTAATTACTAAAAAAACCGTAAGCTCGTTCTTCGAATCAAATTGGATGAAGTAAAAGTAAACGCTATCGAGTAAGAAGACGGTAGGAAGGTAATTCCTCAAGCCGAGTCACATCATCTTGTAAAAGCTCTCTTTCCAGCTGGCGACGTGTTGATTTCATCACAGCCTGTATCGTGGAATGATAGTTATGATTACCAAAGCAATATAATTACAATAATAGATCATATCTGAATAAAACTGATTCAAGAGACTGTATGCGTCAAAAATAGACTTCAAATGACTTTCAACGCGTTTGACAGATTCCAGTTTGGTACGTACATTGAAATCCATGTAAGAAGCGTGCATGGCAAGCCATTTGTGATCCATTAGCTTGAATGTGATGCAATACAGAAGATCAAATGCTGATTCATTTTCTGTAGGGAAAGAAAACTATTATTATTCTTTTCTTGTAAAGATACATAAATAAAGCAAACACATCTAAATCAAGTGGCTATATCCTATATATACCTGAAAGAAATTTGAGGAAGGTTGCTCCGATAAAAGTTCGTGGTTTTACTGCACGGTTTAAACAATACTATTAGTATGCAAAAGGATTAAACTTTTAAAAATCTTTGCAGAAGGGATAGAATTTAAAATGCGTTAAAAAGGAAATTTAATCACAGGTTGATCAAATAATAATGTTTTTTTTTAATAATTTACTTATTTATTTTCATTGACAGAGAATATGCAATGGAGGAAATGTCAAAAAAAATTGAGTTCAACCATTTACCTATGAATGTGTTGGTTTTGGGTTATGGTTTATCCCCAAGGGTTGGGGAATATTTATAGCTATATGCGAGTCGGGTCATATGCATCAGGAATTATTTTACCTATATAAGAACTAAGGTCAAATAGGTTGAAAGTAGCGAAAAAAGTATTTTTTATTCTTACAGCCTTGTAAATTGTTTTAGTTTAAAATAAATAAATTATTGTAAAAAAATAGTTTCTGTGATCCAGTTAAACGCATATATATAAATATACAAAAACAAATGTTTGTGGGCCAACCAGACCAAACACAACTTGAGTACTTGACTAATGTCAAATACACCCCATTGTGTTTTGTTACCCACCCGGCCCATTGTGCCACCTCTAGTGTCTACCCTACACCCACAAGTGCTACAAAGAACCCGAGGAAAAAAAAAAAACTTGAAAACCTGAAATTAGATGTTTAATGAAAAGCGGCAGAGTTTTATTTGATTAGTATCTAAATTAACTGAACCTGCTTCAAGATCAAGCATCTGAATAAGCATGAACGTGATGTTGACACCTGCTACAGCAAACGGATATTCCCACATGGCCCTCTCACCTTCCTGCTTTTGAAGAAGATCTTGAAATGTTTTCTGCATAAGATTAGTGCCAAACATTGAACAATTAACTCACAACTGCTAAAAGTAATCCTGGCAAAACAGTAGGGTCAGTTAATGGGTTCGGGTCGGAGATGGGGACAATGACAGTAATGGCGGGGATGGCGACAACGTAAGTGATGGCGGTGGTTGTGCTGGCGGCTTACGGTAGGTGGTGGCAATAGACATTGGTTGTGGGTGATGATTGCCCCATCTGGACTTGTTCTAACTTGGTTAGTTTTATAGAAATAACCCATTGTATATTTTCAGTTACCCAAATCAACCATTTAGTTAAGAAAGATTACCCAAATCAATCCATTTATTAAGAATAGGTCATGATTGCTAGGTCTAGCCAAAGGTAATGATGTAGAAGCAGAAGATATAAAATCAAATATCGGTGAACACATGCCAAGGTTCAACATTTATCTCTCATATGGGCAGATGCAATAGATATTTAAAAGCAAACAGACACACGACAGAACGAGCGGGGGCATACCGGGAAATGTTTGGCTAAATACAGCAAGTTCTCCAATGATATGAACCCGCCACCCCTGTCATGGAGCATCAGGGTTCATAAATAGGTAAAAAAAAAAAATGTCGGGTTTCAAGAAAATTAGGAAATTGTTTTACCTAAAATCTGTGGAAGGATCTTTCCCTTGCCAGCCCATTTCCTTCCACTGCTCAGAAATCAGATCACGAAGTTCCACTTCAGGAAATGCAGCTTTCCACAATGCTCTTAATGCTTCCTGAAAGAACAAAATAGAGTTTCACGAAAAATCATACCTTCCCTGATTTAGACAAAAAGATATATACACACGAATGGAGCTTGTCAGTGCTCATTCGTTTAACTTTAACCAAATAACGGGTGGTCCACGCAAACTTTTCGACTCCCCAAGGGCGTGAATTTGTGTTCAGTAGATTAGGGTTCTGTATTCAGAAAGGGGTGGCGGCGCAGCTTGTTGCCCGCCTACTTGCTATCCTTATGTAATTTGTTTCGTGGATATGAAAATTAGATCTCATTTTAGAAGGGAAAAAAAAAACAAATAAACAAACGAAGACTTAAACAACCGATTTTTTTGTTCATGTTTGCTCTTTAAGAAAAAGAACATGTCCGTTCGTGTTCATTGGTTAATATTCTAAACGAACATAAATGAACATAAAAAACATAAATGAACTCCGATTAAAAGTAAACAACGAAATCCAAAATGAAAGTCCAAACACCAATATACCATTAATCATCAAATTATTCAACAATATTCAACATTTTAAAAGTAAACAACAATATAGACTAGGCTGGGCCGACGGATTTGACTGAGTTTAATTTAAAAATTATCGGAATGAAATTGTTAACAAACATAAACTAACGGACATAAATTAACATAAACAGACATACATGGACAGACATTCAGGAACCTATGTAAACGAACAAGACGTGTCAATTGTCATCTGTTTTAATTAAAAAATATATTTTCTTCTTCTTTGTTCGTTTATTAAATAAATGAGCTACCCACCAATTCACTTACAGGCCTAGATGTACCTGATGTTCTGGAATTGAGCCATCATAGGCGATGTCTAGACGGTTTTGGAGCCTTTGTAAGCAATCTTCCTGAAAGGATCATAGAGAAATAAAGCATGAGTATACCTCTTACACGTTGAAGATATTTATACACATTATCGTAAAAAGCAGACTGCAGAGGTCATTATAGTAAATGCAAATATTTACTTCCACCGTTAATTGAAAGAAGGCATGCCTCTATTATGAACAGCCCCTGTTTATATGTGAAGATATTTATACGCAGTATCGACTTATCGTTAAAAAGAAAAGCCGCAGAGATCGCTATAGTAAATGTAAATGTTTACTTCCACCGCTAAATGAAAGAAGGCATGCCTCTATAATGAACAGTCCCTGTTTATATGTGAATTAGTATACTAGAGGAAATACACAACTTTTAAACATCAATTCTCACATTACCTCCCTAAACATGGCTAAAATACTAGAGAAAATGTATGAATCCTAAGAGGAAATACATAACTTGCTGAAATACAGCAAACCGGCAAAATACATATTCTTCTATACTCTAAATTAGAACATGGATATTTTGATATCGATGGGCACGTGTCAGGGACCTGCAACAGATACAATATGTTGAAACACAAATGAAGGAAAAGAGAAAAGCCGCTATGTTGATGAGAAATGAAATTTCATATATAAATTATAAAGTACAGTACAAGTTTATATATGTTAGGATGCTAATTAATGATTAATATTCTGTTGGTGCTGCATTACCAAGAACAAGCACAGTAAGCAGGTATCGAATTAAGAACGACTAAAAATGCAATATTGTAAGCCATAATCCATTATCATAAAACAATTAAACAGTAAGAATTTCCAAGAACAACCTCTGTAGTGTACTACAAACAGGATAAAAAAGAAACAATAAATAACTGGTGTAGCTAATACCTGGGCTGGAGTCAAATCAAATGAAGGACGAGAGTCGCCTGCTTTCCTCTGAACACAAACACATGAAAGGCTTCGGCCAAGCCATGCTGATGAGCCCGCAACAACCTCATCTACAACAAAAGGATTATAACCAGATCAAGTGAGTTAAAGTATTCCAAAAGTCATGTCCTGCTATAGAACAAACAACTAAAACATATCAGCTTCTTGCATATTTGTAAACACCTCATACTTATTTCATTCATAAGCATCAATCATGGCTAAGTGAGATAAATTACAGATCAAGGATGGCTAATTCATCAACAATAGTCTTGATCTCCTGCATAGAATCTGTGTCACACACGCACTGGTTTTGTTACTTGGAACATTGCTTCAATTTGTATTGAAGTTGCTCAATGTGACCTCTAGAAGGTGAGGCATAAGTTTTGCTTTGATACCATATAAATGTTCAGTGTTATAGAACTCGCCAGGCACTAGTCGGTCCGTGGGGTACCGACTATGGATTAATCAGGATTAATCGAGATTAATCAGATTGGATTTATATATATATATTTTTTCCAAATTTATAGATATATAACTCTAATTTTATACCTTATATGTATAAATTTAGAAGTTTATGGGCCAAATATAAACTATTGAATATGGAGGGGGGGGGGGGGGTAAATATTAAAATACCTAAACTCAAATAACCCTAATCACCTCCATCGTTCACCATATCCCGTTTTTTCCTCCCCATTCCTTCTTTCATCGTAAGAAACCATCAGACGCAACTAGGGTTCATGGAGTTTCACCGACTTTGCTCCAGTTTTGACCTATTCGAAATCAATTTTTACCTAATTTTGAGGTTTTTAGGTCTGACTAGGAACAATTTGGTCTAACTAATCGGTGATTAATCGCGACACCGATTAATTGAGTGATTAGCCCAAAATTAATCAGTAAAGTGTGGACTTGCGATTAATCACCGATGATTAATCGGGATTTTTACAACCTTGTAAATGTTATATTTAAAATCTTAATTAACAGAAATATATAGGTACAAATGTACAATAGAGAAACAAACTAAGCTAATGACTAGGAACAAAATACAAGATAAAACTACAACAAGCTAAAACTAGTCAACATCCATGGCTTTCGGTGGAAAAATATTACCGCCATTATGCATTTGGATTTATCAAGTATTTGAACTAGCAATAACTTTTATAGTAAATTTCCCTAACATAACATGCTACAGTAATATTAAATCTCAAGCAAAAATCACACAACCAAACAGATTAACAAGAAGCACCAACGAATAGTGTCCACACTCCACAGTACACAAACCGGTATCATTACATCATGCTAAAACCAACGACTCATAGCATATATCGAGACGGTACACAGAATAGAAAACGAAACAAAAAACCTGCGCTCAGATTCATACAAGATATATGAATCATGAATGATGAATCAAATCATATTCATTCAAATAGTATAATATTCAAAAAGTAAAACAACTTTGTGCTTCATTCCTTTTAAAAAGCCAGTATTACCATCAGACAGATATAAAGGTGATTCAAATATTCAATTAGTCACTACAACAGTATAATAATAATAATAATTAATAATAATCATCACTAATTCGAATTCAACCAAAAGCACCTACACAAACAACATTTCATTTCATTTCATTTCATTTCAATAACATCATAACGAATCAATACAGATCCAATCTTCAACAAAACCATAACAACAACAACAAATGCAGTTCATAACAAACACAACAAATTAAACAATACCTGAAGTAGCGTGAAAAGTATTGGTTCGATCGAGACCTTGAGAGATTCTTCTAACAGCGACGAACGATCCGCCGTCATCCATTAGTATTAGTATAAAAACATAGACGAACGCAGACACTAATGGAGAAGGTTTTGTAATTACGCCATTAAGGAGGTGAAATTGACAACAACAATAATAATAATAATAATATATGGAATCAAGGATTTAAAGGCGATAACGACGGAGTTTATGTTTATATAGAAGGTGGAGTTTGTTTTGGATGAGATAGCGAGAGGGTCAACTAATTTTTGACTGTGTGTATGTGTGTTTATAGTTTTGACTCTTTTGATATTTATGGTGTCTAGAAAATATTACTTTTTCTTTTTTCTATTCTATTTAGATAAGAAAAACTGAGTTTTTTTGCCAAAATGAAAGATTTTCCTCGTCCATTTGTGTATTTGGTGTATGTTAGAATGGAAGATTCAAAACTAGGACACCCGCAATCTTAGATTGCGGGACTAGTCCAAATGGGATGCCACCGTGGAGATTTTGCTGATGTTGGACGATGTTGGCACTACTGCTCAAGACGTGGAGATGCAAGGCACGTGCTGGGGATGACTAGGCAGACCCGCAATCTGAGATTGCGGGTGTCTGTCTCACCTTTTCAGTGGGTTTTAGCTCCATCTTGCTGCATGTATAGACATTAATATTACTCTCGCAATTTAAGATTGCATGAGAGTAGGTTGGAATAGTGTTTTGCAGGCATATGGATTGGATGCATGAGTCTTTATGAGTCTTTATTTTAGTGTTGCATGAGTGTAAGAGAATCAATTCTCTAATGGCAAATAGTGTCATGCTCCAACTCCAAGCAAACATCAAATCAAGAGTTAAAATCTGCATGCATTTGCTTGCAATATATATGAGGATGATGTTTAGTGAAACCATAACAATCTTCAACATACACAAAGCAAAAAAATTCACAAGCACAAGTATCATCTTAAAAAAAAAACAATGGCACACTTACACCCGGGTCCAAGAAACAACGAGCTTCTATGGCTGCAGCCACAACATCGTTCGGCTTATCTGTTCGAAGATGATGCTGGCCATGCCACAGAGCTTGATATTAGGCGGGGCGACCAGGCATTATTTTCTGCCATTAAAAAAAAATCCGTTAAACCCCAATGTCGAAGAGCTGGTTAGAATGGCAGGCTTTGGTGGGGTTCTTGATGTTGGATACGTGCTTTTTGACCGTGGTTTGATAACCGCGTTGGTTGAAAGATGGCGTCCAGAAACTCACACGTTTCACCTATCGTTTGGTGAAACGACGGTGACTTTAGAGGACGTGAACGTGCTCTTGGGATTGCGAGTCAACGGTCCCCCATTGGGAGGACCAGAGGGAAAATGGTCATCCCAAGATAGAATACAGCTAGTTGGGGGTTTGTTGGGCATAGATGAGGATGCGGGAATGTTTAGTGGAAATAATATTAAAACAAAATACCTTATAAACAAAATAAAAGAAGTTCTGCCTGAAGGGGCAGATATGAATCAGATTACACAAAAAGCACGTTGTGTGGTCTTGGTTATTGTGGGTAACACATTGTTTGCTGACTCTTCTAACGGTTTCACCTCATTGTCATTTTTAAGGCACCTTCAATCATTAGAAATATGTGCCCAATATAGTTGGGGGAGTGCTGCGTTGGCTTGTTTGTACCGAAATATGTGTAAAGCCGTAGTCTCCACTGAGAAAACAATTGGAGGACCTATGATTATACTCCAGTTGTGGGCCTGGACACGAATCAGTGTACTATCCCCCAAGTGTTCAACCCGGTTGATGCCTGGAAAACCTTATGGTGCTATGTATGTATTTATCCATTACCTTTATATTATATAAAATAATTATTTGTTAAAAAAACTAAGTCGTTTGTTTTATTATTTTTTACAGTTGGAAAGGTAAGCACGAATTAAAGGAGGTTGCCTCGCGATCGTTAAGACAGATACGATCGCAATTACAAAATTTACATGCTGAACAGGTATGAGACCGTTGATGTTGTGTTACAAGTAAAATACGTTATGAGACTAATAGTGTTTCTTATTAAATTTTTTTGCAACAATTTATTTGGAGACCCTATGCACAATACATAGGGACATTGCCCCAAAGTTGCACAGAGGGGAGTGATTGTTGGCGCTCGGATTGCTTTCTTGTGTGGTTTCAGGTGGTCGAATACCACCAAGCTAGTAGGGTCATGAGACAATTTGGGTTACGTCAATGGATTCCTGATGGCATGCCCTGTACCCCCCAAGTCCACACTGAACTGCACAAAAAAACTCGTTCTGGCAGACCATACGAATCTTGGTTTGCAAACTTTCATAGCGAGTATGTGCAGTCGTGGAATGACTGAAAAAATAGAATAGTGGTCGGGGAAGAAACGCCATTTCCTTCCGTGTATCCCGGTTATATGGAATGGTACTTAGAAAGAACCGTGGCATACATGACGAATCCAATGTCTATCCCGGTATCGCAATCGGGTTTCAGAGATGACGGTGGGATTGCCCAAGTGATGGTATATATATGAATTTTTTTTCCAATATATATAAGTGTATATTTTTAATGATAAATTTTTTAATACATAACTATTTGAACTTTATAGATGGAAGGATACACGCAGATCCACCGGGAAGTGTCCCAAATCATGGCGTCTGTCCCTGCCGACTGTAGCTCCAATCTTGGGGTTATTCAAAGCACTGCGGAAACAGTGATGTCACAGTTTGGTGTCGATGATCGTTTGAACTACCCTTCACGGCTTCACGGTAGACCTGCCGCCTCGGTTGCAGACAGAAGCCGTCCTCAACGAGCGCCTAGGCGTAGGCGGAATCAAAGAAATGTGGAGGTTCAAACAGAAGAAGTGGGAATGGATAGTCAGAATACACCAATTAACGAATTCTTTGATGACGAAATGGGAATTGATGTTCACTCTTTTATGGCTCAGTTCAGTACCGCCCCAGATACATCACATCTCCAACCGGGGGCTTCCTTTTCTGGTCAGTTCGGTACCCCCCAAGGTACATCACACTTCCAACCGGGGCCTTCCCAGATGAACACTGAGCAACAAAACATCATGGACTCCCTTTTAAACAGTCCATTCAACCCATTTGATGATTCAAGTTTCGTGACACCGAGTAACTTCCCAATGAACCCACCCATCAACACTGGGCAATCATCAGTTAACTATTGGGCCCCAAATCAAGGTGACGAAGGAACATCGTCACCTTCATACTACACACCAGTACCTCTTGATTTCCCCAATGAGCCCCGTCGGAATCCAGACCGCACTCGATGTCCTCCTCCATGTGGTACAGGAGGACGAAGATGTAACCATCCTAGATAGTTTAGCTATTAGAAAAATCAAATGTAATAAATGTAAAAAACATCAAAAATAATTATGTATATTAATTATGTGGCCCGTTTCTACACTTCGAATATTTATATTTTCATCCTTAATTTTTTTTAACATTTAATTGGCAACAAAGGTATAAACACAAAATGAGGTCAGGGGCTTTTTGTGAGGCCCGGGATCGTGCCACGGATAGTCTCGTAACGCCCGAACCAGCGACGGTGACGTTATGTCTCCCAAGGACGTCACGTTCGGCGGTCCGGTGCCGGTAAAGGCCGGCCCGGGAGACAGATACGTGGGCCCCAAAAGGGCCCCCTGGGCCCGTTTCTACACTTCGAATATTTATATTTTCATCCTTAATTTTTTTAACATTTAATTGGCAACAAAGGTATAAACACAAAATGAGGTCCGGGGCTTTTTGTGAGGCCCGGGATCGTGCCACGGATAGTCTCGTAACGCCCGAACCAGCGACGGTGACGTTATGTCTCCCAAGGACGTCACGTTCGGCGGTCCGGTGCCGGTAAAGGCCGGCTCGGGAGACAGATACGTGGGCCCCAAAAGGGCCCCCTGGGCCCGTTTCTACACTTCGAATATTTATATTTTCATCCTTAATTTTTTTTAAACATTTAATTGGCAACAAAGGTATAAACACAAAATGAGGTCTGGGGCTTTTGTGGGGCCCGGGATCGTGCCACGGATAGTCTCGTAACGCCCGAACCAGCGACGGTGACGTTATGTCTCCCAAGGACGTCACGTTCGGCGGTCCGGTGCCGGTAAAGGCCGGCCCGGGAGACAGATACGTGGGCCCCAAAAGGGCCCCTGGGCCCGTTTCTACACTTCGAATATTTATATTTTCATGGATTTGTCTAGTTCCGCAATCTCAGATTGCATGGATTTGTCTAGTTCCGCAATCTCAGATTGCATGGATTCGTCTACTTCCGCAATCTCAGATTGCATGGATTTGTCTACTTCCGCAACCTCAGATTGCGGATTCTCTAGTCCACGAACTCTACAAATATCGTTAACGGATCTCAGTAATAACCATTCAACAGTCAAAACTCACTCTACTATTCCTTCGTAATGGACACCTTTACCCCTTTCATTGTTAAACTTTATTGGGGTGGTGACATTACGTACAAAAACCAGACCGACATTACACTTCACTACAATACACAGTCAACTACGTTTATTATGACCCATAGAATGTCATACACGGAATTTCTCAATCACGTTTGTCTCGTTACTCAAATAGACAAGTGTTCATACAATGTTAGATTAACATTGTATTACACTTTCGAGGGGTTTTCTGAGGCTACATACATAACAGGAAATGAGGGTATGGAAATGATGTTCTATCTAGCATTAAACGTAAACCGCTATGCAGCAGTGATCCACGTTCACTACACGCCATTAGTTCCATTAGAAGAAAGTAGTGCTATGGATCTCTTAAGGCGGTTCACGGTGTCGTACGGTGAAGAAACATTTCGTACTCCAACACAGCAGCAGATGGAGTCTATCAATTTGGAACTCGGTTCTTCAATGTACAGTAGCCACACCGCAAGCTCAAGTAGACAACTTGTTCTAGATTACCACTATACTGATTATCACTTTAATGAACCGTATGTTGCTAATTTAGATGCCAATGATAACGATGAGGATAATGCTGATGAAGGTAAAAAACCTGCGTTCTACTGTGGATCTTAATTTTTCAATACAAATATTTGAGCTTATCTAATAAATCTGTCGGTTTTTGATGTACCTTCAGATGACATTCAGCAAGGGCAACATGAACCAGTTGCCAATGACGAAAGCGGTGATGACGACAACGACAACTATGTACCTTCGGATGACTCTCAAGGTTTTATGTCGGATACAAGTAGAGAGAGTGAGGTTCAACCAAATGACGATGTTGATTCAGAAGTAAGCGCCGAAGAAGAAGAAGAAGGTTGGGCAGTACAAGCCCCAACAGGTGCTGAATTCCATGAAGGGATCAATCGTTCATTCCCAGAAGCGGTACCACGTGGAGTCTCGTTTGCAACCCAATGATGACGGAGGAAACGATTATACGGTTGAGTACGGTAACAGGACTTGCTCGTGTGCAAAGTGGCAAGTAGAACGTAAGCCATGTTCGCATGCTATAGCGGTTTGCCACTTACGCCGTAAGAATATTCATGACCTTGTAGATCCTCGATACCACACATCTATGTATCGGTTGCAGTACAGCGGGCATTTTTACCCCCTCGGTCATAAAAGAGATTGGGAGCAGGCAACATGGAGAATTCGTGGTAACCCGTCACAAGTTACCGTCAAACGTGGGAGGTTGAAGCAAAGGAGGATACATAACGAGATGGATGTTACGCATGAAGACCAACCAAGAGCACGCCCTAAATGTAGCATTTGTAAGGTGACCGGCCACAACAAAAAGAGCTGCCAATTCCGTCAACAGTGATTTCTTATGATCTGTTTTATTTATGCTAGTTTGTAGTACTATTAGTAGTATTATTATTTTGTGTTGCTTTGATATTGTATGTTATCGGTTAACCTAAGTACTTGTTTGTTACATACATACCTTTGTTCCATTTCATAAGTTTGCAATTCAACATAATACAATTTCATGTAGGATTAATACAAATACCAGGACGACCACAACTAGGTAGATTACAATATCTACCACCGGCACCACATAGGGGTCGACCCACATCCCAATGTGGTTGTTCACTTTGAACAACTCGAGTGGACGAAGCTTCCTGAGTGTTAGAAGGGGGTGGGGGGGTACACGTAATAGACTCGTGAGGAGTAGGTATGACCCCCCAGAGTGTTGTGCAATGAGACCCCCTAACAGGTCACGAGTAGGTATGACCCCCTCAGAGTGTTGTGGAATGACACCCCCTAACAGGTCACGAGTAGGTATGACCCCCCAGACTGTTGTGGAATGATCCCACCTAACAGGCCAGTGAATGAAATAACCCCTGTAAAACTAACACTCTCATCACCATCATCATCATCATAAAGCAGCCTTGATAACTCAGCAAAGTCCACATCATCATTCAAGGGAGTTTCTGGAAGTGTTGACGGCCCTGCTTGGTCTCGATCATCACGTGTTGACGGCCCTGGTTCGTTAAGATCAACACGTCTCCGCTTCGCGAATTGAAGACATGAAGGATAATTCACGCGATCTCCTTCGCGAATTGAAGACAACACTAAGCTGGCAGTGTTTTGAATGTCTTTGAGTTCTTCAGGAGCTCTTTCCATATACCGAGCCGCTAGACGATGTATCTCGGTATACCCTTCCAGCTGCAATAATATTAAAAAAACAAATATTAAAATATTTTTTTGCATTATAAGGTAATTCATAAATATTAAAGTGATATACAAACCATTAGTGTGGTAATCGACCCATGATCTCGGGATCCAGTTTGTGGTACCGGATTATTCATCGGGTTGGTGACGTATCCAATCGTGTTTTCCAAAAACCAAGACATGTAATCTGGAGACACGGAAGGAACTATCGTCCATTCCCCGTCCACCCTATTGGCTCTGCGATTATCCCAGGAAGAGATATACTCGGCATGTTCATGTGTCCAGTTTGTGGTGCTTTTCCCGGTACGCTTCATTTCATGCAATTTTTGGTGGACTTCAGGGGTAAGGGGAGGATCCTGAGGTCTCAATTGACAGAACCCGAACTGTCTAAGGACCCTCGAGGGTGAGTGGTATTCAACTACATGCATCCACACAATGTATGACTCACAGCACCATGAATCCTCCCCGTCTTTGCAGTAATCCGGCAAAGACGCAAACGCTTCCTCATATGGTCGCCAAATAAACTTGTTCACAAAAAAAATATTATTATTAACACATGGTAACAATTTAACCAGTAACACAATGTAGATTAACTCTTACCGACTCCTCATGAAGATTTTGTAACTCCGAACGAATTTGGCGTAAGGAGTGTGACGCGGTCTCCCTAAAGTCATGTTTGACACGCCAACTGTAAATATAATTATAAAAACAATAATTAGTTAAATTAACAAGTTTTACTAAATATGCATCCACACAGACTACTTACAGGGCACCAAATGGAACTCCAGCTGGGAACTGGGGTTTAATTCTGGGGGATAACACCCGAATTCTGGTCCAGGCCCACAGTTGTAACAAAAACATAGGACCTGCCAGCGTGGTTGAGGTCCTTACTGCTGCTTTGCATAAGTTGCGATACAACCATGCTAAGCAAGCACTCCCCCAACTCAACCTGCCACATTCATGAAGATTCAACAAATGTGGTAAAAATGACAACGACACAAAACTTTGGGTTGTGTCGGGAAACAGACAAAATGACAATATAATTAAGATCACACATCGTGTGCGTCGTGTGATCTCGCCCTCATCGGCGTCAGCGGGTAACAGAGCCTTTATTTTTTCTACAAGTATGCTGGATTGCAAAGTGTTTCCATGGAAATTGCGGGGCTCACTGTCTACACCCAACATTTCTTCAACATACTCAACCCGTTCATACGCATTTCTCATGCTGAATTGGGGTCCTGAAACCGCTGCCCCATTAACCCGCAGACCCATTAGGACGTTAACATCCTGTAACGTCACCATGGCCTCACCAATTCTTAGGTGAAACGTGTGCGTCTCAGGACGCCATCTTTCAACAAGGGCAGATATTAGCCCCCGGTCAACTTTACGGTATCCGCACTCAAGAACTCCACTAAAACCAGCGATCCGCACCAATTCTTGAATTCGTGGATTTAACAGATGCTCGCTAATGGCATGCCAAAATGGTTGGTCACCCCGTCTAAAATCCAATAAACCATCTTTGTCATTTCCTTCAAACAGCTTCGCGGAACAATGTTGTGGTTGAGCCCAAAGAAATGGATTATTAGAAGGACCGGGGTTTAGAGATGCCATATCTTAGATTGCGTAACGAGACAAACGTGAGGCACAAACAATTTTTAAAAACTCTATCTTTAATTGTGATGGCGTAATTTCACTATAACTGCTTGCCTATCTGTATAAGTGAACTAACAACAAGATCTTGCTATTATATACTAACATCTTGAAGTAAAAAAAAAAAATCTATACTAACACCCGCAATCTTAGATTGCGGGTCTCTTCCAAGGCAAGTCCACCGTGGCATGGTGTTAAAGGTGATCGTGCAACACATTGAGCATTCATCCAAGCAAGCAGCCGAGTCAGCTGATGAGTGTACACACCCGCAATCTCAGATTGCGGGTCTACTAAATGCACAATCAACTTTCTGACAAACACCAATGGCACAAATATTCTTGGGAAATCTTCCATTTTGGCAAAAAACTCAGAAAAACTAAAACTAAAACTAAAAGAATATACTTATGACGATACAGATATAATAAAATCATAACATCCCCAAAATGATATCGATAAAGTGTTTGGCATTGATAAAGACTTTAAAAACGAATATCGATAACGGACAACGGTTATGATAGTACCTCTACTGCTATTGGTGTTGTTTGGTCAGATTTAGTTCAGTTCATCATTGTACCGGTTACCGGTACGTGGTACTTACCATCACTCGTTATAGCTTACGATTAAAAAAAAGCTATTTTAATGCAACTCTGCTTTTGACATTGTTTGGGCAGAATCGTAACGAAAATTATACTTGAAATCTTATAAAAACGAATAATGGTATTACTTCCAAATTGTTTGGACGGTATCAGTTTAGTTCATTAAGATAAACAATAAAAAAAAATCTTGTTTGACCTGTTTGATTTTCTAAACAAACATTTTTACGAAATCTTAGATAAACTAGAGGTGCAAATGAGCCGAGCCGAGCCGAGCCCGAGCTCGACCAGGCTCGAGCTCAAGCTCGAAAAACTTATGAGAGCTCGAGCTCGGCTCGTTTGGAGATTTGTTTTCAAAGCTAGAGCTCGGCTCGTTATAAATTTCTTAAGCTCGAGCTTGGCTTGGGCTCGGCTCGTTTAGTATCTATTAGTTAATATATAAATAAAAATAATATAAATAATAGGCTCAGAGCTCGATAAATGAAGCTCGGCTCGGCTCATTTAGTAAAGCAAGCTTAAATGAGGGGGTAAATATTATTAAATATTAATAAACTAATATTATACTTAGGCTCGATAAGGCTCGAACTCGGACTCGATTAATAAACGAGCTTTATTTTAAGCTCAAGCTCGGCTCGGGCTCGATAAGGCTTGGCTCATTTCGAGCTTTTTACCAAGCCGAGCTAGAGTAGCTCGCAAGTTGTTCGGCTCGTTCACACCCCCTAGATAAAACTAAGCACATATAAAACATTAAATTATGTAACTAGAATAACGAAAAAGGTAATGGCTATAATCGGAAAAAGAAAAATAACAAATGTGAGCTAGCTTTGATAGAGAATGTTTTGAATACAAAGTATTCTTTACCTACAAAGTATTCGAATGGAGGATGCGCCATGTGGTATTTCAGTTTTTTTTTTTTTTTGAAGAGCGTGATGTTTTTCACATGTCGAGGGTAAATTAGTCCGATCACGTGTATTTAATTGTAGAGGCGGTACATCGCCATGCTTTGTTTCTCCACCAGACACTGTTCACCATTGAAGATCAACCACCTCCTGTAACCTAATAATTGAAATCAACCACCACCTTCTGTAACCTAATAATTAAAATCAACCAACACCTTCAATATCCCTCAACCGTCGACCTCAACACTACAATCGAAATAAACCACCACCTGCAACCTTCTTCCCCTCTATATTTTCTTTTTTTTTTCTTTTTTTGAGCAAGACCTTGATGGGAGGAGCAAGACCTTGCTTGTTTGTATACAAGGCCTTGTTTGTTTGTTGGTGAACAGGGTCTTGTTTATGATTATGGTTTATAACATGCGTGATTTCATGTTCCTTCCATTATTGTTAACATGCGTGGTTATGTTATAACATGCGTGATTTTCTTTTAAACATGCATGATTATGTTTTCAATATGCGTAATTTCATGTTCCCTCCATTATTTTGTCAACATGTGTGATTATGTTTTACATTTATAGCATGCGTTATATTATATTTTTTTAAACATGTGTCATTATGTTTCATAACATGCATTATTTTCTTATTATGGTTTAGTTATTATTTTATACATGCGTGTGTTCTGAGATGAAGCATGCTCTGGTTTTAGTTTAAAAACAGAGCATGGTTCCATAGTGGTGGATTTTTAAACAAAACATAGTTTCCGCAGTGGTGGTGTTTTGTTACGTTCGTTGGTTACATGTGTTTTTCCCCGATCGTAAAACTAATTAATGAGATTAAGGCGCGGCTAATTTGAATTCAATTGAAATTTGATTTTGCATTTGGACGATATTGCCCTTGCCTATGTTAAACCGTTTTAGTGATGCTTAATAATTACAATCATAGCACCGTGTAAAATCTAACCCTAATTAATGGACGATATTGTCATTACCTATGTTAAACATCGTGTATGTTAAAATTTGTAAGAAAATAACAAATACATAAATACATGTTCAAAATTAATTACAAAAATAAAAAATTAGTCAAGTTAATTTGGCATTTTGCATTTATCTGAAATTGACAATCAATGTGCAGGACTAGTCAAATTAAAATTTGATCCCTCCAGGTTTTACTGGTTCGCTACTGTCGTGCTTTCGGGTGGGTATGCGGGCTGGGTTTTCCCTGAAACAGGAGACGGGTGGGCTAGAGGGCTCCGTGCGTGCGGATTGGGCCGCTACAAGATACGTCTTGTGAGCTACCTTTAGCCAATGGGGACCGCGTACAAAGTACCCGGCAATACTTTAGTTGGTCGTTCAAAAAAAAAAAGTGCAGGACAATAGGAGGAAAGAAAAAAGATTCGAAAAAAAATCAGTTATCGATCCAAACAGTGAATTCGACACGTAGCAGGTTATTTAAAAGAATCCAAATCGATATTATCAAGTATAACTACATCATTATCATCATCATAATCTCCTTCATTGCCTAGACTATCAATAAGACAGGTAGCATAGTAATTACCAACATATTAACTACACATCACTTGATAATCATTTCGAAACCAAAATTATTGTCCTCTAAATCATTGTGTTTGATAAGTGGATGTCTCATTCTTATTTGGTGAATCTTCATCGACCAATCAAAACTTTTTTTTAACGATTAACAAAATTTTATTTCACCAAAATTAGCGGGATACTAGCAAAATCATCATACGATGTTCACCAAAAGCAAAATACAATCAATTCTACCACCAAATCCTATACAAATTGAAACCACGCCAAATCTCCTAACTTAGGTTTGTTTGGTTGATTAAGTGCTGAATGGTTAAGTGATGAATCATTAAGTTGGACCTCTTAATGGTTAGTTTTCTTGTCCCACATTGGTAGGAGAGCCTCGTTAAGATTCAGCCTAGTTCAGTGCTTAATGGTTCAGTAACATCCCAAATCTTAATGGTTCAGCCTTAACCATTAAATTCAAAAGCTGAAACAAACGTGTTGAATGCTAGAATGATCACCCCGATGAAACTGACCTCGCCAGGCCGTAGGACACATAGCCCAACCAACATGCGTACAATCGAGACTACCAAGCATGCCGGGAAACCCATGTTTTTCACCATGAACCTCGTATATGCGTTGGATATCATACATGGTTGGTTTACGCAAATACCTTCGTAAGTAAATAGATATGATCCCTATGCAAATATATATATATATATATATATATATATATATATATATATATATATATGTATATATATTAAACGACATTTGATAATAAAAGTGTAAAAAATATGTGAGTAAACTATATATAGATGTATACCTTGACAAAAATAATGAAGAGAGTCGCGTGCAACTTTTTCGGACATCGCAATATACTCGTCCATTGCGTCCGACGCAAGCCCGTAGGCTAGCTGCCGAATAGCGGTCGTACATTTTTGTACGGAGGTGAACCCTAGTCGGCCCTTGCGTCTTCTCTTTGTTGAAAAAAGGATAACGCTCCGACAAATCATTTGATAGGCACATGAATAATTGTCTGCTCAATCGAAAGCGTCGCCTAAAATGATCTTCAGTATACACGGGATCCGGACTGAAGTAGTGCCGGTACAAAGTATCGTTTGCTCTCTCTCTCTCTATCACGGTCTAGCGCCGGTTGTCGGGTTAGCGCCGGAGTCCTTCGTCTTCGAGACCGAGCCATCAGGTATTCAATCGTTATCCTACCCACTTCCATAAACAACTCGTCTTCTTCGGACGAGCCGGACGAAGAAAAATCGTTCCATTACAGAGCCATTTTGTAGAGAGTGAGAAATTTTTTGATGGTTTGTGTGGTGTGGGTGCCAAAAATTTAAACCTTGCCAAAAATAAACCATGGCTGCCAACGGTCGGCAACCAACGGTCCTTTTTTGACCTCCAACGGTCATATTTGACTCGCTACCACACGCGAGTGTGGTAGCTTTGGCTGGCTCGCGCGACGGCTCACGACTAAGTATTGTGGATTCAGCTATCCAAGTGTATCAAATTGTGGCTCATGGCTAGTCGCTCACGGACCACATCAGACAGTCTAACATTTCATTTTCCACCAAACATTTTTTTGTCAATATCTTATAAAAAAGTTTAAATGACAATGTA
Source organism: Ambrosia x helenae (assembly GCA_030844895.1). NCBI lineage: Eukaryota > Viridiplantae > Streptophyta > Magnoliopsida > Asterales > Asteraceae > Ambrosia > Ambrosia x helenae. The sequence continues at coordinate 25,397,942 of CM061225.1, forward strand.
AATGGCAATCCGCAAAATAAATACGGTTAACCAACTTTTTACCATAAATTGACCATTTACGATTTTCCTGTCGTCTACTTTTTACACATTTGGATCCTTGGCTTTTGAGACAGTGCGTTTCTTGGAACGAGTACAAAAGATGGTTCATAGTGACTCGCAGAGCCCTAAAAACAAAGGGTTTGTATTTAGCAAAATAGGTTTTGCGATTTCAAAATAGGTAGCAGCACAACTTGTTGCCTATTTAGATGTAACTTTGCTATTATGCTAATTGATCATCAATTTACCTAGACATCACTAGGTAAATTCTCTAAAGATAACATCCTTACATATAAAACTCATAATTTCAATGTTTGAACTTTTTAGGAATTTTTAATCTTTTGTTCATTAAAATATTAATTATTGACGACCAATTCTTTAAAACGAGGGCTCATTTGCACCCCTAGTTTTATTTAAAGGAAAAGATATAAAAAAACATAGAGCATACATGTGAATAATGTGTTTTTTAAGACTGGTAAAATCAAACATTTTGGTGCACTTCAAAGTTTAAACAAATAAGTGAAGCAAACAAAAGCACAAAATATATGTTGAATATCCAAATAACTTATATATTTATGGCATCTGCTGCACACCAATGTATACGAAAAAGTCAGGTGTCACCCAAGCGAGTCCATGAGATCTCCGATCCCCGCCATATGAGTTTTTGAACTGAACACTAATTCGCTTATCAACCGTGACGTAAATTCCAGTAATGACAACAGCATGACGACGATGAAGGTCTTCTTTCGTCAGAGGAGTTGTTCTTACAAATGGATTCTCTGTAGTTACAATCTCTGTCACCTTACTTCCTAATCCAGCCATGCGACAACTCCCTAGTAATGGGTATTTGTGGCCCAAGATGACTAAAGTTGAAAAATAATGCTTTCTGAATCAGCCTTATCATATCATTAACGATATTTAAACTTTCAATAGTGTATCTCTTTTTGTCTGGTTGTGCCTTATCTCTCGATCGAAGATAAAGAAATTGTTGTCTTTTGATGTTGTACATTCCATTGAGCTCCTTTAGATATGGTGCAAGATTACGTATTTTCCTACAACGTTCATTTAGCGCCAATTGAGGAGAGACAACACGGCTTCCATGTTTTTGTGGCTTCCAAATCCTATAAAGCATTGTTACACAATATGCTATTGCATATGAAAGACAATACGGGGTATCCTCTTGATTCCATTCCAAACTTCGGGAACTGTGGCCAATTGTTTTGATATATGGTCCCCTGTTAAATTAAATGTTGTGAACTACTATTTTTATGAAATACGACATAATTATCACAATAACTATCACAGTAATGGTAAAAAAAAATTGCAATTGGAGCTCCTAATCAATGACTCGACATTAGGCACTCTGGTATGTGAGTTTGAAATTGAAGTATCGTGTGACTGGTACGTTGGCTTCACTTACACAAGGGATTGAAGAAGATGATCTAATCATTACGTTTATATCCTACGTTTCTAATTTAATTGTAATGTTTTGAGTGTTAAACAATTGCTAATGCAAATTCTTGAAAGAAGGCATGTGTCATATCCTTGAAATATTTACCAATGAAAATTATGTGAATTGGTTACAGGAAAACCAAAAGAAAATGATCAAAATATGAGCGGTATATTGAAACTGACTTCTAGTCATCCAACCGAGAGGGTTAATGGAAAAGAAAAGGATACGGGTGAAGAAACAATAAGTCTAATCTCTGATTAGGGATGACCGGACTATCGATCCACATGAACTATCTTTCACTAGTCTCTTTAGGGCTGGACAAACCTGAAACAATGAAAAAATATTCGAGTAGGGAGATGGCTACTTTAGTAGTTGTTTATGACAAAAACTATGTGATGATGGATACTGTGTGAATAACTTTTAGGGATATCAAAAAGTGTCTTCCATAAGGAAGCCAATACCTCCTTATATAGGGCCAACACATGTCAACATCACCAAACCCTAATCGTTTTGGGCCCAGGCCCGATTAGGGTATATCAACTACCCTAGCCCATATTAGTATAATACTTGATAATATTAACGCGTTGGCCCGTCATAGGCATCCTTTGTCACCATTCACCAAAATTCTATTTTTAATTCAATATCTCGTATTAACCTTCAAAAAACTATGATTAGCCTAGTTGTTCCTCGAAATAGGTCATAAACAACAATTTTTAACCAATCTTACCATTCTTCGGTTTCTCGTTTCAAAACACGACGTAAATAATTATAAACACTTCTAATATAGTGTTATTAAATATGTTTAGGCAATAATGTTGTGTTTTAGATACCACTTTCTTAAAATTGTTTATGCGAGTATTTATAAACTCATTCTATTCCAATCTAACAATCCACCAACATGGTAAACACAATATTGTTAAATTTTCAAACTAAACAAATCTTTGATACCTTTGGCTCCCTAGCGCCAGAAGCTATTCGTTTCTTGACCAGGGTCTAACGGGCCGTCCACAGCAATAGTTCATCTCCAAGGGGGCAAGGATTTGTCTTTGGTAGAGTAGGGTTCGCAATTCAGAAAGGGGTGACAACGCAGCTTGTTGCCCGTCTACTGATGTAACTTTCGTATTTTGTTTTAATGAAAGAAAATGAATTAAAAAAAATCTTAAAGTTGTTAACTACCACTATGATAAAAGGGCAAAATCTGTTGCGTGTGCAGTGTTAAGGGGGCATCGGGCCTATTTGGTTATGAAGGGGGTGCAAACAACCAGAGCAGTTCGCGAGCTACTCGATCTCGGCTCGGTAAAAAGCTCAAACGAGTCGAGCCTTATCGAGCCCAAGCTTGAGCCTGGCATGTGAAGTTCGTCAGGCTCGTCGAGCCTTATCAAGCCAATATAATATTAGTTTTATTAATATTTAATAATATTTACCCCCTCATTTAAGCTATTTTACTAAACGAGCCCGAGTTGAGCTTCATTTGTTGAGCTCCGAGCCTATTATTTATATTATTTTTATTTAATATATTAACTAATAGATAGTAAACTAGACGAGCTCAAGCTTAAGAATTTTTTAACGAGCCGAGCTCGAGCTTGGGCTCGGCTTGGCTCGTTTTCACCCCTAGTTATGATGTACGCATCCTTATCCTGTTTAGTTTGTTTCCACGATTTAAACATGTGACTAGTGGCGGATACACATTTTTTTTGTATAAGGGGCACAATACGGATCGGTTTAAAAATGCGTAAAAACGAATATAAAATAACTTAGTTCATTGAATATTTCAATTTAATAAGGACATACCTCGATTACAATCGTCCTCAAAGTGTTTTCATCTTTTAGAAACACTCAATTGCATCTTCATTAGTAACACTGAGAATTTCACGCCCTTCTACAACACAGATTGCACAAACGTTTAAGAGATCATCATTAATACTAGTGCACTAACATAAATCACAATTCATAACTTGCTTAAGAGGGTAAAAATCGCACATTGTTTAACTTTATTCAAAGATAGAATTAAATGATTAAATCACCAGCTAATCAGCAATCCAACTCAAAGCCACAAATTGTAACCCGTATATTTGTAAAGTAGCATATAATTTATATTAATACTAGTAGGAATGCCCGCGCGTTGCGGCGGGTGCATATGTTTTGCCCCTTGTGCATTGTGTTTGTTGGTTATTCGTTATGTTAAAGTAGAAAACAATGATGTATAAAATATATGTTATCAAAAACTGAAACTCATAAGTATATCTTCTGAATATTTTAAATGGGTACATCACAATAGGTCGTACTATTCCTTACAACACCCTTAGATTGGCCCACGTCCTTCGGTGGGACCCTTTTATGTATCTCGAAGGCAGATAAGTATGCCATCGTAGAGCGGTACTTAGCGTAGTGAAATGTCGTTGTATCTCTTAATGACCATAAGATTGTAGTGGAAGTGATGTAATTGCTAAAATGCAGTTTGTAGTGTGCAACATATTTCTATTATTTTAGGGTACCCGCGAGATGTAGCAGAGTCAATGATTTACATAGATACTCTCGTTTTATGTTAGTTTGACAAGCGTCATAACAAATATATTGGACCAAACAAATTAGTAATCAATATAGTTAAAACTACCAAATTGACTGACAAGAACTTGTCTTCTTTTGGATATGTAAACAATTGGTGACTTCGTGAGATTGGAAACTTAAATTCTATTCCTAGAAGATTATAGTAGCGGAGAAAACAAAAAACCATCGAGGAAGATGATGACGTTGCTCATGAAGTATCTCTACCATATTTGCTTGTATAAAAGTCAAGCCTACATATATCGCTCACTTTAATGGGTTGAAACGTGTCATGGGTTGGGTGTGTTGGCAAACTTCAAGCCTACATATTCATTTGTGTGCAGAAGTGTCAAATCATACCATCCTGCAGCTACATAAATTTAAAAGGAAGATATAATTAGAGAATATGTGATGTAATTTATTTACTATAAACATTGAAAGATATGTAAATTATGTATGTGAAGAGTCACCACATTATTTATGTACTAAATACATGACAACTATTTATAAGACTTTAACATTGATACAAACATAATAAAGACATGGAGGTTATGAATGTAAAGGGTCACCACATTATTGTTAATTTCCTCATCAATTTTATAATTATGTTTAAATTAATTTCTTCAACAATTTAATATTTAGGTAGAAAGACAATTTTACGCTCTAAATGACTTAAATAAGCATTGTACTATAAGCAATAAAGGTTGTATTTACTTAAATTTTGCGGGTATCCTTCACTGATACTTTATAATATATAGTATAGAAGATAAAGATTCGGGTTGATTCATTAGCGTGAGTGTGAATTTATGGCGTTTTGACTTCTTATTTCATAACACAAATAACATAAGTAACTAACACATAGTTAAGTTTTTGTTTTCTTTTTATGCTAGTGTTTAATTTATTTTATTAATTAGAATTAGAACTTAAACAATATACAATTGCCGAAAGCAAAATAATATTGTGAACCACACTTCATACAACGTTTAACAAGAACATTAAATAGATAAACAAATACCTTAAAAGTCTTAGAACAAATATAGTTTACATATAAAGTTATATTTGAGCATGCATATATAGATTTATAGAGTTAACTATTTCATGGCGTTCAAGGAGACCATGTTGATTGAAATTGAGGAATGTCTCCATACCCTTCTCCAACCATCCTCTCCATCATCTGTTCTTCATGTCCATTTGTTCCCTGTAACATCAGGTTTCATCCCATGCAGTAAGTGGAAGTAATATTTATAATATATTAGAAACGTATTAGCAAATCTAGAATGTTATATTTATAATTTTGTCTGTTGTATTTAGTTAACAATATATATGATTCAACATAAACAACTTCTTAACAAGGATAGTTAAGAAAGCCACCTGGCACCTTCATAGGGGCCATATCATCCAATTCAGTAGAGTTGAGGTCAATAGGTCATAGAACATCTTGGCTTCTGAAAGCTTCATATAGAGAAACTAAAAATGCACAAAGAAGAGAAAAACTGTACTAATTAATTTTGAAAAATATTTTCTTATCAATAATTTTGAATATTGTTTGTTTATTGTTTTAATTGTTAGCTGCACAATTAAATTACCTCAATTTGATTCTGCTACGATCCAACATAGTTGATTATTACATCCAACATCACTGGCATTCCCATTGTATATAACAAATAACTAAATTTAAATGGAGCAAAAAATGATATATTATGAAGATAAATTTTTGTAATTGTCAAAGAAAATATGAACAAGTATAAAAAATATATATATGTATATAAAGATTAACTCATATCTTTATACCTTGTAGCATCCGGGAACCATATCTTGCAAGCGTCTTAAGTTCTCATTGATTTTTTTCTCTTCCCATCTAATGAAGACATAAATTTTTTTGACAAAACAATGTTTCAAAGCATGAAATTAGCTCTAAGATTTTGTTTGGGGTTATGAAAAGACTATTAGCATTCAAGAAATTGATTATAATGAAGTATATATAATAATATAGATGGGGGGTTGAAAGGTCTCACATTTAAGATGCATCATAAGTTAAGTTGTATTTTGTGTTTTAAAAGTTGGACATAAGGGCATAATTGGGATAAGATTTTAGGATGTGAGGTATTGGATTATGTTAAATTTACTAATCTACCCTCTTAAGAGTCTTAATTGTTACAACTATGCCAATAATACCCTTAATTTTTTTTGCTTAAATATGTTGTACATGTTGCTTCTTAAGTTGTACGGAGGTAAAAATGACTATGTTGTACATCACTCCTCCTTTATAATGTACTAGTAGGAATGTCCGCGCGTTGCGGCGGGTACATCTGTTTTGCCCCCTCGTGCATTATGTTTGTTGGTTATTCGTCATGTTGAAGTAGAAAACAACGATATATAAAATATATTTTATTAAAAACTGAAACTCATAAGTATATCTTCGGAATATTTTAAATGGGTACATCACAATAGGCCATATTATTCCTTGCAACACCCTTAGATTGGCCCATGTCCTTCGATGGGACCCTTTTATGTATCTCGAAGGCAGATAAGTATGCCATCGTAGAGCGGTGCTTAGCGTAGTGAAGTTGTGTTGTATCTCTTAATGACCATAAGATTGTAGTGGAAGTGATGTAATTACTAAAATGGATTTTGTAGTGTGCAACATGTTTCTATTATTTTAGGGCACCCGCGAGATGCAGCAGAGTCAATGGTTTGCATAAATACTCTCGTTTTATGTTAGTTTGACAAGCGTCATAACAAATATATTGGACCAAAGAAATTAGTAATCAATATAGTTAAAACTACCAAATCGACTGATTAGAACTTGTCTTCTTTTAGATATGTAAACAATTGGTGACTTCGTCAGATCAGAAACTTAAATTCTATTCCTAGAAGCTTATAGTAGCAGAGAAAACAAAAAACCATCGAGGAAGATGATGACGTCGCTCATGAAGTATATCTACCATATTTTCTTGTATAAACGTCAAGCCTACATATATCGCTCACTTTAATGGATTGAAACGTGTCATGGGTTGGGTGTGTTGGCAAACTTCAAGCCTACATATTCATTTGTGTGCAGAAGTGTCACATCATACCATCCTGCAACCACATAAATTTTAAAAAAAATATAAATACATAATATATGATGTAATTTATTTACTATAAACATTGAAAGATATGTAAGTTATGTATGTGAAAAGTCACCATATTATTTATATACTAAATACATGATCACTATTTATAAGACTATAATATTGATACAAACATAATAAAGACATGAATGTTATGAATGTTAAGAGTAACCACATTATTGTTAATTTCCTCATCAATTTTATAATTATGTTTAAATTAATTTCTTCAACAATTTAATATTTAGGTAAAAAGACAATTTTACCCTCTAAATGACTTCAATAATCATGTTACTATAAGCAATAAAGGTTGTATTTACTTAAATTTTGCGGGTATCATCCACTGATGCTTTATAACATAGTATAGAAGATAAAGATTCGGGTTGATTCATTAGCGTGAGCGTGAATTTATGGCATTTCGATTTCTTATTTCTTAACACAAATAACATAAGTAACTAACACATAGTTAAGTTTTGTTTTCTTTCTATGCTAGTGTTTAATTTATTTTATTAATTATAATTAGAACTTAAGCAATATACAATTGACAAAAGCAAAATAATATTGTGAACCACACTTCATACAACGTTTAACAAGAACATTAAATAGATCAACAAATACCTTCAAAGTCTTAGAACAAATATGGTTTACGTATAAAGTTATATTTGAGCATGCATATATAGATTTATAGAGTTAACTATTTCATGGCGTTCAATGAGGCCATGTTGATTGAAATTGAGGAATGTCTCCATACCCTTCTCCAACCATCCTCTCCATCATCTGTTCTTCATGTCCATTTGTTCCCTGCAACATCAGTTTTCATCCCATGCAGTAAATGGAAGCAATTATTTATAATATATTATAAACGTATTAGCAAAGCTAGAATGTTATATTTATAATTTTGTCCGTTGTATTTAGTTAACAATATATATGATTCAACATAAACAACTTCTTAACAAGGATAGTTAGGAAAGCCATATGTCACCTTCATAGGGGCCATATCATCCAATTCAGTAGAGTTGAGGTCAATAGGTCATAGAACATGCTTGCTTCTGAAAGCTTCATGGAGAGAAACTAAAAATGCACAAAGAAGAGAAAAAACTATACTAATTAATTTGGAAAAATATTTTATCATCAATAATTCTGAATATTGTTTGTTTATTGTTTTAATTGTTAGTTGCACAATTAAACTACCTCAATTTGATTCTGCAACGATCCAACATAGTTGATCATTACATCCAACATCACTGGCATTCCCATTGTCTATAACAAATAACTAAATTTAAATTGAGCAAAATAATGATATATTATGAAGATAAATTTTTGTAATTGTCAAAGAACATATGAACAAGTAGAAAAAAATGTATATATGTATATAAAGATTAACTCATATCTTTATATCTTGTAGCATTCGGGAACCATATCTTGCAAGCGTCTTAACTTCTCATTGATTTTTTTCTCTTCTTATCTAATGAAGACATAATTTTTTTTGGACAAAACAATGTTTCAAGCATGAAATTAGCTCTAAGATTTTGTTTGGGGTTATGAAAAGACTATTAGCATTCAAGAAATTGATTATAATGAAGTATATATAATAATTTAGATGAGGGGTTGAAAGGTCTCACATTTAAGATGCATCATAAGTTAGGTTGTATTTTGTGTTTTAAAAGTTGGACATAAGGGCATAATTGGGATAAGATTTTAGGATGTGAGGTATTGGATTATGTTAAATTTACTAATCTACCCTCCTAAGTATCTTAATTGTCACAACTATGCCAATAGTACCCTTACTTTTTTCTGATTAAATATGTTGTACATGTTGCTTATTAAGTTGTATAGAAATGCAAATTACCATGTTGTACATCACTCCTCCTTAATAAGATAATATATATTATAGATTATCTGAATAATTGAACCTAAAATTAGCATATAGTTTGTATTAATATGACTTTAACACAAACAATTATAATTTAAAAAGTAATACAAGAAGTTACACCATAGAGTGAGTGTCACTGTCGGCTCGAATTCCAATCTCCAAAATAAATCAATTATTATAAGGACATATGTTATAGGGCTTGGTTAGAGGTAGGGATGGTAATGGGTCGGTTTTGGGACGGGTTTAGGTAATCACAACCCCATACCTGAATAGGTATAGTTATCCCAAACCCATCCCAAAACTCATCGGGTTTATATCAGGTAATTACCCATTGGATATCGGTTATACTCGCGTGTTTCAGATAAACCCATTAGTTTTAAAAAATTACTCGTTGGGTATATCTGACCAAAAAGCTGTCAGGTATCTATTAGGTAACTAGTAACTAATTACATTTAGCATTATCAAATGATTACAATGTATATAAATAAAATACCTTAACACATATAAAAACACTCAAATGCATAGAGTACAAATATAGTATATGCCAATTTTTGGTGTTTTTAAGCACAATATGACAATATGGATGGATATATTACATATATTATGCATACATATTTAAAAAATATATGAAATTATATTGGGTATATAATCGAGTAAATGGGTATACTTTATCGGGTAATCGGGTCAGGTAAACGGGTATATCATCAAACCACAAATCCGTCCCAAACCCGCGAAAAAAATTAAAACCAATTCCATACCCGGACCCATACCCAATTTCTCGACCCCAAACCCATCACAAATGTTTCGGGTTTACCCATCAGGTTCGGTTTGATTGTCATCCCTAGTTAGAGGCTTAGTTGAGAAGAAAAAGTAATGTTATATGGTTAACACATAACATAAGCATACTTTTTTCTCACACGGAAATATCAAAGATGGGTGTAATGAGAAGGGATTGATTGATGATTTGGTAATCATTATTTAGTTAAATTAATTATTTTTTTTTTATTTTTTTTACTCTTAAAAAAATTTAGAGAGAATTACACAAATTGTCCTTTAGTTATTAGTCAAATTGCATCCTCCGTCCTTTATGGAAATTTTTCACTACTTATATCATTTCTTTTATAAATTTGTTACACCCTATGTCCTTTAGGGTAACTTCCGTTAAAAAACTCAGTTATCTCAGACATGTGCCTCTCATGTGAGGGGCAAACATGTCAATTCATCTCACTTTAGTTAAATAGGGTTTTTTTAACAATAATTCTGTATTTGTTGCACATGCTTCCCTTCACCACTCTACACGTACATCTTCATTCCAACCAAGGTGGAGAATTCCCTCTGAACCTGTATCCATATCCATCCTTATCCATTCAATACTATTATACATTCATGCATTCATCCTCTGCTTCAAACTAACACACACCAACGCCACCTCCCTTATAAACCAACCACCTGTCCATCTCCAACATCCTATAATAATAAGATTCATGCCCCCTTAATATTATATATGCATACACTACAAATAATATTTGGTACCACCTTCTTAATATATATACACCTTCTGCACATCATAGTATACACACACATAACATTTTTATATCTATAACATGTAACCATCAAATATATATAGAGAGAGAGTATACGAGAAAAGACAGGGAAAGAAAGAATGTTATAAGAGGAAGGAGATGACCACCTCCGATCATCTTCTCCGGTTGGTCCTCCTCTCCGGAGAGCCACCAAACAACACAACCAATAGCTTCGAACCACTCGACTCTCCCTTCGGTTCCGGTCATAACCATTCACATCCTGTTCCGGTGATCGGTTCTATTCCGAGTATTCCCGACACCACAACCATCCATGATTCTCACTATCCACCCTCTGTTCTTATCACAACCCACTGACCATATCCGGTCGTTGTTACCGGCTCTGTTACAGAGCTTCTTTTCAAACCGGTTGACCTTGGAGGTCGGTTATCCTCCTTGGGTCTTAACTGTACTCCGACTAAACCACCCCTCCCTCGATGATGTCGCCCTTTCCTCACTCTCTCTCCAGTTTCTCTCTGGTCGTCCCTCTCTATTTGGGGGTGAAATGGATGCTGATTGTGTTATTTGGTCGGTGGCAGGTGCAATTAGAGAGAGAGAGAGAGAAAAGAGAGAGAGAGAGAGAGAGAGAGAGAGAGAGTAGAGAGAATAGGGACTTAGGGTTTTTGAGAGGGAGAGTAGAAGAGTGATGGCTGCAAGCTAAGGGAGAAGAGAGATACAGGGTGAAATGACATGTTTGCCCCTCACGTGAGGGGCACATGTCTGACTTAATAGAGATTTTTAACTGAGTTTGGTCTAAAGGACATAGGGTGTGACAAATTGATAAAATAAAGGATATAAGGAGTGAAAAATTTTCATAAAGGACAGAGGATGTAATTTCAGTAATAATTAAAGGACAATTTGTATAATTCTCTCAAAAAATTATTTTTATTTGGTATTTATATTTAAATTATGTAAATACAATTAATTTAAAACTACAAATAGATTGAAAAAAAAAATCTACGCTGAAAAATCCAATAATCTAAAAGTTCAAACATAAATAAAATAAAAATCCCTAAATTCATGTACTATTTGAATAAGTAAAACTAATAATAAATAAATAAATAAAAATTGATAGAAAATAAGAAATTGCATAGTGTAATTACATTACATGTAAAATATATTAGTTTTGCATCTTTCATGAATAGTGTTATCATAATTCACAATGTGCCACATGGCACCATGTTATTAGTCCACGTGACAACGAGTTTTATCTTTTTATACGTTTTGGAAGGTTTAAGGTTCATATTTTAGGCTTTTTATTTTATTTCATTTTTGACGCTTTTTAACGGTTTAGGGTTTAGACGCCGTCGTATTAACCGGGCTTTTGGGTTTTACGTTTTTTTTTACCGGTTTAAGGTTTCAGATTTAGGCTTTTGTTTTTTTTTATTTCCTTTTTGACGTCTTTTACGGTTTATGGTTTAGACGCCGCCATACTATTCAACAAAGTTTTGCCGGTACAAATTCGAGTTGCTTTGAGTTTGATGCCGCCGCAACGCGCGGCTGGTTAATCAACCAGTTGTCATGAAGACAGAATCCAAAATATTATTTAATAAGCTATACTACAACTTGGATTTCTTTATCATCTTCGCCTTTTTTTCTCCCCATTAAAAGGTACGACCAATGTATGAGTGATAACTCACAAAATTAACATATAAGACAGGCATAAACAGTCTCATAATAGGATACAATTAGGCTTGTATTGTTGATATTTGGTACTTAATTCGTTCCTATTTGTATTTATCAGGAAACTAGAGCTCCAAGATGGAAACAGAGGATTTCCGGGCAAAAACGAGCAAAAACTGGAGATTCCTGAAGATACGAGACTTCCAACCTGTTCACTGTATGTTTTGAAGACAATCTCGGGACTTAAACAATGCTGAAATCAGTCTGGGACTGACCCAGCACGCCCATGCACACTTGCACGGAGGCCCTACACACTAGAAGAAAAAGCAGCAAACTTGGGAAAAAAAGAAAAAAACTCATCAAATGGGACAAAACTATGGCTAGGAGACAAAAGGGTACATGGTACAACAACCTTGTCTCCCACATGCAAGGTTTTGAACCATAAGAAAGAGACAAGTCTTCTTCAATTTAATAAATATTATGTATTTATAAATAATATTTAAACACTTTCCTTGTTTATAAATAGCAAGCTAATCTCCACCATTTGATCATCCCTTTTATCCCTTCACAACTTGACTTGAGCCTTCTTTGGTCGACTTCCAAGAGTCTTCCAGAGGTCTTGGGGTCTTGTGGGAGGCCCTATGGCCATCCTAACACACCTAACAAGGCTAGGCCTCGTCCTACCTTGATCATTAAGGCCAAGTAAGGGATCGTAGAGTAGTATGCAATAAACATCGAGGGTCGTGAGGATCATGAGAGACTACATATCACTTGGAGATGGAGAGCTTGTCTATGAGCAGCCATGATCCTTATATTGATCATTTCTATGGTTGTATCTTTCTATTATTCACGAACCCGCTTCAATTTATAGACTTTTATTATTAGTAGTAGTAGTAGTTTATTTTTAGTTATTTGTTGTGTTATCTTCTTCTAATCTTTATTTTTTTATCTTTGTGACAGGTTTGAATGATGATTAACTTAATAACAACCATAACTTAATTTATTAATGATATAATCATCTTCTAGTAGTCCCGAGCTAGATCCAAGGCGAGGAAACCGGTAGTGAGACAGATCATTCGGGCTTCTGATATCCAAACCGGATTCTAAGCAGTGGCTTCTGAAGTGGACCAGATTTGAGTGACACATTAAAGGTTCAAAGCAGATGATTGAGTGATCTTCTTGGCAAAGGATGGTTTCCCTACGGGCGCACCAGTGATCTTTTGTATCACACGTCTTTAGGATTATGTGCAGCCTTTGTTAAGGATTTCATTTAGTTCAGGAGGTTATGGGTTGGGTAATTAAGTCATCATTTATTTAAACCAACTTAATATTTAATTGATCAATAAATAATAATTGTCACTTCCTTTAAAAAAAATAAAATAAAATAAAATAAGTGTCACTTGAAAGATAAATAAAATAAAGATTCTTTATCTAGTTCTCGTCATTACAACGTCGTTAGCCAATGGGGGCCTGCCTGCCTGAGACAACCGTAAGAGAGATCCTTCGGCTTTGACCGTTAACCAATAGGGATACGAGGTTGCCAGGATAAAGAGACCCTTCGGTACGGAACGCGAGAACTAAGGAGAGGTGTACGGTGTCCCGGGTTGGGAGTGAAGCCTCCAATTTAAGAAGATGATAAGTTTGAGGATCCGAAGACTTGACCGCGGTTTGAGGAGCCCGCTATACGTGAGGCCCTGGCGAAGTACCCCAGGTGGACGCACGCTGGAGAGGTTCTGCATTCTACTTAGTAGTCGCCTTCGCTTCTCTATCAAGGAGTCAACACTTCAAGATCACTTTCGTCTTCCACACAATTAACTAACTTAATTATTAATTTTAATATTAAACTTAACTACTTATGCGGAGGGTCTCGAGATGTGCATAATCTATCTACTAACTTATTTTATCCTACCTTTTATAAAACCAAACCTTTTTCAAAAACTATTTTTATTAAAGAACCCCTCTGTTTTATTTTTCTTTTTAAAACCCGATCGGTTAATTGATGAATGGTTGAGTAGGGGAAAGTGTGAACCTTGGAATACGATACTCAATACTTACCACCGAGACTATACTATGCATGTCAGGTTCTCTGCCTATGTGTTGGTTTTAGTTTTTAAAGTAATTATTGTTTACTTTATAAATTTAAAACTTTGTTAATTAGGGTTTAGTAAAATCAGTCTTTTCCCCCAAACCACTGTTTTAAGATTGTTAAATCAAAGTTTTTGACACCGGGGAAATTGACATCTTTTTAATACTAAAACCAAACGCATCAATGAGCAACCGCTTCTCCACTGCTCGCCACTTCCTTTAAAAAAGCTTCGAACTATGTACGGATGGGATGAAACAACTAATGAGAATAATATGAAATTGGTTATGATCTCTAATATGCGGACTTGAACCTATTGAACATTTTCATGGAAAAAGTGGATATTGAGTTCAGTGTGCTTGGTATATTGGTTTTAAACGAGACTGCTTGTCAAACAAATAACACTCACATTATCACAATAGACAGGCGTAACATGATTTAGTGGTGAGATAGGCCCAAAAGGAAATTATTATCATTTTCGACTTTCATGTTTCAAAGTAATAGATAATATCATGATTGCCGTCATTGACTTTGACTACCATTTATTGTAATTAGTGTAACATTATTGACTTTGACTACCTTGACTACCATGTAATTAGTGTAGCATTATTGCCTTTGACTACCTTGACTACCATTGTATATATGCCGACTATTATGTAATACAGAATGATGAATTGAGAGTTATCATCTAATATGGTCAATTGAGTTATCATCTAATATGGTAGCACGAGCATAATACATATCCTATCTTTTTCACCCGCTGCTCCCACCCTTCCCTTGTTCTTCCTCCATTCGATCACCATGGAACCTAAAATACATCCCGCCGTAACCGTTTCAAACATAAAGAACTTTATTCCAATTACCATGGAGGTCGAATCTGCTCAATATTCGACATGATCAAAATTGTTTTGAATACACTGCAGGGCCTTCCAGGTGATCGACCACCTATCTCTAAGACCTGCCATCCAACCTCCACCAGCCGTCACTTCCGAAGCCACCAAACCAACCTCTCCGACAACCCAGGAGGAATCGTGGGACAAGCTAGATGCCATTGTCCTATAATGGCTCTACAGCACTGTTTCGATCGATCTCCTAAACACCGTCATTGTACCCGATAATTCAGCCTATGAAGTCTGGACTAATCTTGCCGGTATCTTTAACGACAACAAGAGTGCCCGGGCCCTTCATCATACCCACAAATTCTCCAACACCCGCCTCAAGAGCTTCCCGAACATGTCGGCTTATTGCCAAGCTATTAAATCCATTGTCGACCAAATCTCCAATGTTGACTGCCCCGTTGATAATAAACGGCTTGTGTTACAACTCCTTGCAGGACTAACTGAACCATACGAGGGCATAAAAACAATCCTTCAATCACGGGACCTTCTACCATCTTTCTACGAAGCCCGATATCAACTGTGTATGATCGAAGGACAAAAGGCCGAGAAAGCTCTTGAAGCTTCTCAAGCGGCTGCCCAGGCTTTCGTGGCATCGACCAACAAGACTCAAACCGAACCTCATACTGAATGTGGTCGTGGTCATGCCCGGACTCGTGGAAGGGGTCATGGCTGGTCCAACAATTACTCTGGTCTTGGGCCTTCTTTTTAGTCCGGGTGGCCTATGGTGCCTACTTATGGATGGTCATCGAACCATGGCAACCACCCTACCATTCACAACAAACTTGGCAGCAACCATTTTCGTGGTCAACACCCCCTGCCCATACCCGAGTACCCCCCAGCCACCTTCAAACAAATCGTCACAGTCGGATCAAGGTCTTTTGGGTCCGCGTCCGTCACAGGCTCACTACACCAACTACTCACCCACGGACATCCAACAGGCTCTTTACACAATGTCATTGAACCCACCCGACTACAATGAAGGTGTCATGGACTCTGGGGCGACTATCTCCATGGATCCAAACTCAGATAACTTTCGTACCATTATTAATAATAACATAAATGAAAATATTATCGTTGGAAATGGTAACACCATCCCGGTACTCGGGCATGGCCCCCAGACCTTTAAACCACCCCTACCACCCTTTTTCCTAAACCGTGTCTTATATGCCCCCAAACTTATTTGAAAACTTATTTTCGTTCGTGAATTCACTAGAGATAATTCGATTTCTGTGGAATTTGACCCCTTTGGTTTTCTTGTGAAGGATTTCAAGAGCCGGATGCCTATCATCCGGTGCGACAGCAGCGGTGATCTCTATACCTTCTCAACCCAGGCCAAGTGCTTTTCCACCTCCACCGTTGCTGCTCAATCCTCCACACTTTGGCATCAACGCCTTGGACACCCTGGACCGACGTTACTTTAGTCCCTTAAAAACTCCAATTCTATTGCTTTTAAATCTTTGAATACAAAGTTGTGTGAACCTTGTGTTTTTTGGGAAAAGTACTAGATTACCTTTTTATGATTCTTCCAATGTTACATTACCACCATTTGATATAATTCATAGTGATATTTGGACCTCCCCAGTTTTAAGCTCGGGCGGTCACCGTTATTACATTTTATTTCTTGATGATTATACAAACTTCCTATGGACTTACCCCATATCAAATAAATCTAATCTTTTTACCATTTTTACCACCTTTGCTAAAATGATAGAAACCCAATTTCAACATACCATTAAAACCTTTCAATATGATAACGGAAAAGAATATGTGAACACCTCATTCAATTTTTTTTTTTTTTGCGAATAACGACACTCTTTTCCGTCTATCTTACCCTTACACCTCATCCCAAAACGGGAAAGCAGAGCGTAAAATTCGTTCCATCAAAAACATAATCCGAACCATTCTAGCCCAATCTTCCTTACCAAACACCTTTTGGAACCATGCCCTTGAAACCGCCACTTATCTCCTAAACATTATCCCTAGCAAACTTCACAAATACCGCACCCCTACTCAACTTCTTTATCATCAACTCCCCACCTATGACCACCTCCGTGTGTTTGGTTGCCTCTGTTATCCTATCACCCCACCCACAAATATTCATAAACTTACACATTGTTCACACCCTTGTGTTTTCATTTGGTACCCCTTCTCACACAGGGGGTATAAATGCCTTGACCATAAAAATAAACAAATTATTATTTCTCGTCATGTCGTTTTTGACGAGTCAAAGTTCCCGTATGCCCACATCCAACCACCCTCAAAGTCCTTATCCTACCAATTTCTTACAGACCAATTCCCACCCTCCCTTTGGCCCAACGTCTCTTTTCCCAGCCCCAATGTCTCGACCCAACCAACAAACTCCCAACCTAATCTAACTCCAATCACCCCATCTCACTCATCACCTCATTTCCCTCCTGATCTAACCCACTCGCTCCAATCTACTCCTGGTCCAAACAACCACACCCCTCCAGGCCCTAACCCGAGCCCATCCAGCCCACATACTACACCTGTACATTCACCCACGCCCACCCGCACTCACCAGACCCACCGACCACTAACCCTCCTAACCCAACCCCACCCGGACTGACCCGCACAATGCGTACCCGTGCCATGGACGGGATTCACAAACCAAAACAATTTCTAAACCTTAACACCTCCACCATCATACCCGTCCCAAAAACACCCACCATTGCCCTGTCCATACCGGAGTGGCGAAATGCCATGACCACCGAGTTTCATGCTCTTATTAATAATGATACGTGGGAGTTGGTTCCACGGGATCCCCACATGAATACAATCTGTAGTATGTGGCTCTTTAAACACAAGTACAGGTCGGAAGGTTCTCTAGAATGCTACAAGGCTCGGTTAGTATGTGATGGTCGCTCTCAACAGGTTGGCATAGATTGTGGGGACACCTTTAGCCCGGTTGTCAAACCAGCTACCATTAGAACCGTTTTGTCTATTTCATTATCTAAATCTTGGCTCGTTCATCAACTTGATGTCACTAATGCATTCTTACATGGTAATCTTAATGAGACTGTCTATATGCATTAACCCATGGGTTTTCGCCGTCAGGAATTCCCTGACCATGTCTGCCGGCTTAAAAAATCCTTCTATGGTCTTAAACACGCTCCTCATGCCTGGTACCAGCGGTTCACTGATTATGTTCGCACCATCGGTTTTACACAGAGTCGCTGTGACGCATCTCTATTCATCCTTCACGGTGCTGGTCACACCGCTTATCTTCTTCTTTATGTAGACGACATTCTTATGGTTACCTCGTCTACTAGATTACGTGTGCACCTAATGACCCTTCTTTTCAAAGAATTTGCTATGAAGGATCTTGGAAGTCTCAGCCTTTTTCTCGGCATTCATGTCACCCGCATTGGTGACACCATGTTCTTACCACAGCAAAGCTATGCTTCTGAAATCATTGAGCGTGCAGGTATGTCCTCCTGTAAACCTACCGACACCCCTGTTGACACCAACTCAAAGCTCAGTGCCAACTCTGGTACCGACTTTGAAGACCCCACTCTATACAGGAGCCTAGCCGGTGCCCTTCAGTATTTGACTTTCACACGGCCAGACATCAGCTATGCTGTCCAGCAGGTATGCATGTACATGCATGCACCTAAGACTGATCACTGGAATGCTCTTAAGCGCATTATTCGTTATATTAAGGAAACAATGAACCTCGACCTTACTCTTAGGTCTCACAGGAACCCGAATCTTCTTGCCTATACTGATGCTGACTGGGCAGGTTGTCCCGACACTAGACGCTCCACTAGTGTCTACTGCGTTTATTATGGTGATTGTCTCATTTCTTGGTCATCAAAGCGTCAACCTACCATTTCTCATTCTAGTGTTGAAGCAGAATATCGGGTTGTTGCAAATGTCGTGGGAGAAATATGTTGGCTTCAAAATTTATTACTAGAACCTCATCGCCCCCTAACCAAGGCAACCCTTGTCTATTGCGACAATGTCAGTTCTATCTACCTCTCAGGGAATCCAGTACAGCATCAGCGTACCAAGCACATAGAATTTGACATCCATTTACAAGTTCAACGCGGACAGGTTCGAATTCTTCATGTTCCCACACTCTACCAGATTGCTGACATCTTCACCAAGGGACTTCCTCATGTTTTGCTTGAATACTTCCGCTCTAGTCTTAGCATTCGGCCTCCTCTAGCTTCGACTGCGGGGGAGTAATAGACAATATCTTTGCCATGATTGCCGTCATTGACTTTGACTACCATTTATTGTAACTAGTGTAACATTATTGACTTTGACTACCTTGACTACCATGTAATTAGTGTAACACCCCAACCGATGGCGGAAACATCGGGGTGCCACGTACTGATGATTGTTCAATAGCTCATGGTGAATAATAAATTCCATTAAATAATTTAAATGAATTACATACAATTGTTCTAGAATTTGTAAAACTATACACATATCTTCAAGCATCAATTCAAATCTTCAAGCAAATAGAACCTGAAACATGTTAAGTTGAAAATGTTTTGGGTCAACAAAAGTTGGTGAGAATTACATAGGTTTTTGATAATTGAATAAAAATGATGAGCAATTCATGTGTCATGTCAATCTAGTCCATATGTGAGAACATACTAGAAATAAATCGAGTGCATAACCAACCCTGATGACTGTTATAATATGATACATACCATACGCTCATGGTCCAATTGAATATGTTATACGATAACAAACACCCACGCTACCTTTGTAGGAGGCACGTATCCGGGTGGGATTGTCAATCCAATAGATCTATTATTGAGTATCGCCGGCTTGGCCATAGCTAATGATTATGTAAATGTTGAAACTCGTTGAAACTCGTTGAAACTGTTGACTAATACATGAGGCAATAAAGTTTACTACTAGACATATATGTTGAATTGCTTAAAATTGTTGCAAGTATAAAGAATCGCATAAACAGGATTACGTAAACTCACCTTGGTAAAATGTTATATCTGTTGAGAAATTTGGATAATTGTGTTGACCAAATGTATCAAGTATCACCCTATAATAAAGTAATAAATATGTCTAAGTCTATCGAGTCTACAAATGTATAAGTTTCTAGGGCTTCGAATTGGTGATAATTGCTCGTTTGATTACTATTGGAAATATTCGCCAATTGAGAGAAATTTAGTAAATAAATAACCAAAAATCTTTTTATGAAATTTAAACTTAAGATGGTTACAAGAATGTGTTTAAAGTTTAAAAATAATTTTTATAAAATTATTTTCTTTAAAATAGATTATTAAATCTATTTATATCAAATTGTCCAAATCTAACTTTAATATTTAAAAATATTAAAATTAAATAATTTTTAGTTTAAAATTCATATTTCTGTTCTAAATGATCAGAAATAATTTGTATAAAATTTTGGTGCAAAAATAACAAAAATTGAATTTATTATGATTTAATTATGATTAAATCTAACAAAAATTGATTAAAAATATAAAATAAATGATTTTACTGAATTAAAAATTATTTCAGTAAAGTTTAATGTTATAAAAACTTAGGATAATTTTTGTGGAAATTAATAAGATCGTTTTGATATTTTTATAGATTTTTATAAATAAAATTGAATAAACTTGATTTAATTATTATAAATATTAAATAAATAAATTTCAGAAAACTAAAAATTGTAAGTTAAACTTTTTCACTAGATTAACATAAAATAATTTTTGTAGAATTTATAAAAGAGTTTTAGTATTTAAAAATGAATTTTAAAAGAATAATAATACTTATATAATTATAAAAGGAAAAAGAAAGAAAGATCAAAAAGATTTGTTCATAACAAGGATCGAACCCGTGACCCTTCATTAAACAACAACAGTCTGGACCATCTGATCTGAATCACATTTGGTGTTTATGGTTGATTTCAAAATATACATAAACAAAGCTTTAGTGAGTCATCTTCCCCAAATCATTACCCTAAGAACCCTAGTTTCCAATTGAATTCAATTACACCCGTTCAAGGTCCTGTTAATATAATTAATCATAGGGGTTTTAAACCTGAGATGAAAATAAACGAAACGACATGATAACTTACGATTTTTGGGCTTGGATGAACACGAGGAACGAGGTGGCCGGAACTCGGTTACGCCGGCGAGGCTTCACGGACACGGCACAAGTGTTTCAGTAGTGAAATTAGATGTAGGGACTGGTTTGCGTTGTGTTTCCGACTACGTCTATGGGTGCTATATATACAAAAGACTATCAGTGTGTTGAATTGGAAACTTGGCTCATTGATCGGATTTTAATGGCTTGATTAACCCACTGATTTAGCGATGATAAAGACTATTAAACGCTCGGAATGTGTCGGTAGTGAGATGTAAACGTATGGGTCAAGTTTAATTGAAAGGAAAACGCGTGATTGTGGGTTTCCATGTTTTGGCCGGAGTTTAGCCCGGAATTCTCGCCGGATTTCCAGCAGTTTGCACGAAGAAGAAGGTGGGAGGGAATCTCTTCGGTTGCACATATAAGCAATTTGAGTCCTGATTCTAACAGCAAACACCCAAATGGTGTAGTGGTAGAGTTGTTGTGTGTTGAGGTTGAACCGCTGCCAGACTCGGGTTCGAGTCTGGTCAGCGTGCATTTTTTTTTTACAATTCACGCTGTAGTGAGGGAGGGAGTTTGGGCCGGGTATGGGCTGGGTGAGTGTTGGGCCAGATATGTTTGGTGGGCTATTGGTAGACTTAGAGGTGTTGGGTTGTAGATTTGGTTTTAGAGATTGTGTTTGTATTATTATTATCATGGTTATTATTATCATTATTATTATTATTATTATTATTATTATTATTATTATTATAAATCTTTGTATATATAAATATATATATATATATATATATATATATATATTGCTACAAAATAAATAATAATAGAACTAGTCGTTTAAATCCATATTATTAGTAACGTATAATTATTAAATGCGAAATGTTACAATTAGTGTAGCATTATTGCCTTTGACTACCTTGACTACCATTGTATATTTTTCGACTATTATGTAATACATAATGATAAATTGAGAGTTATCATCCAATATGGTCAATTAAGTTATCATCTAATATGGTATCACGAGCATAATACATATCCTATCTTTCTCACCCGCTGCTCCCGCCTTTCCCTTGTTCTTCCTCCATTCGATCACCATGGAACCCAAAATATATCCCGCCGTAACTGTTTCAAACATAAAGAACTTTATTCCAATTACCTTGGATGTCGAATCTGCTCAATATTCGACATGGTCAGAATTGTTTCGAATACACTGCAGGGCCTTCCAGGTGATCGACCACCTATCTCCAAGAATTGTTTCAAACATAAAGTTAGCAATTGTGATTATTTATTTATTTTTGCTATTTCCATTCATATTTTAGCTAACTAATTGTTAAGACCTAGTTACCACTTAATCTTGTGATCAAATGGTTAAAAAAAACCTTCCTACGCTTCTAAAAGAACTCTTTGCATCCGATAGTGACACAATAGAAAACTAGTAATTAGTATGAAAATCACTTGTGATTGCTAAGTTGTTTGTGTTTTTCTTATTTACTTGATAATGACTTTTCAATATTCATATTAAAGATGGTGTTTTCAAACCATTTGCATAAGTAAATGAGTTGTTTTTTCTGAGAGTGCAACAGGTGAAGCCGCTGAATGGATCAACAACTTCTACCTCTCAAAACACACGTACTGCCATGTCTTTTGAACTCCTGAGGGAATGTTTGTGAAGCCGCTGATTCTTATGGAGGCTTCATTGATGCTGTTGAAGCAAAGGGTGGCTTCATTCAGAAGTCGCTGAATGGGTCGGAGTCTTCACCAAATAACAATATGTTGCTTGAAATATCAATAACATGCTTGATTAGCAGCTTCAAATAAAGTTTGAATCGAGAAGATGAAAATCTTATTCAAATAATCTTGCATCCTGAATAAGCTGAGAATAATAATATTTCTGTGCAAAGTTTATGGATCAAGTGTGAGTTTATTTATATTATTATATTATATGTAGAATGTTTTTTTAACTTTATGTAGAATTAATGGTTCTTCTATGTGATATATTATGTGTGCCTGTGTGAGGGTGTATACATGATAGAGACGAAGGTGACATCAGAGGTGAGTAGGATTGGGGAGGGGGCGAAAGTGTGTGGGATACCGTGATTGGTGTTCGTGTACATGTGGAATTGTGAAACGAAGGGTATGGTGATTTATTATTAATTATATATTATTAATAAAGTGTATGATTTAGAAACAACCAGGCATATGAAATGAATAAAGTTTACATTCTCCTACTGTTATCATCTACTTTACTCTTTTATTTTCATTTCACTTTTTTGTTAAATTCACCCATCTTCTTCATTAAGAACGATGATGGCATCACAAAAAATATTTTCAGCAATGGAACAAACCAATTCAACGGTTCTTCAAAACCACCATCTTGTTTAGCGGCTTGTACGATGTTGCAATCCCAATCAACGGCTTCTGGTGAAGACTCCATTCGGATTAGCGGCTTCAAGGAATGTTTTTAGAATTGTGTAAGACCATGGCATGTGGTGTAAGAGGTGTAAGGTGTGTGTAAGACTTTTGGCAAGGTGTAAGAAAGGTTGATTGAAGCCACTGAATGGTTCAACGGTTTCACCACTTGTGGTTTTTTGGTGGTTAACCCCCTAATTGCACTCTCAAAAAAATTAAGTCCCTTATTTTTCCAAATGATTCGGTGTTTTCTAGGGTGTCAATAATGTCAGTTGGCAGGTTGATAGGTTTCAGGTTCTGGGTTGGCAGGTTAAGATTCTTAAACCCTAACCCGACCTATATATTTATTTGTGTCATGCCGTGTCAAAGCCATTTAAATTTTTTCTGTTCGAGTCGACCTGTTCAATGTTTATCTATGAATATGAGTAAGAACTAGTGACTTCGTAACAATTTAAACAATCAATTACTCCGACTCAAATGAAACTTTTTATCATTAGTGTGGTTAAATAAATTGTGTTTCGTTCTTTATCTCTAATTCCTAATTACAAACTTGGATTTATATATTTTGCTTGATTTTAAAATAAGCGAAAATTTAATTTCACTTTTAGAAGTTAATAGTTAGAGAAAAAAATTTAAAATCAAAATATTTACCAATAAATGTAAATAAGGGTGAATAAATGAATAATATGTAAAGCCAAACTCTAGAATCATGGGGCTAGTTATACCGTTTCTAGAAGTTCTATCATCGATTATGTAAGGGCAAAAAGGATTAAAGAAACCACTTTTGCAAGCTTTAGTCTAATTCCTATTCTGCCAAAAATACTAAGTATAGAAACTGCTGAAGAAGAAAATTGAAAGTACCGAAGAAGAATACATCAAGTGCTGAAGAGAAAAGATCAGAAGTTCTAAAATCAAACCAGACAAGTCAACTGAAGAACTACTGAAGACAAACTACTCATCAGTAGTTTGTCACTCATCAACTGTTCTGATATAAGCTTCCCACCGCCTTTGTATTTCAGTAGTTTAGTATTATAGTATTACTTTATGCTTTTGTTAAAGTCTTTGTACAAGTTCCAAGACTACAGCCTGTTGTAGTATTACTTTTGAATCAACTTGTATGTATTTGTTGTTCTATAAATAGATGGGTTAATCCCTCTATTTTAGACATCGATTTTTTTAACTGAAATCCTTCAAAGGCTTTTAAGTTGAAATACCATTTCATAACAAAGAATCTTTCATCATACTTATTGTTATATGCATTCAATTGTTTAGATTCTCATTAACTGCCTTAAGTTCATTAAATCCAGGGGAGTAATAACTTCTGTTAAAAGTGAAACTTTAACTTGAACACTTTACTTATTCCGCTATGCAAATCTGATTTGATATATTTACAACACATAAGTGTTCATGAATAAGAACTGCTAAAGAACATACTGATCCAACAATTAGTATCAGAGCTTCTGGTTTATCTGATCAAATATCAATCCAACAAATTGAGAATCAGACACAGGCTCTTATTGATATTCAATAAAGGATAAAAATTCACTTTTTCAAAACATCCATCACTTTGAGAAAAACTTGACAAATCAATATTCTAAAAAATGGATCCTCATAATACTGGATCTGCCAATAAGCCTCCCATGCTTGTTCGTTCTGAATATAACATATGGCAAAAGATATTGGCACATACTCTGTCACAGACAAACACTGGTTGTTGGAGATCTGTCATGTATGGACCCCATAAACCTGTAAATATAAATCTTGAAACTAAGGTTGAAATTCCAAAGGAACCAAAAGACTACACTGATGAAGATTTCCTTAAACTTGAGCTTGATGCCAAGGCTTTCTCTATGTTGTCAATGGCTCTCCCAAATGAAATCTACTCTGGACTTTTACATTGTGAAAGTGCCAAAGAGCTTTGGGATTGTCTAAAAGAACAATTTGGAGAAACTGAAGAGGTGATTGCCAAGACAAGAGAAATCATTGCTCAGCAATATGAAACATTTACTCACATTAATAAGGAAACTTTGACACAACAATTTGAAAGATTCTCCTCATTAATCTCTGAGTTAAAGTTAAATGGTCAGACCTATACAAATGTATCTATGCTTCATAGATTCTTAAGGTCTTTGCCAGAAAAATGGGAAACTTATTCAACAGTTCTCATATCTGGACCAGATTTTAACCCCCCCCCCCCCTCACTCTTACAAAATTACATGGGAGATTGTTGACTTTTGAAAGAGAAAAAAATCAAAAGAAAAAGTTACAAAATTCTGGCAAAACAACTGATGACTATGTTCCTGGTAGTACAGCACTTTTAGGACAAGACTCACCTTCTTGTTTAAATGATTTTGGATCCTTTGATCACATTGACATAACTGCTGGGATCTCATCAGAAAGATCATATCCAGCTTGTGACAATGATGAAAATAGTCAAACTGCTGATAACATGTGTTTTATAATGGATGACTTAAAAAATTTCAGTAGTGATGACTTGGAAGAAATGGACATTTTACACCAACTGGCCATGTTAAGCATAAAAATTAACAAACTTTATAAAAGGTCGGGAAGGAAATTTCCAGGACTGAACAACTTAACAAAAGTTGGTTTTGACAAATCTAAACTTAGATGTCACAAGTGCCAAAAGTTGGGACACTTTGCTAGAGAGTGTAGAAGCTCTGGCTTTAACCAACCACAATCTAGAAATCAGTTTAACTCTAGTTATAATAGGAATAATGGAACACAGGGAAGTGCACATTTTGTACATGCACAAGCTCCACAAATCCAATATGTGCCATAAGTACAATATGTTAAGATGCCTGCTCATCAAATGCAGAGCCAACAACTGATGCCTTCCATTCCAGCTGCTCAACAACCTCCACAAACTCAACAACCCTCTCAACAAAGTCTTTTTACTTCAGGGTATGTTGTCTGGAGCAGTCTTCCTTTTGACACATCTGAATGCAGTCCAGATGCAGACAACAAGATGTTTGACATCAACTGGGGAAAACCTGATAATGGCGGAAAGAATTTTGCCTTAATGGCCTTTGAGGGTTGCACCTCAAAATCTGCCTTATCTCAGGTATCAAAAAAATCTTTGTCAAAACTTTGTTCAACTTCATGCAAAGAATCTTTTGCTCTCATAAGAGAAACGAATGTGCATCTACAAGGCAAAGCCAATGACTCTGAAAGAAAATATACTCAAATAAAATGTGATTTAGAAAGAAAGCTTGCTGCAAAATCAAAGGAAAATTCTAAATTAACAAATAATGCTATTGAAACCCAAGCACAAATTAAAATCATGATAGAAGACCTAGGAAATGTCAGAAAAGAGTTTGCTGACACCAAGGTTGATTGTGAAAAATGGGTTGAGTCATGTAGAGGTTACCAAATGCTGCTTAACAAACAAACTACATCAAATGTTAAGTTTGGCATATGGTACAATCATACCAAAACTCCAACTTATTTTACTCCCAAAATTGCTGATGATGGGAGTAGAATAGTTCAAAATCGAACTTCTGATATGAAAGACTACACATCTTTTCATCGGAACTTTCTCAAAATTGAAAAAGAAAGTTCTACAGAAGTACTGAACAAAACTGACATTAAGCCATCAGTAGTTTCATCTACATCAGGAGTTGAGAACCTGAAAACTACTAATGACCTAAGTCAAACCAAAACTGTCAGTAATTTGCCTTTCACATCTCATGATGAAAAAGAGAAGGCAAAAGAATGTGAAATTTGTGGTCTGTATAACCACAAAACAGAATTTTGTAGATATAGAAAAGGAAATCAGTATAACAAGAAGATTTCACAACTGGTTGTGGGAAAACAAATCAAACATCATTTTGAAGAAACTTCTTATCCCAACAAACAACAACCAAGCAACACCTTTTCTCAAAAAAAGACTAAATCTCAACCAAAGCCTTTTTCTCAAAATTCTTCCTCAGTAGTTAGACCTACATCATCTGCAGTTTCACAAACTGCTGAGATTAAAGATCTCATGAATATGGTAAAACTGCTGATGACCAAAGTTGATAGTGGTCCTCAAAAGGATACCACCATTGCTCTTAAAGATAAATCCATTGCCAAAAAGACATGGATTTCTCAAATTGGTCAAGAACAAACTGTTCCTGTTCTCAAGAGCAAACCCAAAGCCAAATTAGCTTGGGTTCCTAAATCTAAATAATTTGCTATTTTGTGCTGAGGGTCTCCAGAGGCTTAAATAGCATTTGGTATGTTGATAGTGGAGGCTCAATGCACATGACAGGATGCAGATACCTGATAAAAAAAATTTATCAGTCAAAGAGAAGGATCTGTATCCTTTGGGAACAATGCCAAGGGATATGTGCTAGGACATGGCAATGTCTCCTCTGGCAAAATACAGGTTGACAAGGTCAATCTGGTTGAAAATTTAGAGTATAACTTGCTGAGTGTCTCTTAAATGTGTGATAAAGGATATTCTTCCTTTTTCACCAAAACTGCTTGCAAGATCATCTCACCAAAAGGCCAAAAGTTGATAGAGAAGATAATTGAAGATCATACTTTGCTGATAGCCAAAAGATGTGGCAATGTCTATGCAGTGGACATTGAGAAAGACAAAGTACTGAACAATACTGCCTGCTTCTTCTCAAGAGCATCAACTTCTGAAACTGATCTCTGGCACAGGAGACTTGGCCATGTCAACTTTAAAACCATAAATAAAGTCACAAAAATGGGATTGGTCAGAGGTCTACCTTTGAAGGAATACCAGTGTAAAGAACACTGTGTATCCTGTCTCAAGGGTAAACATCATAAGTCCTCCTATAAGTCTATTGAAGAATAAAAAACAACTACATGTCTTCAACTACTCCATATGGACTTATTTGGACCAGTCAAAATCATGAGCCTTGGTAAGAAGAAGTACTGCTTGGTCATCATTGATGACTATTCAAGATTCACTTGGGTCTTCTTCTTATATTCCAAGGATGAGGCATCTGATATCATCAAATTCTTCATTCTACAAGTAGAGAAACAATACTCTCTCTCTCTCTCTCTCTCTCTCTCTCTCTATCAAAGCCATTAGAAGTGACAATGGGACAGAGTTCAGGAACAAAACTCTGGATTGTCTAAAGGGATTGTTAGATAATTCAGCATTCCCAAAACTCCTAAACAAAATGGTGTGGTAGAAAGGAAGAATAGAACATTAATTGAAGCGGCAAGAACCATGTTAGCTGATTCAGGCCTGCCATTGTATTTTTGGGCTGAGGCAGTCAACACAGCCTGCTATGTTCAAAATAGGGTCCTTGTCAACAAAAGACATTCCAAAACTACCTATGAAGTTCTTCATGGCATCAAGCCCCTTATCTCCTTTTTCAGAGCTTTTGGATGTCAATGTTTCATTCTAAACATCAAAGAATCTATTTCAAAGTTTGCTGCAAAAGTTGATTTAGGTTATTCCTTGGTTATTCTTCCACTAGAAAAGCCTACAAGGTTTTTAATTCAAGAATCAAGATAGTAGAAGAAACACTGAATGTCAAGTTTAATGAGTCAAAACACACTCTCATTCCAGCACATCCTGCTGAACTCTTTGACCTTGTCAGCTTTAATTTCAGACCAGAAAAGACTGTTACTTCATCTAAACCTGTTTATTATGGTGATCAAGGGTTTGATGATGGGGTCCTGCATCATGGACTCCTAATACAGTCATTAAGTCAACTTTTAAACCATCAGAAGTTTCACAAACTTCTACTTCAACAACTGCTGATGAACAAAATCAAACTACTGATTCAGCTCCACAAACTCCTGAAGCAGTAAGAACAGCTGAATCAGATATTATCAACCTCAGTGGTTTGTTTAAAGAAGTTTTAGAGCCCTCTCCAGGAACAGGGTTACAACAATTGATTGAACACAAGGATCATCCTTTGGATCAAATCATGGGTGACATTGCATCAGGGGTACTCACAAGAAACCAGCTTTCCAACTTCTGCTTTTTCTCAGCATTAATTTCTTAGTTGGAACCAAAGAAGTATCAAGAAGCCCTCAAAGATAACAATTGGGTTCAAGCTATGCAAGAAGATTTGCTCCAATTCAAGAAGCAACATGTCTGGGAAATTTGTCCCTTACCACCAAACAAGCTACCAATTGGCACAAGATGGGTTTTTAGAAATAAACAAGATGAAGCTGGTATGATTATCAAGAACAAGGCAAGACTGGTGGTACAAGGTTATTCTCAAGAAGAAGGAATTGACTATGATGAAACCTTTGCCCCAGTTGCAAGGCTTGAAGCCATTAGCTTATTTTTTGCTTATGCAATTTCCAACAAAATTAAGGTTTTTCAAATGGATGTTAAGAGTGCATTTTTATATGGAAAAATAAAAGAGGAAGTGTATGTTTGTCAGCCACCTGGGTTTGAGGATCCTTCTCATCCTGAGTGGGTGTAAAAACTTGACAAGGATCTTTATGGGCTAAAACAGGCTCCCAGAGCTTGATATGAAACACTTTCCAACTTTTTACTCAAAAATCACTTCACAAGAGGTTCCATTGACAAAAAACTTTTTATCAAACATGTTGGAAATCATGTCTTACTTGTTCAAATTTATGTTGATGATATCATTTTTGGTTCAACTAACACAAAATTGTGTGATGAATTTAAGAAACTCATGCAATCAAAATTTGAGATGAGTACAATGGGAGAACTGCAGTACTTCAATCCAAATATGTTAAAGAATTATTAAACAAATTTTCTTTACAAGACTGTAAATCATGTTGCACTCCCATGACACCAACCACACAAGTTGAAAGAGATGATCAAGGAAAACAGGTTGATCAAACCATGTATAGATGTATGATAGGTTCCCTTCTTTATCTAACTGCTTCTAGACCAAATATTATGTTTTTAACATGTGTTTGTGCTAGATATCAATCAGCTCCTAGGGAATCACACCTAATTGCAGTCAAAAGAACTTTCAGATATCTGAAAGGAACTCCTACACTTGGAATTTGTTATCCTGCTTCTAGCAATACCTAACAGCTTTTTCAGATAGTAACTATGCAGGGTGCAAAATGTCAAGAAAATCAACATCTGGTGGTTGTCAATTTTTGGGAAACTGTCTGGTGTCCTGGCAATCAAAGAAGCAAACATATGTGGCAACTTCAACTGCTGAAGCAGAGTATATTGCAGTTGTAAGTTGTACATCACAGATCCAATGGCTTCAATATCAATTACTTGATTATGGAATCAAAGAGACCAAGACCCCATCGCTTGTAGACAGTAAATCTGCCATTAGCATAATTCAAAATCCTGTTCAGTTTTCAAAGACTAAACATATTCAAATCAGATATCATTTCATAAGGGATTGCTATGAAAAAGGCAAGATTGAGGTGAAACATGTGACAACAGCTAATCAAATAGCTGACATATTCACCAAACCCCTTGACACATCAACATTTCAGAAGTTAGTATCCATGCTTGGGATGCTAAATTTGGAATAAGTACTGTAAGTGTTTTTCATTTTCCTGCACATATTTTACTTTCACTTACATTATTACTAATCTGTCACAAAACTTCTGAAAAACAAAAAGAGATAAACTACTGATGTACAAAAACATCAGAATGGGGACATTTTTTAGAAAAATGATTAACTTTTGATAAAATAACTTCAGAAGTTATGAATATAGTGCTTATAAATGTTCTCATCAGTGTTTAACAAACTACTGAAGAGAATATGGGAACTACTGATGAATATTGTTCTTCATCAACAGTTTTGTCAATAAGGGTAAATCAGACATTTCCCATTTCAGAAGTTTGACCTAGGGCGGTTATAAACTTCTGATAAACACCTTTTCTCATTCTTATCTTTTCAAAAAGCAAAATTCCATCATTCTCTCTTAAAAATACTCACAGACCCTCCCCTGCAAACAACAAAAACACTGTTCAATCCACACACACACAAAACACCATGGCTCTTATACTGAAACAGGGACATAATCAACGAGGCTACTTTGTGAAAGATGAAGCCTGGTCCCATACGACGAAATCATTGATTTAGTCGTCCAATCCCAATACAACATTGCTTTCACCATTGATCCTCCAATTCACACTCAAACTCTCAATGAGTTTTGGGCAAACGCCGAGGCGGTGACAGTAAACAACAGAGTGATTTCCCTCAAATCAACTATCCAAGGGAAAGTTATGGCAATCACACTGGCTACTTTGGGAATAAGATTTGGTCTGGATGATGCTAATGCACCAGAAAACATTCCCAATTCTGAAATTCACTTAACCATGACGAAGTGTGGTTACCAAGGTACTCTCTCACATGAAACAATTTATAAGAAATATTTTGAACCAAAATACAAACGTTTGTTTCATTACATAATCATGTGTGTAAGTCCCAAAACAGGATCTTATGATCAGATGCCCTCTACTTTTCAACCTATTTTTCATTCCATTGTGAATGAAACAAAATTCAGGGCATCAGCACCTTTCTTTAATGAGTTGGTGTTGCATCACCAAAATTCTAAAAAGAAATTTTTGTTGTATCCATGGTTCATCATGCAATGTATAATTAAAGAACTTGGAAATGAGGTGCTTGTGGGTAAAATATCAGTTTTAAACCCATTAACCTCACGAGCATACTCAGTGGCGAGGCTTAGTAGCGGTGGGAGGGGGCGGCCGACCCCCTTAAATTTTCGTGCAGAAGTTCCGATTATATAGTATTCGTATAGAAAATTTTGTAAATATAGGGTTTCGACCCCCCGAAACTAGTGACTTCCGACCCCCCGGTGACTTCCGACCCCCCGAACCTTCGGGTCAAGCTTCGCCACTTAGCATATTCAAGGCATAACAAACCGGCAGCCTTGCCAGAAGATGACCAAGGGGAACAACAACCAGTTCCCATGGAACCTACATCTTCCAAACCTTCATCTAAAAAGGCCAAGAAACCCAAACAACAAAAATCTAAACCCACCAACCCTAAAAGAAAGGCAGTTCAGGAAGTTGAGAAGCCTGAAACTGCTGATGTGCAATCTGCACTTGTTAAAGATGTGACTGAAACATCCTCTCAGTCTCATCTATCTCAAACCCCCAAAAGAGCACCCATTGCAATTTTATTTCATAGGAAGAAACTTAAAAAGGCCATAAGTACTGACCCTTCCTTTGAAACTACTGACCCTTTACCTAAAACTACTGAACCAGAAATATCTCACCACAATAGAAATTGCCAAACTTCTCTCTGGGCTAAAAGAAACAATCCCATCTGAACATGTAATTCCCCAACAAACACATCAAACAAGGAAAATACCATCAAAAGTTGACATGGATGTGGATGTTAGTAGCCCTATCCCAAGAGATGAGGATGAACCAGGGTGTCTAAGCCCAAACTTAGATACTTTAGGTGCATTTGAGGCTGCTGCTACTCATTTACCATCCAGTGGTGGATCTGAGGACAGAAGTAACATAGCTAAGACCTCAAATGTGGCAACTACTAATGAAGGCTTTATGCCTAAGGTAGGAAATCCTCAGTACCAAGACAAAGAGGTTCGTAAGAAAACCAGGTTGGACCTAGCTCATGATAAAACAGATGATTCCATTGATTTGGATGATGATTCAAACTCTCCACAACATGAATTGACGGCTACTTGTGAAGGTCCTGAATCTGATGTCTCTAAGCTCAAAGAGCTGGTCACAAAAGATCAGGTTAAAGACCACTTGAACCCTGATTCCCCTAAAGTGGCATCTTCAGTTCATACTGAAGATCACCCAAAAACACCCCCTCCACATCAAAAGCCTACCCAATTCACTGGGTCATCAAGCATAGACTTGAACCACCTATGCACCCCAGCTGGTCCCCTATACCAGATGATGAACACCCTTATATCTCAACATCTCAAATCATTTACAACTGTTTTGGAGTTGAAGACCAACACTCAATTTGAGGTGCTCAATAACAAAATTAGTGAGCTGTCAAAGAAGATAGACAACAACACAAGACAACTTGCTAAATTACCTGGTGCAACTTCTTTACCTGTTTGGTTTCCAGAAGTGGATGAAGCCAAAAAGGGGGAGAAGATTAAGGAACCAACAGTGTCACTTGAAGCCAGTACAAAGGCAAAAGAGGCACAACAACAAAAGGATGCCCAAAAACAGAGAGAACATCAAGAAAGGCTCCTGAAAGAAGCTAAAGAAGAAGCTGAGATGTCCCAATGCCAAATTGAAGAAACTGTTGAAGTCCAAGAAAGTACTGAAGACAATCTTTTAGTAGTTGATAGCCTGATCAACACTTCAGTAGTTAACACTTCCTTCATTCAAACAGAACAGCCTTTTAAAGCAACTGAACCCATTCCAGCTGAAAGTCCAAGGCCTGCTCCCATTCAAACAACTGTCTTAAACCCTGCTCCTATATCAATGTCAAAAGAACTTCTGGAGAAGAGTTTAAAAGCAACACCGAAGAAGGCCAAGGAAGACAAGATTTGGAATAGCCTAGAAGCAAGGGATAACTTGAGCTACAATGAAAAGCTTGAGAAATATGAAGAAGAGTTAGATGAGTTAGAAAAGTTCAAAAGAGTTGCCGAGGAAGATAAAAGACAACAACTAATGACTTACATCACCAAGAACAGCAAAACAAAGAAATACTCACTCAAAGGGCTCTCTGTGGATGAATTGACAAGAAGAGCTCAAATTGTATCTGACAAGCTTGCCACAGAAAAAGAAAGAACGGCAAAGAGAGCTGAGGTCATAGAAGAGTTGGTAGCCAATGGATTTGGTTCAAAAACTTCAGTGTCAAAATGGAGAGAAGATACCTTATATGACACTTATAAAAGATTCAAGGCTGATAAGGCTGCAAATCCAGAGAAGTTCAAAACTTCTGAAGTATCACAAACTTCAGTAGTTAGATCTTCTGGTGCAAGACAATCAACATCAAAGCCTGTAAGCACAAAGAAGCCAGAGGAGACCATAAAGACTGATTTTAAAATGGTATTGCTAGAAGGAAATACAGTGGTACAAGGAGACTTTGTGGTTGAAGAGAAGCCTCTGCTGACACAATTCAGGGATCCTTCCACAATTGCTTACCAATTACAACATACAATAACAGACAAAAAGCACACTAAGGTAATAACTGAACATCATCTCCCTACCTTTAATATACCTGTTGTTGTGCATGCTGAAGAAGGAAGAGAATCCCACCTGAAGGTCACTGAAGTAGAAAACATTCCACATTCAGGATCAACCCAAGAGACCAGCTTGGTCCCCTACACTTTAGACTTTGACCAATCTAAAGTGAATATAGTGAAATGGTCATTTGCTGATTCCAACTCAGTATTGATCACAAGAAGAGATCGTTCAAGCAAGGTCTTCACGTCTATAACTGAACTGAAGAATCTATCTACAAAAGACCTGCTCACAATCCAACATCTTGAACTAGAACAAGGATCTCTCACTAATGAACAACTGCAACAACTCAAGACTTCCATGTTCAGAGAAATCTAGAAGATGCTTGAAGGCAGAAAAAGAGAATAAAGGATTAGATAAGGTTTTGGCTTTATCAATCCAGGGGGAGATTGTAAGGACAAAAAGGATTGAAGAAACCACTTTTGCAAGCCTTAGTCTAATTCATATTCTGCCAAAAATACTAAGTATAGAAACTGCTGAAGAAGAAGATTGAAAGTACTGAAGAAAAATACATCAAGTGCTGAAGAGTAAAGATCAGAAGTTCTGAAGTCAAACAAGACAAGTCAACTGAAGAACTACTGAAGACAAACTACTCATCAGTAGTTTGTCACTCATCAGCTGTTCTGATAGAAGCTTCCCATCGCCTTTGTATTTCAGTAGTTTAGTATTATAGTATTACTTTATGCTTTTGTTAAAGTCTTTGTACAAGTTCCAATACTACAGCCTGTTGTAGTATTACTTTTGAATCAACTTGTATGTATTTGTTGGTCTATAAATAGATGGGTTAATCCCTCTATTTTAGACATTGATTTTTTAACTGAAATCCTTCAAAGGCTTTTAAACTGAAATACCATTTCACATCTGAGAATCTTTCATCATACTTATTGTTATATGCATTCAATTGTTTAGATTCTCATTAACTTCCTTAAGTTCATTAAATCCAGGGGAGTAATAACTCCTGTTGAAAGTGAAACTTTAACTTGAACACTTTACTTATTCCGCTGTGCAAATCCGATTTGATATATTTACAACACATAAGTGTTCATGAATAAGAACTGTTAAAGAACATACTGATCCAACAATTCTATACTACTATATAAGGCTGTCATTTCATATTCATTTAAATGGATAAAAATGTAATTTCATTTAGTCATCAAGGCAAATTTAATACAACTATTAAATCAACTTGTTTAACCTATTAAAAGTAATTAATAATGGTATTAAAACCATTGAAGCATTTGAAAATTTTAACATCGTGGCATAGAATATCTTAGAGAATTCATAATATAAGATAACATCAAGAACCATTGTTATGAAATTACACAAATATTACTTAAAACTATAAGTCCATTTTGTACTTTCTTTAAAATTTATGCTACCACTTTGCTGAAAAATCTATAATAATCTATATCTATGTGTATATATATCTCTATATAAACATATCTCCTATGGTTATCTCTATGATTTTCTAATAAAACAAGTTTTAAAGCTAAATGTAGAATATGTGCTTCACGCATCCACTCTCCTAACAGAGACGCGTCTATTTTAATTCTTTAAGATGCTATCGTACGATTATAGATCCAAATTGATGATTCCAAGCATTAATGATAGTGTTCTTAATTTCATTCATGGGATCAGTTAATCCATACGTTAGAAACCAACGGTTCTTGGAATACATTTGTATGTTCCTTTTTCTCATGCCGGCCCCATAAAAAAACTTCCAATCAAACCCTAATATGTTCCAATTTAAGTTTGTCGCTCATCTTTCATTCTACGATCATCATGTCACCAGTGATTGTGGATTACTATTTCTAATTAGATTTTGATTCGTGGGTTTATACAAGAGTCTTTGATTGGATGAATCAAGAGTGTTTGATTGATGTTGGTTTGTCATTGTAGTGCTGCAGTCCAATTTAATCGAAATGCGCCATAATATCTACTCCTTTTATTGTTTACATTGTTGTGCATTTTCAGCTTTGAAATTCACCATGAATTGTTAATTTTCGTGGACATTCAGAAGTTTAAGTCTACATGAGCACGATTCCAAGTCCTTTTATTTAGGTTAACTGCTGGAGGACAATCAGATGCATATATATTGGAGTCTACCTTTATTCAATTATCATGGTTTGGTTATCACTTTATGAAATGTCGTAAGTCGAACACATCTTGTAGTCAATGATTAGTCTAACGTCATTAGTAAAAAAAAACTTACCACGAATGATATTATTTTAGACATTATTGTTTTGTTTTTTCATTTGATCTATGGAGCATACATAAAGTAATGCATGAGGTGATCATGCATGCAGTATGAAATACCCTAAACCTTTTTAACCGAAAATACGCAGCGGAAATACGAACCAGAAAATTTCTTGCTTGATAAAACATTCTTGTATGTTTTGAACCCATATCTACTAAATATTATAGGTGTTTCATACTTTCATCTTTTATTGTTTCTTATTACATCAAATACAACTCATCTTTATTAGTTTACGTGACCTCGTACAATTCGTGTCCTCACTTGACCTCCAACCATTTCTTGCTTTGTGAGCTTGACTAGACAACCTGCAACTACCACATAACCATTTCGTTAGTTCATTAAGTGACTTCATGCAAATATTCACAATATGGAAATAATATCAACAATACTCAATGGTCATATCCAAACGCCTTTTTATAAGTTCGGATCCGGTCTCCGGATCCTATCATCCAATTTCCATGCATTCATACTTACATACCTGCATCTTTATTACCATCGTCATAACAAAAAAAGATTAATAACACTACAATATACACGCACGTACAAAATCCATGTACAAGTTATCTTGACCCGTCATATTCTTCCTTCATGTATTCTCAAGGACAAACATGACGTTTCTGAACCTATACTCAATCTACACATAACGCCCAACCTTTACATACAAAACACTTTAACATATTCCCGGGCATAAGCAAATATGCATACATTCTATTTCACTAGCATCCAACATGTGATAATTCCGCTTACCAAACGGTTTAGCATTTGTGTGACCTTGGATAACTATACAATTCAATCTAAATAGTTACACCCATGATTAAATGTATCCATCTATATATATACACACATATCAATACATACATTTTACCATTCATTCTTATGCCATACTTGTTAATCTTGGATTTATTTAATGTTTAATTACCCTCACTTCATTTATCTTTGCTGCCCATTTATCCCAGCTACTTTCATTGTTGTATGGTGAACTACACCCGTTCACCAACAACATCAATTCGCTAACCTTAT
The DNA here is from genome assembly GCA_030844895.1 of Ambrosia x helenae. Taxonomy (NCBI): domain Eukaryota; kingdom Viridiplantae; phylum Streptophyta; class Magnoliopsida; order Asterales; family Asteraceae; genus Ambrosia; species Ambrosia x helenae. The sequence goes on from CM061225.1 coordinate 25,436,059, forward strand.
TATAAATGACCATTTCATACTTGTTTCCCATTTATACATAAACATACAATTACTAAACTAAGAGTTTGCATCATAAGTCACTTACCTTTGCCCGTAGGAGTGTTTTCGCCTTATACGCGTTTGAGTTATAGTCCCAAGCTTTTTACCTAGCTCGAGATCATATCCACTTGACCCGTTGACTTTTAAGCTTCTTGTACCTAGCTTACTTTCAAGTCAACATGCCGTGTTAGAATACTAATTTGGAACTTACCTATTCAAACATTAGTATTCATTCTACATCATTCAAATATGAAATCAATACATTCAACAACTAGTTATATTCAATACGTCTTTCAATACACTACCCGTTTGACCCATTAGTGAAAGTACTTGCATGAACTAATTTGTAAGTGTTTTTAGACACTTTTTGAATGCCACATAATATGCTATTAGTTCCCTACAATCTGTACTCCAATACTAATACAAGTGTGTACATTCTTACACCTTTTCTTATTAAAGATTACATTATAAACGTGCAGCAATTTTCTGCGCAGCTGCTGTTCAAGGTCGCTTTTCCCCTTCTAAACCTCGGAATCAGACCTTGACTATCAAATACAAAATGTGCCTCATTCAAAGACCTTTCCAGGCATATAAAGAACATCTCCTAACAATTTTTTTATGATTTTATATGATTTTTTGAAGTTCAGGTTTGCACATAAAATGGTTCCAAACAGCATGCTGTTAAAACTAATTTACTAACTTATCATGCTGTTTTGACCAACTAAATCTCCTAACCAGCCTCACGTGACTAAATATGAAATGTAACATGCGCAACAAGCTTTTCAACAATATAAGGCTGGTCTTCTAACTCCTAATAACGAATGAGATATGCCCTTTACAAGATAACTATCTAGGGCTGTCAAAAGTGACTAATTTCACACTATTTTGTACCAAATCAACTAACGCCACCAAATTTCACCACAAACATCATATTCACATATTGTAGGACACATACAACCATAAGATCACTTACGTGCATACATACATACCTACATACAATCCATTCTAATTTACACATGGTTTCCATCAAAACACATCCTTTATGTTAATTTACTAACAATCATCATATTCCATCCATATTCATCAATTACTTGCATGCAAGTTCATCTAGACATTTCATCAAACACTTGATGTGCGTACCATATTTTGAGCACATTGTACAAGCTCCTAATACACACATTCCACCAAAACACATAATCACCTTCAATCATGACCAATTTCCACATAAATATCATCAACTACACATTATTCCTACAATTACATGGATTTACAACTAATTTTAGCAACATCAAAGCTCTAATGAAAACCCAAAATCATCATCTTTTGCAAACAAGCAACTTCTAATAAGTAGCTCATCTCTAAACCATTAGAGATGATCAATATCACTTACAATCAAGCAATAATACGAATTTAACATCATTTGCATAAAACCCACATATGGGTTTTGAAACTTGGATGAGTTTTGTGCTAGGGTTCTTACCATAAGCTCCAAACTTTGTAGATAACCCTCAATTTGCAACCCCATCATGTCAATACTCAAACCCTTGCATCAATTCTTCCATTTTGGTGTGACTAGGGCTTGAATTTTGCTCAAGAGAGCCCATTTGGGGCTGATCACGTTTTTCACCCAAAATGGGTGTCTTCTTGCCATTTTATTTGGCCAATTTACACTAATAGTCCCCCAAATATGTCCCAATATTATTTCTTTATAAAACTTAACTAACCAAGTTAGTTTTCTAGTGTATTTGTTCACTTAAATAAATAATAACACTAACAAGGTTATTTTCATAATATAACATAGCCCACATTCTTATCATCCCATTTTATTATCCATAAAGACTCGTTATACTATTTACTTCGTTTTGTCATTTCTTATTCACGCCTAATAGCGTAATTAAGCGAAACAGATTTTTGGGATGTTACACAGTATGCACAACAGGAAGCCAATTCTACATGTTTTTGTTGCCTGAGCATTGTTAAATGCCCCTCATCATATGAATGCTTCTAAAACTTGCATCACCACCACCATTCCCATCCTATCGTGAGTTTGGTTCGATGGAATTGAATGGAATTCAATGGAATTGGAATTGGAATTGGAATTTGAATTCCAACTCTTAAGGTGTTTGGTTCATTGAATTTGTTGGAATTGGAATTTCAATTCCAATCTTGTGTGTTTGGTTGACAAATGAATTGGAATTTGGTATGAATTCCTTCAAATTCCTTTAACTAAGGGAATTCAAAATCCTTCCAATATTAGAAAGAATACAAGTCAATTTATTGGAATCTTCGAACGGTTGACTTGATTTTGACCTGAACCGATTCGAACCGTACCAGTTTCGACCGGAACCGTTTTCGTACCGTACCAGTTTCGAATGGTACCGTTCTAGGCCGAACCGTTTCAGACCGTACCAGTTTCGACCGGTACCATTTCAGACCGAACCGTTTTGACCGGTACCAGTTTCGACAGGTACCGTTTTGGACCGAACCGTTTCGAACCATACCAGTTTCGACCGGTACCGTTTTGGACTAAACCATTTCGGTCCGTACCAGTTTCGAACGGTACCATTTTGGACTGTACCAGTTTCGACCGGTACCGTTTCGGACCGTACCAGTTTTGACCGGTACCATTTTGGACCGAATCATTTCGGACCATACCGGTTTCGACTGGTATCGTTTCGCCCCGTACCAGTTTCGACCAGTACCGTTTCGACCCAAACCGTTTTGACCCGTACCGTTTTCGACCTGAACCATTTCGACCCGAACCGGTACGGGTCGAAACGATAGAGGTATAAACAGTTTGGGTCGAAATGATACTGGTCGAAACGGTACGGGCTACAACGATGAGGTCGTGGGGGCAAGGGTGATAGATTCCAATTTATTAACCAACCAAACACTATAATAAAGGATTTGAGATTCCAATTACAACAATTTCCAATTCCTACACAAATTCCAATTCCAATTCCAAACCATTCCATGAATCAAACGCACCCTATGTGTTTGTGTTTGTAATTTTATAATTAATCGATAGAAAGGCGACCTCCGTGTTGTGATAAATCACATGTTAAGAAAGGCTCATGGATGGTTGTAGAATATGTAACTAAACATATCAATTACATACATGTCAATTATATATATAGCTAAACATCGTGCAGTTCTGTCATAACGCATAAATTCCTGCTAGTCTTTTTAGATATGTGCAAGTCTAGTAAATTCTACTTAATTAGTCTATCCCAAATAAATTTGATTCAACCTCCTCCCATCAGCATAGTCTATATTTTACTTATCTATATCTATATCTATTAATATATATAAAAGAATTGAACATTGCTGACGTGGCGTGCAATGGTGCCTTCATCCTCTCCATGAAACTGCCACGTGGCATCATAATTGAAAGATTTTAATGTTTTTTGAATTATTTCCTTTTTTAATTAAAAAAAAGATAAACATAAAACCCTAAATTTATCTCTCTATCTCTCAATTCTCAATTACTAAAATTAAATTTAGTTATTTTAGGAAAAAAGAATTTAAAAACAAATTTAAATTTTTCTCTCTTATGTTCCTCCCATAATTTTTAAACGTTAATATCTTTTATATTCGAGATTTTTTAAATAAAAAAAATTACACCAAATTAACGAGCGTTTTATTATCTTTCCAACGAGTACCATAGTGCTATATAAAAAACGGAGAAAAAAACGACTATTTTTTGTGGGGTTATGTTCATACAGAAAAAAAAAACACAAAGTTTTCAGGTTATTCATTAATCATGTTTTTTCTTTTAAACCAGGTTCTTATCTACGATGTTGAAATTCAGCCCAATCGTCATGCTATCATTGGAATTTTACTCTTCTAAAGATGGATAGGTATACTTCATCAAGAGAAGTTAGGAGAACGAATCACGCAACACTGCAACACATGGTGTCACCTTATAACAAGGTTATTTTTTTATTTATTTAATTACAAGAGTAATAATTATTACTATCAGTATTAATATTATTAGAATTGTTATATTTTTCAACCCCAATCATGAATTCTACATCTATATAAGTCAAAGTCAAATTGTAACATATTTTAATTACGTGAAGATGATTATATGTTGAAGGTTATCCTTTTAATACTGTATTATGCTTAATATGGTTTATGCTTTTTATTTTTTTAACTTTTTAAATAAATGTTTTTTAACTAAGATTGATTATGTTTAAGTTATTTATGCTTTTCGTGATTTGAGTTTTCTTCTTTTATCATTTTTAATTAAATCATATTAAATTTTTAACCCCGGGACCTTCCCGGGGTAATCAGCTAGTATATAATAAACCAAAGCATTTTTAATGACATGTCATAATATTATGCAATCTCTCTTTTGAGAGATGCCACATAGGATGTGATGTGACAACTCTAGACTAATTAAAAAAATGAATAAATATGGTTTAAATATGATTTAACATAACTATTAAATACCTAATCTACTAAATGTAAATATTAAAACTTTATTATTTTTTCTCTCATAACTTTTAAATGTTAATATCTTTTATATACGAGATTTTTTAAAGAAAAAAATTACACCAAATTAACGAGCGTTTTATTATCTTTCCAACGAGTACCATAGTGCTATATAAAAAACGGAGAAAAAAAAACGACTATTTTTTGTAACCCGGCAAGTATTGTGTCAGGTTTGGAATTAGTTTAAAAAAAATTGTGGGTTTGGGTCAGGCCTGGAATTAGGTGATACCCGACCCAATTACCCCTTTTTTATATTAGAATATGATAACTTATGGTTTATAATAATAATAATAATAATAATAATAATAATAATAATAATAATAATAATAATAATAATAATAATCATTAATCATATATTGGTAGATGCCATTTTTATATTTTATATACTTCTAATTTTATTCACTTTACTTTGATTTCTCAACCCGGGACGCTCCCGAGGTATAAACTAGTTTTATATAAAAAAAACCCGAAATACCTCAAACAAACAACATGAATAAGGAACATGCACCGAGAATGAAAATTGACCACATAAATACATCTGGATTGGTTTATACTTTCTAGAATAGTATTTAATATGGTTCAAGTTATCCTACGTAGTATATTAAAATGAAAAGGGCGGCAAAATATAAAAAACATAATACATCACGAAATATAACACAATGAATCACAAAATATAACACAATGTCAAAACAAAAAGACACAATAAATCGCAAAAATGACACAATGATGAAAATAAGAAAGACACAATGTTACATAAAAAACACATTGATATAACGTAATTTCTAAAAACTACAAGCTAAAAATTAAAAAAAACGAAAACATAAAAACTAAGATCGTAGGGTTTGATGAGACGGTTCCAATGTCACTTGATTGAGTTTAATCGGAGTCCGTTTGATACCCTTTCTACGACTTCCTATTTTTCTTTCACTGTGTATTTGATCCTAACTTTACTTAATATTTAATTAATTATATTATTTTAAGAAGTATATCATCTTAAGTTCATCTTCTCTTTACACAATTAGTGCTATAAAACTCGTGTTGTTGCCGGGACGCAATGAAAATTTGATTGGTATTGACCCAGGTAGTTATGATAATCGAAAAAAAACCTGGAAAAGAAAGTTGTAATATTAACCAAAACGATATCTACAACGTATTTGGTTTATTGTGGCGGTAGCTTGGTGTAGGATCACCGTTCACAAAATAAAAGAAATACCAATTTTATTAAATAGATTCGGATTACAATACAATAATGAAAGATAAACATAATACAAAGACAGAAATTGAAATTACAAAATGAAAGGAAAAATACGAAACAAGCAAAAGGAAAACTCAAAGTGACTGAGGCACGTGTAAAACACGCTTCCATTAAAATAGATTTGGGGCTACCCAGATGAACATGTCTGTTTCCCAGGGTACAACAGCCTAAACAAATTGCACTGCCGGAGTGAACCAAGCACCTGAAACAGTACCTGAGACAAAAACTTGCAAGTCTGAGAAGTTAGAAAAAATTTCTAAGATTGCGTGTGAGTTCGCAAACATTCGTTTTGCTCTATATAGAAAAAGACCAAAGTGACTTCTATATATTTGCGAACTGAAGTCTATTGAAAGGTCTGAATTGAATACACAATTCAATTAGAATGAATTCAAAAATTAAAGATTATTGAATTCACACTTTAATGACTTGGTGGAATATGAGAAGTCTTTAGTTAACCACATAAGTACTTCGAGTCACTGGCTTGAGCCACATCAATTAATGGGTTCGAGCCACACCAGTCCAAGCCAAGCTCACTAAAAATATAAAGGCGTCTCTCAAGCCCATCAAATCGCCACATTACGCCCATTGCTCTCGTCCCGAGCCCGGGCATCCCGAGCACGGGCGCTTCGGGTGCTTCGCACCCTCGTGGCTTTCACTGGGTGTGTCCTATTGTATACATAATTCTACATATAAACCAACACATGATTTATATATATCCACCATTGCAGGACAAGTACAAATTCTCACAACACTAAAGTTTCACCACATACATTTAAAGCTTATATCTCTTGTTTTTTTTTTTTTTTTTTTAAAAAGAAACTATCATTAACAAAAGGCAACGCAAGTCCTCAAATCAAGGACCAACGAGCCAAAACGCCAACATACAAAATCAATACCGAGGACAAATACACCATTGTTTCCAATCTAAAGTCTTAAATCTAGTTCTATTACGAATCCAGAAATAAGTCTTAGCTTTCACCATCTCTACAATCTCGCAAGGTTTCCGCTTTTTATTGTTGAAGACCCGTTCGTTTCGCTCGTTCCATAACATCCAAATAGTGGCATACACTATCCCTCTAAATAAATATCTTGATTCTTTAGAATCCGCATTATTACCAGGGAGTTGAAGGAGATCTGGGATGTCAAATAAAATACCATGTTGAAAACGACACCAAGCTTCGATACGATACCAAACTTCTTGAGCGAACATGCAACCGGTGAAGAGATGTATAGTCGTCTCAACCGCTTCATCACAAAAATGGCAGTTCGCATGATCGATATTAACCCCTCGCTTCATTAGCTCCATAGTAGTCGGCAAACGGTCTCGGGCGGCCCTCCAAACCATGATCTTACATTTAAGTGGAAGCCAACCTCTCCACTTAAAACCCACAATAGGATCCCCCGCAACGTTGCTAGATAATAATTTCTTGGCTGAAGAAACAGAGAAAATACCATCTTTATCGAACCGCCACTTCCATTTGTCATCACCCCCACTCCAATCAAAGTCATGTATCTCTTCAAGTAAACCGAATAATTCAGAAACCTCTTCTGGAGAAGACGTGCTAGCGCGCCATCCCCAAGCCATAGATTTGGAGTTATCTGAAACGATGATCCGATTAGCTACCTTCACCCATTTATCTTTCTCAAGCCTAAATAAGTTAGGGTATCTAAAACGGAGAGGTTCATCGCCCAACCAACTATCCCCCCAAAAATTTATTTCGGAGCCATCTCCTATCACCCCCTTGATAAAAGAATTTAATATCATGCCGTTTGGGGCAACACTCTCCCCAACTTTAACAATCTGTTTCCAACACCCATTAGATGATTTGGTACAAGGAACTAACGCCCATGGTCTACTAGTTCCGTGGCATCCCATGATTATTTTTTTCCACAAACTATTTTTTTCTTTTAAGAATCTCCATGTCCACTTTAATAATAAAGCGTCATTCACATCTTGAAGTCTTGAAATGCCTAAACCCCCTTTATTTTTTGGAGCCGTGATAATATCCCAAGCAACCCAAGGGATCTTCTTCTCGCTACTAGAACCTGCCCAAAGAAACCGTCTCATAATCGCTTCAATAGAATTAATCACAGCTTTGGGAGCCTTATACAACGAAAAATAGTAAACCGGTAAATTTTCAAGCACCGATTTAATAAGAATTAAACGACCACCTATGGAAAGACAGTTCGCTTTCCAATTAGCCAACCGATTTCGGACCACGTCGACAATCGGATCCCAACTACTAATGCGAGTCATTTTTGACCCCACTTTGATACCCAAATAAGAAAACGGAAAGTCGCCGCGTCTACATCCCAAAAACTCCATCATACTGTCAACTTCTTCATCGGTCGTTCCAACCCCGAAAATGTTGGACTTGTGAATATTAATTCTCAGCCCTGAACAAAGATAGAAGACCCGAAGAATCCTGGCAATGCTAAGAATGTTATCCCGAGACCATTCTCCTATAATAAGAGCATCGTCTGCATAAAATAAATGGGAAACCTCCTCCACATTCCCCGACAAACGAATACCTTTAAAAATACCAATCCTTTTAGCTTTGTCCATCAAACAAGATAGAGCTTCCATCACAATCAAGAATAAAAACGGGGAAAGAGGGTCGCCTTATCGAAGACCCTTTTCACACCGGAAATCAAAAGTAGGCGATCCGTTGACAAGGACCGCGGCTCGGGAAGAATGACAAATGCCTTTGATCCACGCGCACCATCTATCCGGAAAACCCATTTGAGAAAACATAGATAATAAAAAATTCCAGTTGACATTATCATAAGCTTTCTCAAAATCAATTTTCAACATAAAAGCCTTCCTATTTCTTTTCTTCAACAAATCCATGATTTCGTTCACCATAAGAGGCCCGTCAAGAATAAAACGATCCGCCAAAAAGGCCGATTGAGTATCCGAAATAACACGACCTAAAACCTTTTTAATACGATTAGCAAGGATTTTAGAAATAACTTTACTAATCATACCAATCAGGGTAATAGGCCTGTAGTCTTTAAGGCCCAAAGGCGTTAAATAACATTATATTACACATTAATATAATATCTAATTAATAAATTTCTAACACTCGGCTCTAAACATCAAAACATCGAAATATAACAACTAAAAAATTACGTCGTAATTTAAAAACTTATGATAAAAAACCGTTCAAATCGTCTAGAAATAATTTTATGTTTCCTTTGTATGCAACTTCTAAGCCTAACATGAGCCACATCCTCCGCCTAACCCTTAATTTAAAGGTTCATCCCTGGCTCTCCCCAACAACTTGCCTCTTTGCTATGATACCTGACCTGATCCGACCCGACCCGACCCGACCGTCGACACTCTACTATCTTATTTACTCCAACAAGGCCCGTTTCTGACTTCCACTGATGAACATTTTCCTAGGCCCCGTTGTCTATTTGTCCATACGTTTGATTGGAATAAAACTACAAACTTGAATTCATTTATTTTAAACTAGCTTTTATCTCGGGAGCGTCTCGGAGTTGAAAAATATAACAATTTTAATAATACTAATACTAACAGTAATAATTATTACTCTTGTAATTAAATAAATAAAAAAATAACATTGCTATAAGGTGACACCATGTGTTGTAGTGTTGCACGATTCTTTCTCCTAGCTTCTCTTGATGAAGTATACCTATGCATCTTTAAAAGAGTAAAATTCCAATGAAATCATGGCGATTGGGCTGAATTTCAACATCGTAGATAAGAACCTGGTTTAAAAGAAAAAACATTATTAATGAATAACCTGAACACTTTGTGTTTTTTTTCCTGTATGAAAGAAACCCCACAAAAAATAGTCGTTTTTTTCTCCGTTTTTTATATAGCACTATGGTACTCGTTGGAAAGATAATAAAACGCTCGTTAATTTGATGTAATTTTTTTTCTTTAAAAATCTCGTATATAAAAGATATTAACATTTAAAAATTATGAGAGGAAACATAAGAGAGGAAAATTTAAATTTGTTTTTAAATCATTTTTTCCTAAAATAACTCAATTTAAATTTAGTAGATTAGGTTTTATATTTTTATTTATTTTTTTATTTGCCACATGGCACACTCAATTTTATTCACTTTACTTAGATTTCTCAACCCCTGACGCTCCCGAGGTATAAACTAGTAGATTATATATTTTTTGAGTTCGTGGAAACATAATCAACCCACATTGAAAAAGAAAAGCAGAAACATATATGAAACTAATTCACATGCTGATGTTGAGAAATCAGGGCGATTAGCATGATGAGGGGTGCCCACTTTTTCATACGTGTGTGATAAGAATACTCGGAGTGGGAGGTGGGGAAAGAGGTGATGAAGCGTTATGTGGTACTTGTGGGACCCATGTGCACTGGCGAAGCTTTATTGGGGCGGGCGGGGGCGGCCGACCCCCCCGAATTTTCGTGCAGAAGTTCCGACTATATAGTATTCGTATAGAAAATTTTGAAAATATAGGGTTTCGACCCCCGAAACTGGTTTCCGACCCCCCGAGACTTCCGACCCTCCGGCGACTTCCGACCCCCCGAACCTTCGGGTCAAGCTTCGCCACTGCCCATGTGGGGGAGGGGGGGGGAATTGTGGGGAGTGGAAGGGGGGGAAGGAAATAATATTATATTGTGCTAAAAAAAAAAAAAAAAAAAAAAACCTGACCAATAAAATAGTGCCACCTCACCCCACCAAAATGCCCCACGCCAAGGACTCTGCCCCCGCCCCTTCTTCCTGCCCTCTCCACGCCACCCTGGCGGTGGTGTCCCCCCCCCCCCCCCCTCACCCCTTCATGCCTTTCCCGCCCCTTTCCCCGCCCCCCACTCCGAGTGCTCTAATCATTGTTTCTGTTTTTAAAAAGCGATATATATTTAAATAAGAGAAATTACAGGATACAAACTATTCTTAACATGAGAAGGGCAAGAAGCCACCACAGCTTGACACGTGTAAACCATAATTAACTATAACTAACTCAATCCTGGTTGATTAAAAGGGTAATTCGGACTTTTTTTCGATAACCTCTGAAACAATCAACTTCATCATTGCCGCCATCCCCGTCACCATGGCCGGCCCTGAAAATTTAGGTGTCCGGGCCGAGATGCAAAAATTGGGCCCCCTAGCTTTAGCTTTAGGCCCTAACGAAATAAATAATGTATACTATTTTTTTAAGCTGTGATTAAAGTAATATCAAATTGATGGATCAAATTTTATTTTCAACTCAGGTTATAGTCTTACGGTAGAGTGAACAAACCCTCTTGGGGGAAGTTGGGAGTTCGAATCCCACAAAAGGGTGAAAGTTTCATAACAAAAATAGAAGTTAAAAAGGATGTCAAAACCAACTGGTAAAAAGCAAAAACAACTAAGTGTGAGCCCTCTTCATTTCATCCTCTTCATCCTTTCTATTCCTACACTCATTAATAAACCTGTAATTTTTTTTTCTCAAACCATTTCATTTTCTTCTTTAATTCGTAACCTCTCTCAATATTTCTTTAGTTTTTGTTTTATATAAACTACCCTTCTCTTTGATTAATACTTGATTAACAATTTTGGGGCTCAAACATACAAAAATCCATCGAACTATGGAGATCACTGTTAAGAAAAATTGGATTGTCGGAGGGTCAATGTGCCCCCGAGAAATTAGGCCCGGGCCGGAAGTCCTCCCCGCACCCCTTAAGGGTCGGCCCTGCCCGTCACCACCAGTTGACAAAACCCTAACATTAACCTTCTCCACCACTTTATCCACACCACCAACCACCACCACCTTATACTTACAACCATCCTCCACCACCTCCATTTGAAACAAGCACCCATGATGATGATGATGATGATGATGATGATGATGATGATGATGATGATGATGATGATGATGATGATGATGATGATGATGATGATGATGATGATGATGATATTATCCTCTAGTCTTTCCACTTTCACAATCAAGGATCAGAAACATCAAATATCTCTCGAACCCCATCTTCCAATGGCTTAATATGTACCCTTCCCTCCTCCGTCAACTCTATTATGAACTTTTCCTCTGACCCGTCAGTTAATATTCAATTGAAGAAGAAATGGATATTGTGGAGGATTTGGTTGCAGATGACGTTTTCTTTTCTGATGGATATGATTCGTAATAAGAATTTGACGCTTATCATTTCTTTGATTTTACTCAAGATGAGAGAACATGCGTTTGTTTTTTGTTTTTTTAGTCTTCAACAAAAATATAAAATGCGTTTTTTAGGTGCGTTTGTTTGTATCTTCAATGTGCATTTGTTTTTATGTTAGTGCGTTTGTTTTATTTGCCAAGATCAACCCACCAATCCAGACACTATACTTCCTTTCAGGTGCGTTTCATTTTTACAATGGTGCGTTTGTTTTTTTTATAACGTGCGTTTAAACAATACATAACGTGCGTTTATAATAATGAACGTGCGTTTGTTTGTCACACCCAAATATACAACGTGCGTTTAAAGAATATACAACGTGCGTTTAAGGAATATACAACGTGCGATTAAAGAATATAAAACGTGCATTTAACATTGGTGTGCGTGCGTTTAAATTTTTGTAAGTGCATTTAAAAGCCTCTGTTTTCACCAACTTCGTCTTCTTTGTCTGCAACTTATTTTTAACCTAATTTTTATGTTTAATCATACTTATTGAAACAAAATCGAAGGTATTTGACAACTATTACGAGCATTTATTCATAAGTGTATGTTTTTCGTATGATTAATCGTCCCAGTATAAATCTCAGTTTTTCTAATTTTTTTCGTTTCCGTTCATTGTAATCGAATGTTTTTTGTTATTTTGATTGTGTAATCATTCTGAACGTTTAATCAAACTGAAACGATGAAAAATCAGGGTTCGAATCAGGTTTGTTGTTTCGATTTGAATTTTTTTAACGTTTTTTTTCCTAATCTACCCATGGTTAGATTAACCCAAATATGATTAGGATTGTTAATTACCATCTTGCCACCGTCTTAATCTGATGGCTGAGAATGCTTCCTACGCTTCTCACGTTAGGAAGCTTTGTACGTTATCTTTTCTCTTTAAATAAATAAATAAGTTATATGATCAATGTATGAACTATTAAGTAGTAAAACTAACTATAGAGACGCTATTGAATTTTAATTTCATATATATTATAAAGGGTGTTGCTAAATGCACTCCCTTTTTTTAATTTTTACTGGTTACACTCCCTCCCTGAAGTTTTTAAATAAATACAATATAACCTTACATTTTATAGGTTATTAAAAATTGCATTAATAAGTATCCCTAATTATTCTAGGGTTTATTCACTTTTCATAACATGAATTTTGAATATATATATATATATATACACACACACGCGCGCATACTATCATACATACAATTAAATTCCATATTTTTTTTATCTATAGGTTGTTACAAGGAACATAGAATTCAACTTTTTTTTTTGTTAAACTTAATTGTTTTTTGGTTAAACTTCATTAGTAATTTTTTTTGTTAAACTTAATTGATTTTGGTTAAACTGTTGACAATTTATAAACATAATTTATTTTGGTATTGTTGATTGTATATAGATGGCTAAAAGCATGTATATAAATTTATATAAATTTTAGTATATTAATTATATTCAAGATGTCATGTTAGATGTAGAAAATTATTTAGTTGCTTTTGGTGGTAAAAAAGAATTATGTAGGTCATCTAACGAATTCAACCAGTGATGGATGCAAAATGATAATTTAGTTGAGCTGTTGTGCCCGACCATCTCATAAACTCCTCCAATAAAAGTATAATGACGTTACTTAATTATTTTATAATTAAAGGGATGAAATTTGAAAAATTGTAAAATGGTTTTTCTTGAAAAGGGAGTGTAAAAAGTAAATAGAGGGGGTGCATTTAGCCAACCCCTAAAAATAAAAATGTGAGTGAAATTGTCAAAAATGATGAAGATACCTTTTTAACACTTGTTGATTAAGAGTCTTAAAACCTAATAAGAAACTCTAATTCAAATAAATTCTAGACTGAATTACAAGTTTTGTCCTTTATGTTTATATCTTATTATAAAGCATACCCTTTGCTTTTAAAATTGACGAGTTTTGTCCTTTATGTTCCAAAATGTTACACGTTACGCCCTTTGATACTAACCTAGTTAGATTTTAACACCAATACCAAGGTAAATTCATCTTTTTACAATTCTATGGCCTAATAGTGTAATTAAGTTAAAGTTTTGGACCACAAGTAAATTTTAAAAATTAACATACACCCCTTCCCCCTTTCTCTCTCACCCTGATCTCCAACTCCTTTAGACTAGTGGGAGTGGGGGCGGGAGAGGGGGAAACACCGCCGCCATAGGGGCGGGACAAGTGGCGTGGGGCTGAGGGCGGGGAGGGGATCACTGGCGTGGGGGAGATGTGGGGGACACGTGTCATGTGTGTATTGGCCCTTCCAATATGAACGTTAACATTTAAAATAATAATAATAATAATAATAATAATAATAATAATAATAATAATAATAATAATAATAATAATTCCAACGGCTATAATAAAGCAACGGTCAAAATAAAAAAAATTTATAAATTACCCCCATTTCACTACAAAACACCCACTTTAACCAATTTTTATACAATTTTATACACTTCCTCAACCAAAAATGAACCCTTACAACCGAGGCTTCGACCCGAACAACCCATACGCGTATGTCCCAAACCCGAATACACCACCGGTTCGCCCGATCCCAAACCGTCCACCCATTCCTTCACCTTGTCCCGACTACGCGGGTTATGCGGGTTTCATTAGTGGGCAAATTTATCCGAATTTCCCATTCAATGATTCTCTCGTTCCTTCACAACCTCCTTCACAACTTCCTTTAACCCAAACCGTACCCGAAACACAACCCCAAAATGTCGCGGGATCATCTTCGGGTAAAACCCCCCCTCCAAGAAGAAGTCACAGGAGGAAGACCCCGGAGGAGAAAGCAATAGCCGCCGCTAACCGCCAACCACTTAAGTGGACACCCGATGAAGAGCTCGCTATAACGAAAGCGTGGATAAGCGAGTCGGAAAAACAAGAAGGTATTTGTAATAATTTTTTTAACATGATTTTTATACACTTGGTGTTGCTAATATTTTTTTTTTTTTTTTTTGTAAGAACTAGTCGCCATAAAGTTGAGTTTTGGAACGACATAAACGCCGCCTTCCATGCTCTCGTCGGCCGTGACTTCTATCGAGCAAATGATAGTCTCTCGTCCAAGTGGACAGAGATAAACAGGGCAATGAACACGTTTCAACCGCATTATTATTACGCAAGAAACAATCCAAGAAGCGGTGAAACGGACACCGACAGCCTAACCCGCTCGCTGTTAGCGTTTCGTAACGAAACGGGTCTCGAATTCAAGTTTCTTCATTGTTGGGAAATCGCCAAGAACCACTCAAAATGGGCGTACGTCCCCACTGCAAGCAACTCCGCAAAAAGGTCGAAAACAAATTCATCAAGAAACCGTCAAACTGATCCTGAAAACGTAGAAGCCGTTAATTTGGATGATGACGAGTTTGAAGAGGAATTGAGTCGCCCACCCGGCCGAGATAAGTCAAAAAAGAGGGCGCAAAAATCTACTGCCTCGGGTTCGGGTTCTGGATCAACCGGCGCCTACAGCGCTGACTTGCAAGATTTAAATGCCACCATGATCCAGTTCAATACGATTCAAGAAAAAATGCTCGAGGAGAAAAAAAAATATTCGCGAGGCGTTTGAAAAAAAATTGACTATGAAAAAGCGCAAATTGTCTATCAAAGAGCAGCGCGAAAAACGCGAGGATTTGAGATTTCTCGCCATGAACACCGACCATATGCAAGGGCCGGAGTTAGAGATGACGCTTCAAATGAAGCGTGATATTATTGAAAAATATAATCTGAACTAATTTGTTAGTCTTTAATTTTTTTCGTTTTTATTGTATTTTTTTTAATTTTCTAGGTTTTTTTTTGTATTTTTCTAGGTTTTTATTAATTAAAAGTATTTATTATTATTATTGTTTTATATAAAAAGTTAAAAAAAAAAAAAAAAACAAAATGCCACATGGCACTTCCCCCCCTTCCACTCCCCACAATTATTTTCCCCCCCAAAAGGGCCCCACAAGTGCCACATGACGCTTCCCCCCCACCTCTTTTTCATGATATTTCCATCCCCACCTGTTGCCATATTCGTTATGCACCTAATCTAGACCTTTTCGGCTAGATTGGGATTTTTCCGACAACTGATAATGAGTTTTTTAATTACTAATAGATTTTGGAATTGAGCTTTTAATTACTGGCTTCCATTTTCCTTCAACAATTTCGTTAGATAATGGAGATGATGATTGTGCGTTTGATTTGCAAAAAGGTTTGGTTAGACTACTAATTTTTTGGGATGTTGAGTTCTGTTCAGTTAACTCCCTGCATATTTATTAGTCAATAGAATAAAAGAAGGTGATGGTGTGTGGTGTGGTGGTGGTAGGTGATGGTGTGACACCCTAGGAAAATCCCACATTGGTCGTGACTAGGAGAGATCCTTGGTTTATATGTAATCCAATGCCTCTTAAATCACCACAGTTAAGCGTGCTCAAGTGGGAGCTAAGCAGTTAATGAGGTAAACTATCAGATATCGGTGAAGGACCGATATTTGAGATATAGGTGATCGCGGTGAGATATCAATGGGATATCGGCAATTTTTATATCATGAAAAATCCATACATATAGCAATTTAACACTAACAATTCAATATGCTTTCCTACCATTAACAAATTAACCTTTTACAACTTGCAAAACACTAATAATTGTAGCAAGTGGGAACTTGTTAAGACTTAAAACACTAGTATTTAACATTAACAATTAACAAATAAGACTTAAATCAGTAATAAAAACTATAAGAAGCCAGACAAATGAAAGAACTAGGAAGAAAAACACCAATATCGGGAATATTGGTGATATATCGGTCAAATATTGGTAAAATATCGGTCAAATATCGACCAATATCACCGATAATATCGGTACCGATATTTTGACCGATCATCGAGATATCAGTGATATATCACCGATATATCCGACGACTTAACTACTTAGGGTGGGAGTAGTATCAGGATGGGTGACCTCGTGGGAAGTCTCCACCGGGGCAACCAAAAATAAATCCGTGAGCTCTAGATGGGCAACCCATCGGAGCAAAGCGGACAATATTGGTGGTGAGAGGGGCCGAATGTTACAGATGGTATCAAAGCCACTCCTGAGCCGTTCGGGATGGTGGGTGCATACCTCATCAGGGACGATGAGACTCTAACAGGGAGTCAATGTGACACCGAAGGAAAATCCCAAATCGGTCGTGACTAGGAGAGATCCTTGGTTCATATGTAATCCAATGCCTCTTAAATCACCAACGCATTTCGGGGCTTAATGTTAATGGATGAGAGGAGAACTCCACAGTTAAGCATGCCTAGGTGGGAGTAGTATCAGGATGGGTGACCTCTTGGGAAGTCTCTACCGGGGTAACCAAAAACAAATCCGTGAGCTCTGGATGGGCAACCCATGAGGGCAAAGCGGACAATATTGGTGATGAGAGGGGCCGGATGTTACAGATGGTATGGTGGTGGTGAGTGTAGGAGTTTGCTCTAACCATTAAATGTTTTCTAACCCTATATAATATCATATAAAAAAATTTAAAAACTAAACGTATTACACTTAAAAACTTTTGAACCTAATCAAACTAAATGAAATAAAGGAAAAATAATAGCAAACCTTTGAAACTGGTAAAAAAAATCAGAATAATCAGCTTTTTTTTTAAAAAAACATGAGCTAACCTGCTCTTTTTTTTAAAACAAGCGATTAGGGTCGTTTCGTGTTGACCACCCAGTTGACCTAGTTGACTCCTGTTGACTCGTCTTCTTGACTCTTTCCTAACTGAACCGGCCCTAGACACTACTATCTCCTAACCAACCATCACGACCATAGTAACCAATCCCATTAACCATTGCGACCCATCAACATTGACTGCCACATCTGCCTTCCAGGTATAACCACCACCACCTATCTCCGGGCACCCGAGACCTGTGACCCGTGACCGTCATCCTCCATCTTTGGACCCAGTACCGAAACACTACCGTAGCTCCATTACATACCATCATCTCAATCAATGTAACCACGAACTACCGTCATCTCTTATCAAAAGGGAAAAGGTACTGTTGTGTTACCTCGGTTTGTTGATGATTCGGTCACATAGGCGGCGGCGCCGCCGCTAAAACCTCCACTGGCTCCTCCTCAGTCTTCCTTCTCCTCCGGTTCCGTCTGTCTCTCCATTGATCGCTGTTCAGTTGATCGCTGTCTCTCTCCTCTGCTTCTCTATCTTCTGCTCCTCTCTCTATGCATCTCTCTCTCTCTCTCTCTCTCTAATGTTCATAAGTTTCCCCTCTTTTCCATGGTGATAAGCTTGAAACCGATTAAAATAATGATGCACCTCTTTGGAGACTGTTTCCCTAGGACCACAATATATAATATTAAGATTTAAGAAACGATCAAAAAACATAGAAACCGATGAAGATGGTGGTGGTGGTGGTATTAATCTTGATGAAGATGGTAGAAGATAGATGAAGAGAGAGAGTGTGTGAGGTGTTTATATAGGAGGGAAAAGACAAAAATTCAAAAAAAAAAAGAGGGGGAAGGGTAAATTTACTAGACTACCCTTTTTTATTAAAATAATAGAGGGTGGTGTGGATTAATCTTGGCCACTCATTGGGTTTCCGGGAGTTTCTACGTTTTGGAGGGTTTCCATAATCCCTTTCCCCTATATATATTAATCTTTTTGTTTTAATTATTAAAATGGTTTGTTAAATACATAGGTAAAAAGATTAATTTACCCTCCACTTAACAGTTAAAGTTAAGTTGGTTAGGACCAAAGGACATACCGTGTAAGATTTTGAAACATTAAGTACAAAACTCATCAATTTTAAAGGCAAAGAACATGCGTTGTAATTTGGTATAAACGTAAAAGACAAAACTTATAATTCGGTCTAAATTCTAACAGAGAAATGAGAGTCAGAGAGATTTAATAGCAAAAATCGTCCATATGGTTTTGTAACAGTACTGATTTCTGGGAGATTAACATGGACCTTTGTATGACACCCTAGGCAAATCCTACATCGGCCGTGGCCAGGAGAGATCCTTGGTTCATAAGTAATCCAAAGCCTCTTAAATCACCAACGCGTTTTGGGCTTAATGCTAGTGGATGAGAGGAGAACTCCACAGTTAAGCGTGCGCAGGTGGGAGTAGTATCAGGATGGGTAACCTCCTGGGAAGTCTCCACCGGGGCGACCAAAAACAAATCCGTGATCTCTGGATGGGCAACCCATCGGGGCAAAGCGGACAATATTGGTGGTGAGAGGGGCCGGATGTTACAAATGGTATCAGAGCCACTCCTGTGCCGTTCGGGATGGTGGGGCAAACCTCATCGAGGACGATGAGTCCCTAAGGGGGGGTGATTGTAACAGTACTGATTTCTGGGAGATTAACATGGACCTTTGTATGACACCCTAGGCAAATCCCACATCGGCCGTGGCCAGGAGAGATCCTTGGTTCATAAGTAATCCAAAGCCTCTTAAATCACCAACGCGTTTTGGGCTTAATGCTAGTGGATGAGAGGAGAACTCCACAGTTAAGCGTGCTCAGGTGGGAGTAGTATCAGGATGGGTAACCTCCTGGGAAGTCTCCACCGGGGCGACCAAAAACAAATCCGTGATCTCTGGATGGGCAACCCATCGGGGCAAAGCGGACAATATTGGTGGTGAGAGGGGCCGGATTTGATTGTTATATGTAAATTTTTGTTTGCATCTAGACCCCTGAGGTTTGCAATTTGTTGTCAGTTCTATCCAATTCACCAACTCCGTTTAAAATGGGACAGTTTGGACATTTTACCTATTTAATTTTGTTTTTAATTTTTTTTTTGTTATCTTATTAGTTAAAATAAAACATAACAATTTTTTTATAAAGCCCCTTAAACACCCTCTCATCTTGTTTTCAAATCTTTACCCTAAAAAACACAAATTTAATTTTCTTTAAACCTGCAATAAAAAAGGTTATAAACAGCGACGGTGGTGGTTTGATCTTTCGACAAAGATGATGGAGTTGTTTGGTCGGTGGTATGTTATGGTTCTTCGATCTGAACATGCAATGAAGGTTGGTATTTGCAAAGGTAATGGAGTCTGGTGTGGCGGCAAATGTTTTGTGGTAGTGCTTGTGCGACAATGGTTAACCAAGGTGTTGCAGTTGTGTTTTTTTGGTGGTAAAGGTGGTGCTGCGATGGTGGGTTTAGGGTGAGGGCCGATGGTAGTGGATTTAAGGAGAAGAAGGCACGAAGGCTATGGATTTAGGGAGGAGGTGGTGTAGTGATGGTGGATTTAGAGTGGTTTGGTGGTGGGTGATGGTAGTTGTGGTTTGAAGAGAGAAATGTGGTGATTTAGAGAGAATTAAAAAACAATAAAATAAATAAAGTATACAAAATGTCCCTCAGCTTTGTTGGCAAAGTGCCAAAAAAGCCTCTCATTTAACGATAAATTTTAGTCGGGTTAGCGATTTTGATGGATTTGATAATAACTTGCAAACCTTAGGGGTCCAGATGCAAAAAAATAAAATAAAATGGATGTAACAAGCAAACTGATCAAACATCAGAGACAATTTTGGTTTTTAACTCACTGAGAGATCGTATCCAACAACTTTATTTTTAATTGTAATGTATAAGACGGGTATGTAAGATATGTAATTTATTGCTTTAGTCTCTTTCTAACTTTCATCGTATCTATGAAATATAATGTATAAATATGTTAATATTGTTCTTTTGGTTGAATGACAGAAGTCTCAAGTTTGAATCCAATCTTAATCATGTTTTACCATAGTGGGTCTTCGGCTGGTGGGGTTTCTAAAATCTTGAGATGTTGGGCTTGGGTTACCCAACGTTATCTGTGATTGCGGGCATATGGGATTGTCTTTTACCATTGGGTTACCTTAAGTAGCTGAGCTTTTATTTGTTGAGTGTTAAAAAAATATGTTCAAATAATAAAATAAAAGTACATAAGTAATGGTTAAAGTGTTTTGCATATAAATGACAGGTTTGAACGTCGTATCACCATCTTCGTTTTTCTGTTGCTGTCTTGGGTTGTCACCAAAATAATTATATATTAAAACATTATGGCCTTTCTCGTGATCACGTTGCTCACATCTTTTTGTAAATGTTGTTGTTTCTTCTTGTTCGGCTCGCCTGACAATATCCCCAGAGAAATTCTAAGCTACTATCGGTTGATAAAATATTGGATTCGCAAGAAACTGTGGAATGCAGATATCTTCTTCTTCAATAGCACTAATTGTGTAGAAATAAGTGTATGAAAAATTTATTTGTGGATGAAAATATTTGAAATGCGAAGTATTGGTTGAGTTGGTGTTCAATATGGTTTGTATTTATATTAATTTCGGATTTTTTTTTTATTTAGCAAGCCAATGGTAAGTATTTTTTTACTGTTGCACTATTTCCAAATCATTCAACATCTCGTTGACTACCATCCGTGAACATAACCCGTAACCCACTACTTGGGATACCGGTGGTGGTGTTCCCAAGCGTGCAGTGGGCACCCGGTGTTAATTCGGATGGGCCTTGCCTACCCTTATAACATTAGTAGTTGTGACGTGGTGTTAGAGATTGTTCAATCTTTACGTTAGGATGGGTAGTGTGGTTTAAAGGCCCTATGCTAGCTATAGTGTCACGTCAGCCCCACGTAGGCAGGGTCTCTAACATTAACTAGCATGATATCGTTTAGCGTAGCTTAACAAAGGTTTAAATAATACAAAAGAAGAATTCTGATTGACTAGCTCAAGGATAGTCCTCACTAAAATAAGGAAAAAAAATACAAAAATTAGGATTGGCGCCCGCCAATGAAATGGCGGGGGGAGAGGGGGGATAACTGCGCGCCCCCCCCCCCCCCCCCTTTGGTGGCAGTGGGGTGGTGTTAGCAGAGTTATTGGTGAATGTGGAGGTAGGACATGAGCCCACACGACCCAGCCTTATTACTTAACTAGGTTAGTTTATGTTTTATGTTTAAGCTTTATATCAACTAACGGATTTAACGGGTTTATTTTCATATTAGAAATATGACTCGTTACACATAGCGTAAGGATCACCATAAGGATTAGATCTATAAACACCACGGTAATTGAATCAGTTGTCTAAAAAGATATTGAGCTCATCAAAGCCAAGCAACAAAGACGAAAAAAATAATACGGTGATACGCTTCGAAGTAACGCTCGCCTGAAACTCTTGAACAGGTGTTGTATTAGAAGGCAAAATAACTCTTATCACGTTATTATTCAATTGGAACTTATAAAATACTTTTTGACAGATATTAGATCAATGAAATTACGAGCAATAATCAAAGTCATAACATCCTTCTAACATAGATGGAAAACAACAATTGTGAATCAAATGTTCAAATGTTAACTTTAATGTACGAACTTCAAAGTTGGCGTATACCCCTTTAAAGAACCAAACTTATTTTTTTTTTAACGGCCAACAAACGATGTCCCGACTACCCAGGGTACCCACCAATTGGTAACAAAAGCACCTTATACGCCCCTGGGTTATTAGTCAAACATCAACCTTTTGTTTGCAGCCATCACAGTGATCTTCTTAAGAATATGGATCCTATACATCATCAACTTCCAAGTCCCCTAATGGGGGAATCTAAGGTGTGCTAGATGCGGGTATGGGGTAGAAACGCCGGATCATCTTTTGATTACTTGTATAGCAGCTAAAGCCGTTTGGTGGCCTTTAGGTAGTTGGATGTAGTATCCAGGCATTGCTTTAGTGAGCTCGGTCAAGAACTTACTCGGGCACATAAACGATTCAAAACTCCCCGGTAAGCGCAAGAAGGCGATGTTATCCGTGGCTTTGACTACCCTTTGGACGATTTGGAGAGATAGGAACAAAATAGTCTTTGACAAACAGATTACTGCTATGGCAAAGCTAATTGAAGATATTAAAGAGGCGTTCTACCTAAACTTGAAGATCCATGCAAAGTGGAAGAACTTAACGGTAGACAAGTGGTTGAAATTTGATGTTAATTTATTTTGATTGTATTTTGGAGTTGGTTGTTTACCCTCTTCTAGTGTCTTACTAGAATGTTGGTATTTTGGTGAATAATAAAAATGCTTACTAGTTTGTTATAAAAAATAATTACACATAATACAAACATTCTAGTACCTAATGGTACTTAGCGAATTAGGGTGTGTTTTGACATAAAGGGGTGGGACAGGGGTTGGGGCGTCTGTACACCCATCAGCCTAATACAAACCTAACATGACTGTTACTCAGTCCAGGTTTGACGGATCATTTTTGTGTCAAGCACGGATCATGTTAGTTCACATTTTGACCGGTTAATTTTCTATATTTTTGTGATTCCTCTCAAAAATTGATTGGGTGATGAATAATGTTTACAAAAATTTTATATGTAGTAAAACGTTTAAATAACTTATACTATCATGTTAATTTTTAACATCCAATGAAATTAAAATAATAGCCCTTTTCTTTATATAGTTTGATTTACAAAGTTGATTTCAATTAAAATTAAAATTTAAAACAAAACATGTTTAATTGTCTACTTAAAAATAAAACCAGGCCAAAATCAAGGGCAAAATACTAACATGAACAAGATAACAAAACAAACACGATAAATTAAACCGATTTAACAAGCTCAAAAGTTCCTGATGCATAAACAAAGACCAGTTCAATATAAATTACACCCTCATAATTAGATCGATAACACCAACGGGGTGGTTGCAGGTCGTAAATCACGCTTATTCATAGATCCATGGGTGAAGGCTGCTTGACCAGTTAGCAACACCCTCAGGGAACCACAAACAAATCTCCTTCTTTGCGCTTTCAACAGCATCACTACCGTGAATCACATTTCTGCACATCCGAAAATCGATAATACAAATTGTTTATTTTGCAAGGCAAATTTGAAGACAATGGAAAACAATAAACAGATATAATAATCTTACCTGCCAATGTCGATTGCAAAATCACCACGGATGGTGCCAGGAGCAGACTCAGCAGGGTTGGTAGCACCAATGATCTTGCGACCGGTGGTAACCACATTCTTGCCTTCCCAAACCATGGCAACAACAGGTCCGGAGATGATGTACTCAACTAGCCCGTTGAAGAAAGGCTTTGAGGACAAATCAGCATAGTGCTTCTCGGCAAAAGCTTGGTCGACGGTCAAAAACTTCAATCCTAACAGTCAAAACATTTAGGTAGATCACAAAAGTCAATTATTTGTATCGATTAAAAGAATTAAAATCTACAATGGTTATATAATGTTCT
The DNA here is from genome assembly GCA_030844895.1 of Ambrosia x helenae. Classification (NCBI taxonomy): domain Eukaryota; kingdom Viridiplantae; phylum Streptophyta; class Magnoliopsida; order Asterales; family Asteraceae; genus Ambrosia; species Ambrosia x helenae. The sequence goes on from CM061225.1 coordinate 25,460,210, forward strand.
ATTGTTACGAATTGTTTTCACTCAGGACCTTTTTATAGCTACACTGACCACTATGGTTCTATAATGTTCTATTGTTGTGAAATTTTTTCATAAATGACCTAAATCGAACACATACGAAACTTGGTAGGAACTTGATGTCTTCTAGTTTTCGAACGTTAAATGTGACATAGAATAATAACCCAAGTTCAAAAATTGTTAAATTTAGCTCAATTAGATCTAAATGTCTAATAATTTTTTTTAAACTAGAGTGCCTTTGGTAGTTTAGAAACAGTTAACTATCATAACTTTAATCATTGAAACTAATTAATAAATTCTATATTTTGATGTCACAATTATAACAATAAAATCAAAACACCCCCTTTCTTAATCACCCAAATTGTATACAATGTATATATTCATTACAATCTTAAATGATCAAGTAAAAGCTAATAATTATAAGGACCATTAGTCCCTAACTTTTCTTAAGTAATCAACCAAATATTATATTATTATTATACCTTTCAAAGTAAATCCCTTCTTCTCAAATCTGGCAATGATTTCACCAACCTAAACAAAACAAAACCAAACAGATTTCACCCTTAATCAAACACCAACTTGTACATCATGCATCAAAACTTGTACACCAATAAAAACAAGTTTTTTAAAATAACCCTGAAACAAGATTTAATAAAAAAGAAGATTAAAGTGAAGAGAAAGACTTACAAGTCCTCTTTGGACACCATCAGGCTTGATCATAATAAACGTCTGCTCCATGATTAATAATATGTGTTTTAGGGTTTTGTTGTATGAGGGTTGGTTGGGTTATACGGTGGGTTGTGGAGAATAAGATTATTTATACATCTCACTTATCAACGAACCCTAAATGCCACGAATATTCTTCTCGTCTTTTTGACGATTTCAGCCCTCGTTACTATTTTATTTTCGCTTTTACCCCTCTCTAGAAGTTTATTTGATGTATCAGAAATTTAGAATGGATTTGGGTTTGGCCCATATAAAGCCCAAATAACTCGTTTTTGTAACGATTAATGTATGCATTGTTAGGCTGGACTTTTAAAGTGGGCTGGCTTTTGTTTTTGTGTAATAATGTAATTCTCATCTTGCCAATTGATATTTCCAAGTTAGAGGTGTAGGAACCGGGTTTTCTTACAAACCGGTTTGGGTTGTAAACTGAATCGGTTTGGTTAACTTTTTAAAACTGGTACCCGGAACGGATTTTTAAAAATAATTTACGTTTGGGGTTGTGTTGATATTGTTTTGGCTCAGACCAGTTCGGGTTGAAAATGATTAAGGTGACGAGAGAATGAACCAGCATTTAAACTGGTAATTTGGGTCGGGTTGAGACCGATTTGGCTCAAACTGGTTTGGTAGTGCAAATTAGGCCAGGTTAGGAAACGAGTGCAGAAGGTGGTCCACAATGACTCGTAGAGCCCTAAGAATCAAGGGTTTGTGTTTAGCAGGATAGGCTTTGCGATTCAAAAGGGAATAGTGGCGCAGCTTGTTGCCCGCTTACCCACCATCTAAACTAGTGGGTTTACCCGCGCATTGCAGCGGGATTCACAAATGGGTTGCAATACAACATTATTATACTTAGGTTTTTTTCCGCATGTATGTAATATTTTTTCATACACCATATATAGTAATTCCACTTTAAAAACATTTTTCTTAAAACATGATGTGTGGTCATATGGCACAAGTCCGTCTATACTACAACCGAAAATTATCTTTCTAAATAAACATGAAATTGTGGAGGATATCAACGCGGATGTGAAAAAAGCTTATTTAATAGGATGGAGAAGGGAACGACATAGAAAAAAAGGGCAGTGAACGGTGGTTTCATGGAGGATTTAATTGGATTTGTAGCAAGTTGGGATTGTACAATTGGTATGAATGGTGGTACATATTACATAAGGGTATATATGGAAGAAATGGGGTAAAAATTTGAGGATTACACTTGAGACTCTTTGGATACCATTAGGGGTGTAAATTACACGTAGCGGCTCGAGAGCTACCCGGGATCGGCTCGAAAAAAAGCCCGAACGAGCCGAGCCTTAACGAGGCCGGACCCGAGCCCGAGCCTGAGCCTGAGCCTGAAATATGGCTCGTTTAGTTATCGAGCCCGAGCTCGAGCCCTAGATACAAAGCTCGATTGGGCTCGCGAGCCTAAAGGAGCCCAAACATAATTATAAGTTATTTATATATCTCTTATAATTTATAGCCCACATCTCCAAAGCCCAAGTCCTTATTTCATAAGCCCATTTAATAACACTCGCGAGCCGAGCTTTTGCGATCTCGAGCCGAGCTTTGAGCTCGTTTGAGATTGTTTTCAAATCACCTCGAGCCGAGCCGAGCCGAGCTCGAGCTTTTGATTTTGCTAGCGAGTCGAGCTCGAGCTCAAGATTGTAGGCTCGAACCGTGCCGAGCTCGGCTCGTTTACACCCTTAGATACCATCTTAACTTTGCCAATTTGAACACATTTAGCCATTACTCCTCCTTTATAATGTAGTAGAGCTAGTAGAGAATAGAGATGTAACTTGTATTGATAATTATAATAATATGTTTCACAAAAAAAAAAAAAAAAAATCCATATCTATCCAAGTTGTCTTTTTCTTTCATGAGATTTGATCTCGGATTTTGTTGCTTCGATCATGCTTTTGTTGTTTCGGTTTTTGCTTATGTACCGTCTGAAACCAAGGGTAGGATCTTCGATTGTTTCTCCTTCTCTAACTTTTGTTATTGTTTTGTCTGATCATACTATTTTGACCGTAACATCTTTGATGTTTGCTTGTTGGTTCTCTTTGTGTTTCAAATAAAATATTAAAAAAACAAATTATTACGTGCCCGTTATTCATTTGCTTTGGTATATGCTATTTGCTACCGGTTTGGTTTTTGTACTTCGATCAATTTTATAAGATCACATTTTTTCATGAGTCTACATGATGGATTTCACAATTTGCTCGTATTCTTAAAGTGTTTTATTTTTTAGGTACATTTGAGTATTGAATTTAAACAATCGTTAATATTAGTAAATGGTCGCCTTCAGTCTCAACTAGTGGGGGAGATAGCCTTTAAGGAGGGGTAGCCTCAACTTTGCTGACGTAGTGCAAGATAAAAATCCAAAATACTCAGTTTTTCAAAAAATCTAAAATACTCTCAATTTCATTAGCCCAACATAAAAAAAGATAGAAGCCCATAAATGCATAACCCATTAACCAATTTCATTTGTTAACTATAAGATAGAAGCCTATAAGGATTAAGCCAATTAGTTGGCTAGAGGTAGAGGTGTACATATCATGTTTTTTTAATAACCGGTTCCGGGTATGAATGGGTATAGGAAAAATGGGTATAGAGAGAAACCAAGTAGAGTTCGGATACGATTATTTGAGTGGAAAAATCATACCCTATGTACCCGAGTAAGGTATTATCAGGTTCGGGTATAACTGGGTATTAGCCCGGGGTATGGATCTGGGTATTAATACCCGATTTTAAGAAGTAAGTTTTTTAGTATTTTTTATTATTGTACCCGAAAATTTTCGAGTGTAAATTGAGTACAATTTCAGATATGAGTCATCATCATCATACTCAGTTAATCCCACCTATAACAAAGTTAGGATAGGCTTTGAGGAGGGTAAAATGTAGACAACCTTACCTCTACCCCTAAGAATAGAGAGGTTGCTTCCAATGAGACCCCCGGCTCGATGTGGTTTGGTATCAAGCCTTGGACATAAGGCACAGAACACTTAGCAATCGGGACAAAACCTGATCGGTGCATGTACCCCTTTGCCTTTTGGGTATCCACGCCACCACATGATGCATGATTAACTGTTCGTCGTTTTTAACGTTATTTTCACGAAATTAGTAAACTAACGTTAAAACTAGTGCAACTTTACTTTTTCCCCCCAAGAGCCACACATATATACATTATATGCGCACACCGTAAGTGGGGCGTAATTTCAAATACGAGTATTGAGCCTAAATGATCACCAAGCCTAATTATCTCCCCCTAAAATGTCACTAGGCTATAATAACATGGATAATTCATTCTCTTTGTTGACATATTTGTAGGTTATTGTTATAATGTGTCAAGTGAAGTCAACGAAGTCAACTCTTTTTACTTTTGTCTGTTTTTAATAAGGTCATGATAGTTGAGGGACCATTAGTGTAAAGATAGAAGTTTAGCTGTTAAACCGTTGCTTATAAAGCTATTAGAGGGAAAGTTAGTTGTAATCAGTTTTCTTATTCTTTTCTTTGATCTCTTGTAATCAGTTCTCTAGTAATAATAATAATCATTGGTTTTGAGATCATTACTTTGTAATCTTGTAATTGTTAATCGTTGATTGTTTCTCAACAATTGGTATCAGAGCCTGGTTTTCTAGGGCTCGAATCAACGATTTGGGGGTTTTACAGGTTTGGTAATTGATTGAAGAAGAAGTCAATTGATTGGAGCTATGGTGTCGCAAAGTTCGATTTAGAAAAATTTGATGGCAAGAATGATTTTGGTCTGTGGCGAATGAAGATGAGAGCATTCTTGGTTCACCAAGGTGTAGTAGACGCTCTCGCCGGTGAAGCCAATCTTCCGACTACGTACACAGACAAGGAGAAGAAAGACATTCTTGACAAGGCTCATAGTGCTATTATCCTCAGTCTAGGGGATAGAGTGCTAAGAGAGGTTTCTAAAGAATCCACAGCAGCAGGGATCTGGGTGAAGTTAGAGAGCCTGTATATGACGAAATCCTTAGCCAATCGTTTGTACTTAAAGAAAAGGTTATATACATTCAATATGTCATCAGGGAAAACATTGGAAGCACATATAGATGAGTTCAATAAACTCATTCTGGATTTAGAAAACATTGATGTAACTTTGGACGATGAAGATCAAGCAATTATCTTCTTGACATCTCTTCCATCAACATTTGAGCATTTTGTAGATACTCTTATGTATGGAAGAGATACACTGTCAATGGAAGAAGTTTTGGCTGCTCTTAATTCGAAAGAATTAAAGAAAAGAACAGATATAAAAGAAGATACAGGAGAAGGTTTGTTTGTTAGGGGCAGACCAGAACAAAGAACTTTTAAAGGAAATAGAAGTAGTGCTAGATCAAAATCCAAGTTTAAAAGAAGATGTTACATCTGTAATTCAGAGAAACATCTGAAGAAAGAGTGTCCTGAAAGAAAGAAAAAGAAGTTTGAAGGGCAGAGTTCAAGATCACAGGTAAGTGTTTCACCTGATGGATCTGTTGATGGATATGAAAGCTCTGATGTGTTAGTGGTGGCTAGTGAAAGTAAACAGAGTAAATGGCTAAGGTGGATAATGGATTCTGGAGGGTCATTTCATATGTGTCCTTTCAAAGAGTTGTTTAAAGATCTTGTGTTAGAAGATTTGGGAGTTGTTCAACTAGGAGATGATAGGTCATGTCACATTAAAGGGCATGGAACTATTGTTTTCAGGTAGAACAATGGATCTTGTGTAGAGATTAAAAATGTGAGATATATTCCAAGTTTAACAAGGAATATTATTTCACTTGGAACTCTTGAGAAGGAGGGGTATCATGTGAGTTTGAGGAATGGTAAAGCCAGAGTCATAAAGGGGTCTATGGTGGTGTTAACTGGAACCAGGAAAGACAACAACATTTATGAATTAGATGGCTGTGTTGTGCAGGGTTCTGCTAATGTTGCAAGTAGTGATCAGTTAGAGCAGACAAGGTTGTGGCATCAAAGGCTTGGTCATATCAGTGATCAAGGTCTAGGTGAATTGTGTAAACAGCAGGTATTTGGTGATTTGAAGGCATGTGCAATAGGTGATTGTGATAATTGTACTCTTGGAAAGGCTCATAGAGTGAAGTTTGGCAGAAGAACAAATGTAACCAGAGGCATATTAGATTATGCTCATGCTGATCTATGGGGGCCTGCAAAGAATCTTTCATTGGGTGGTGCCAGGTATTTTTTGTCTATAATTGATGATCATTCAAGAAGAGTTTGGGTATATGTTTTGAAGCATAAATATGAAGCTTTTACAAAGTTTAAAGAATGGCTTGCATTAGTAGAAAATCAAACAACCAAGAAGTTGAAAAAACTGAGAACAGATAATGGTTTAGAGTTCTGTAATGGAGAGTTTAATCAATTGTGTAAAATTAAAGGGATAGCTAGACATCTTACTGTGCCTGGTACACCACAGCAAAATGGCTTGGTGGAAAGGATGAACAGGACCTTGTTAGATAAAGTAAGATGTATGCTCATAAGTTCAGGGCTTCCCAAAAGCTTCTGGGCTGAGGCAGTTTCAACTGCAGCATATCTTATCAATAGGAGCCCCTCATCAGCAATTGATATGATGACACCTATTGAAAAATGGTCTGGAGAGAAGGCAGATTATGATAATTTGAGGGTATTTGGTTCTTTGGCTTTTGCCCATGTAAGCCAAGGGAAATTAGAACCAAGAGCAGAAAGATGTGTGATGATAGGTTATCCTGAAGGAGTAAAAGGGCATAGGCTGTATAGACTGGGAAATGTGAGTCCCAGGGTAATAGTGAGTAGAGATGTTGTTAAGTGGAGAGAAGATGTGTTTTATAAAGATTTGGTTGGGAAGAGTTCAACTGAGAAGGCCAATATTGAAACTGAACATAGAGTTCAGTTTGAGGTGGAGCCATTGGAAAATGATGAAATTTCATCAGGATCTTCTGGTAACACTGAAACTGATATTGGTGAGTCTGATAACACAGATTATAATCTTGCCAGAGATAGGACAAGAAGACAAAACATATCCAAACCTATAAGGTTTAGGGATTGTAGTTTGTCAGCCTTGATGATGACAGCAGAAGAAGAGAGTGTAAATGAGCCTATGAATTACACTGAAGCTGTCAATTCTGTAGATAAGGATGAATGGGTCAAGGCTATGGAAGAAGAAATGTGTTCTTTATTGAAGAATAAAACCTGGGAACTTGTGAATGCACCTAAGGATCAGAAGTTGGTGGGTTGTAAATGGGTGTATAAAGTGAAGGAAGGTATTCCAGGGGTGGAGAAACCAAGGTATAAAGCCAGATTAGTGGCAAAGGGGTTTACACAGGTTGAAGGTTTGGATTATAATGATATTTTTTTGCTCCTGTGGTAAAGCATTCTTCAATAAGGGTACTTTTGTCAATTACAGCAGCAGAAGATTATGAGTTAGAGCAACTGGATGTAAAAACTGCTTTTCTTCATGGTAATTTAGAAGAAACAATTTTTATGAGGCAGCCACAAGGTTTTGAAGTGGCAGGGCAGGAATCCAAGGTTTGCTTATTAAGAAAGTCTCTTTATGGATTAAAACAGTCTCCTAGGCAGTGGTATAAGCGTTTTGATGAGTATATTGTTAAAAGGGGTTTTGAAAGAAGTCAATATGATAGTTGTGTATATTTCAAGGAGTATGCAAATGGACAGTTTGTGTATCTCTTGTTATATGTTGATGACATGCTGTTGGCTTGTAAAAGCAGGCATGAAATCAATGAAACAAAGAAGCTGTTGATGGTGGAATTCGAAATGAAGGAGCTTGGTGATGCCAAGAAAATCATTGGCATGGAAATAAGCAGAGATAGAGAGAGGAGAATTTTGAGACTGACACAAAGAAATTACATTCAAAAGGTGTTAAATAATTTTAGAATGGATAAGTGTAAGCCTGTTGTGACTCCTCTTGCTCAGCATTTCAAGCTTTCAGCACTTGATTCTCCCAAAACAGAAGCAGAAGAACAATATATGTCAAAGGTTCCATATGCAAGTGCAGTTGGAAGTTTAATGTTTCTTATGGTTTGTACAAGGCCTGATTTGGGATACTCAGTAAGTTTGGTTAGTAGGTATCTAGCTAATCCTGGAAAAGAACATTGGAATGCTGTTAAATGGATATTCAGGTATCTAAATGGTACTAGGAATGTTGGTTTAACATTTGGCAGTTGTGAGAAGCTGGATAGAGCAGTAACAGGGTATGTAGATGCAGACTATGCAAAAGATCTTGATAGGGGTAGATCTATTACTGGATATGTGTTCAAAGTATGGGGAGGTGTGGTTAGTTGGAAAGCATCTTTGCAACATGTTGTGGCTTTATCCACAACTGAGGCAGAGTATATTGCTTTAACTGAAGCAGTTAAAGAGGCTTTATGGTTGAAAAGATTTGTGACAGAGCTTGGAATTGAGATTATCAATTCCAGTGTTAATTGTGATAATCAAGGAGCAATACAGTTGTCTAAGAATAATGTTCATCATGAAAAAATGAAGCACATAAGGGTAAGGCTGCATTTTATCAGGGAAGTGTTGAATGAGAAAGAGGTGGACATCAAGAAGGTTGATACAGATGTTAATCATGCTGATATGTTTACAAAAGTTTTGTCAGGAGTTAAATTTGGTGCTTGTTTGGATGCACTGGGAATTGGTTAATTGTTGTTGACTTACTTGAAGGTGGAGATTGTTATAATGTGTCAAGTGAAGTCAACGAAGTCAACTCTTTTTACTTTTGTCTGTTTTTAATAAGGTCATGATAGTTGAGAGACCATTAGTGTAAAGATAGAAGTTTAGCTGTTAAACCGTTGCTTATAAAGCTATTAGAGGGAAAGTTAGTTGTAATCAGTTTTCTTATTCTTTTCTTTGATCTCTTGTAATCAGTTCTCTAGTAATAATAATAATCATTGGTTTTGAGATCATTACTTTGTAATCTTGTAATTGTTAATCGTTGATTGTTTCTCAACAGTTACAGTAGTCGATCACTGGACAAACTATAAAGTTACTTATTAATGTTTGAAGTTAAAGTTAATAAAAACCCATTTTTTCTCTAATTTTTTTCACAATATTAACTGAAAAGAAAAGCTTTTTTGATGTATAGCAGATGAAGGTGACAAGATCAACATGCATTAAAAAGTGTCCAGAACTCCAGATAGGTTAAGGCTGAAATATACCATTTTTCAGTAAAGGTTGATTAGTTTTCAGTTGACCACAATATAGTTGTCCATTGTTTTTTCTGAAAGATTTATATAAATAGCTCATTGGTTAAATTACAAAAATATACAATGTCAACATATATCTTTGAACAAATTTAGACCTTGGAAAGGGACTTGGACAAGCTAGTTTTCAATTTATTCGACTCGTTTGGCTGTTTCCATTTTCAATATTTTTTTCTTATTGTTTTTGGGCAATTACATATATCCCCCCTCCAAACTTCATAAATTACATATATACCCAAGTCAAAATTTTATTTACATATTTCCCCTTCCCAAACTTCATAAATTACATATATACCCAAGTCAAAAATTTTATTAACATATTTCTCCTTTCCAAAAACTAAAAATATCAAATATACCCATTCTACATATCATTACATGTTATGATGAATGTAATGATACGAGGGCTTAGTAATGATTATGTGAGAGTGTTAAAACACTTGTTTCGGTGAAATCAAGTTGTAGGATGCATGGAAACATTTTGCATTTTACATGTTCTTGGTGTTCATAACTTATTAAGTTGGAAAGATCGTATGGGATATAAGTTGTAGGATGCAAGAAAATGTGTTGTATGACTTGTCGTGAATATAGTTTAGTAAAAGAATTTGGGTAAAATAGTTATTTTTCAATGTATTTTTAATAGAATGAGTATATATGTAATTTATGAAGTTTTGTAATATGTAATTTAAATTTTGGGTTGGGTATATACGTAATTATAGTTGAAAATAGGGGGATATATGTAATTAATCATTTTTTAATTTTACTCATTTTAACTGTTTTTTCAAGGCTTTTAGGTTGTGACCCTTTTGTGGTTTGATATATCCAAATATGCAAAAATTAGTTCCTCGCCTTGAACTAAGTGGATTGTAGAGGTGACAAAACGAGTAGGTTAGATTACGTGATGATGTAGTTAACGATTCAGAAGGTTGTATTTGTTAGTTAAAACTTGGGAGGTAGGAAAGTTTTCAATTCGTTTGGCCCGTTCCTTTTTAGATAACTTTTTTAAAGACAAACACAATCCAAATCCATTGAATGCATTAGTGCTAAATTTGCTAAATAGTTCATAGTGGTAACAATGATTGGCCTATAGTTGATTCTTTAGAAGTATTAAGCAATTACTCATGAACTGATTGTAACCTTATAATAGTTTTTGATCTTTTAGAAACTATTGTGCTTAGACCCAAAAAGAAGAATCACAGCCACACAACCAATGGACCATGAATTAAAGAATTGATGTTTTTTATTTAATTACCGTCTTCATTGTTTAGTACAGAACCAAAAAATATCTGATTTAGTATCTAAATTACTCAAATATATGTTATATAATCCACGTTTTAGTGTATCTGATATGGTTGGTAATGGTATGAAAGAAGTGAATATTAAACTATGCTTTTATGTAAATATTATTATGGGATTAGGATCAAATACATCATGAAAGAAAAATATGAGGTTATAGGAAGTGTATCAAATGGATTCCTATTGAACTCATTCAAGCGGCATTAGAACCGTCTTATCGAACCCTACGATCTTAGTTTTTAGGTTTTCGCGTTTTTTGATTTTTAGCTTGTAGTTTTTAGAATTTACGTTATATCATTGTGTCTTTTATGGAACATTGTGTCTTTTTCTTATTTTCATCATTGTATCATTTTTGCGATTGATAATATTGTGTGTGTTTTTTTTTCAGCATTGTGTTATTTTTCGGCATTGTGTTATTTTTTGTGGCTCATTGTGTCATATTTCGTGATCTATTGTGTTTTTTGTATCCTTCTCACCCTTCTCCTTTTTATTACACTGTGTAAGATAACTTGACCCTAATATTATGTAATCAGATTAAGAATAGAATTAATTAATTATGGGTCAAGATAAGCAAATGACTCGACCATGTATTCCTAAGTGCCATACCCTTTCCCAAGGGATTCATTGGTTCATATAAGGGTTATAAACAAAACACACAACAACCTTACCCAGTAAATCCCACACTTAGTAAAGCTAAGAGTAGGGTCTGGGGAGGGTGAGACTTAGGCAAACTTTACCCATATCCTTGCGGATAGAGAGGCTGCTTCTAGAGAGACCCCCGACTCCACAACACACAATCGACAAGAAAACAACACTAAAAAGTATTAAAGGACTACTGAATTTAAGAAACATTGAAATCGTCACATATTAAAACAAAGGTATGTATGCCATCAGAAATAGTCTAACCCATAGAGACCCAAATACAAGTCACCCTTACAGACCTCCTACCCGAGTAAGAAAAAGTCTAAACTCCTAGAACAACGCTACGATACAACCAAACCCTTCCTAATAAACCTTAACATTAATCTTATGCCCCCACGAACCCCTATCATCGACCATGTCCTCAGAAATGTGCATCTCTACTAAATCCTGTCTGATCCACTCATCCCGAGTCAACTTGGGTCTTCCTCTAGATCTCTTTCCCTCAATAGTGAGGGTTTTCCACTACTCTAACTGGGCCGTCATTTGCCTCCTCTTCACATGCCCATACCATTTTAATCTTCCCTCCTTTTTTTGTCTGATATACTAGCTACCCTTAACATTTCCCTAATAACCTCATTTATTATTCGGTCCACCCTAGGGTGCCCGCACATCCACCTTAGCATCTTCATTTATGCTACCTCCATCTTGTGAGCCTGTGCCTTTTTGATGGCATAACAATCTGTCCCATATAACATAGTAGGTCTCACTGCAACCCTATAGAATTTTCCTTTTTATTTAGTTGGGAGCCTTTTGTCACATAAACCCCCACTGGCAGCCCTTCACCTGCACCAACCAAAACAGACACATGTAAACAAATTGACGGTACTTGGTTTTCTCTGATTTTTGACTTAATAAAATACATAGGGACGGGTGGCTAATCATTGTAAGTGTATGTTGGGTTTAAGCTAGTTTTCCGCTAGCGTTGGGCGTTTAATAAAATTTGTTGGCCGTTAAACAAAACTACATAGGGATATGTGTGATATCATGTTTTAATCCATTATGATTCGTTTGGATAAATAACGACATAAAAGATCAATTACGAGGTTGAATATATAGTTCAATTTCATGTAAATGATCATTTTAGCTAGTGTCGGTGTTATGAATCATGGAATATCTCAAATGTTGTGACATACATATGTATGAAATGATCATGCATTTATAATTGTTTCATACATATGATTTCTTATATATGAATAGTTCAATTTCATGTAAATGATCATCTTAGTGTCGGTGTTATGAATCATGGAGTGTCTCAAATGTTGTGACAAACATATGTATGAAATGATCATACATATATAATTGTTTCATACATATGATTTCTTAGAGAAAAATAAAGACCATACATATGATTTCTTATATATGAATAGTTCAATTTCATGTAAATGATCAGTATAGCGTCAGTGTTATGAATCAAGGAATATCTCAAATGTTATGACAAAGATATGTATGAAATGATCATACATTTATAATTGTTTCATACATATAATTTCTTAGAGAAAAATAAAGACCATACATATGATTTCTTATATATGAATAGTTCAATTTAAGGTAAATGATCATTTTAGCTAGTGTCAGTGTTATGAATCATGGAATATCTCAAATGTTGTGACAAACATTTGTATGAAATGATCATACATTTATAATCTTTTCATACATATGATTTCTTAGAGAAAAATAAGGACCATACATATGATTTCTTATATATGAATAGTTCAATTTCATGTAAATGATCATTTTAGTGTCGGCGTTATGAATCATGGAATGTCTCAAATGTTGTGGCAAACATATGTATGAAATGATCATTCATTTATAATTGTTTCATACATATGATTTCTTAGAGAAAATAAAGACCAAACATATGATTCTTATATATGAATAGTTCAATTTCATGTAAATGATTATTTTAGTGTTGACGTTATGAATCATTGAATATCTCAAATGTTACATATGATTTCTTATATATGAACAGTTCAATTTCATGTAAATGATCGTTTTAGTGTCGGCGTTAGGAATCATGGAATATCTCAAATGTTGTGAAAAAACATATTTATGAAATGATCATACATTTACAATTGTTTCATACATATGATTTCTTATATATAAATAGTTCAATTTCATTTAAATGATCACTTTAGCTAGTGTCATTGTTATGAATCATGGAATATCTCAAACGTTGTGACAAACATATGTATGAAATGAGCATACATTTATAATTGTTTTCATACATATGATTTCTTAGAGAAAAATAAAGACCATACATATGATTTCTTATATATGAATAGTTCAATTTCATGTAAATGATCATTTTAATGTCGGCGTTATGAATCATGGAATATCTCAAATGTTGTGACAAATATATGTATAAAATGATCATACATTTATAATTGTTTCTTACATATGATTTTTAGAGAATAAAAACCATACATATGATTTATTATATATGAATAGTTCAATTTCATGTAAATGATCATTTTAGCTAGTGTCAGTGTTATGAATCACGGAATATATCAAATGTTGTGACAAACATATGTATGAAATGATCATACATTTATAATTGTTTAATCCATATGATTTCTTAGAGAAACAAATATAAAGACTATACATATGAGTTCTTATATATGAATAGTTCAATTTCATGTAAATGATCATTTTAGTGTCGGCGTTATGTATCGTGGGATATCTCAAATGTTGTGATATCTTGCAAGATAAAGTTAAATTACGTAAAGAATTTCTAACCTCTCTCATGAAGACCACAAGTGTATTAGTCCAAATGTATTTGGTTCCACTTAAAAGTGGAATAAACTGAACCACACTACTTATCATGTCCCCTTTCAATTAATAAATATTAAACTAAGAAAAGTCATAAATATTTCTTGTTCATACAATTACATACTTGTAAAATGAAAAAGAAAACATTTAATTTTGAGTTGCCTTGCGGTTTTGAAACATTTATCAAAAGTATAATTAACAACTTTGTTTGCGCATCTTTGTGTTGTACTTTTTTTGTGTGGACAGTTTTTTTTTAAATAAAGATTTTTTTTCCTTTCTAACTCCAAAGTTTTCGTCGTTGACAATTTAACACATTTAATTTCATTTTACTTCTAACTCAAAAGTTTTCAACTTTTGAAATTTATCCCCTTTGATTTTATTTTTATTTTTTAAGCCAAAGTCTTTCATGTTTTGAAATTTAACTCTAATACATTTTACTTTCAACTTTGTTCCTTGATACTTTTCATCTTTCACAAGTTTTTCGTTTCGTTCTAAATTTTGTGTGTTAACACGCCGCAACGTACGTGTGAGGTTCAACGGTTATTAATGATGTTAGTTAAAATTAATGATTGTAGATGTTGCGTAATATCAATGTATAATCAATTGAGTTTGTATTTATGTCTACTTGATACGTCACAAAATCATATGTGACACCCGGCAACTTTCGGTAACTAACTTTTTAAAAATCTAGTAAGTCTACCTTAGCGAGAAACGTTTATAAGCAAACTTAACTGGGTTAGTTGAGTCGGGTCAGATTAGGATGGTCCAGGGTCCAATGATCTGGAGGATCATTGGGAGTCGTTTTGAGAATACATTAGTACCGGGTCCCGTTGTTGGTGACATTACATGAATTAATTTAGTATATGTGTAGATTATGGGTCGTGTGGTGGATTGTATGCTTATACTTGCTTAAATGATGTACGAATGATTATACGTGCCTAAACATACTAAGTATAGACTATGGATGCATGCTTATGTGTTAAGATGTGTTAGAATGCGTTAAACACGACAAACTGGAAAAAGGTTAACATGTGTTAAAAGTGCTGTTAACATGTGTTAAAAATGTGCTGATGACCTGAATGTGGAACTTTTGGGCGAATGTGGAAATGGGGTTTGAAAAAGGGGCGAACGTGGAAACAAAGTGGGCGAATGTGGAAAAGTTCCACATTCGACCACTGAAAAGGGGCGAACGTGGAAAAATTCCACATTCGACCACTTAAACTGGGCGAACGTGCAGACAGTATAAATACCATCCTTAGCCATTTTTCACCATTTCACAAACCCTAAACGCCTCCAAACACTCTCTATCAGCTATTATCATTGGGGAAGGAGTTTTTGAGCTTGTTTTTCATAACCTAACTCTCTAAATCATTACAAGTGAAAATCTAAGGTGTGTTCTTCATTACAAATCCTTTTTAAACAATTTTGACTTGTTTTAATCTAAACCCCAAGGGTCCAGATCTGATATCAACATGTTTTATGGGTAAAAACCTTCCTAATATCTTTCTAAATAAAACCTATTCATAAACAATGAGTTTTCATACAATTTAACATGTGTTTATGTGGTATTAAGCATTGTTTGATGATTATTTGTTATATAGATGAGATAACAACAACCTAGGGCTGTTATTAATGATGGGTTATGATTGAAACGTGTTACCTTTGATTGTTGATGGTGTTTTGATGATTAAAGGAGTTTTTAGTTAGATTTAGGGTTGTTTTTGGGATGATTATGATAAGGTTATGATAGGGGTTTCTTGTTCATGATGATCCGAGTATGATAAACTGATTATTAATCGATTTCAGAAAGTTTCCTAATTGGGTAATAATTGCATGCATGATGATGTGACATCTCCATAATTTGCTATTTTAGGAAACTTGTAAAACGGATAAATTTTGGGGTAAAATTGGTAGGGTTTCGTAGGAATATGTTAATGATGCTTGACTGCTGTAACTCATGATGTTTCGTGATGTTTTCGGATGTTTTTGGATGCGTTTTTGAGTAAACAACACAACAGGGTCGAACCTGGAACACCTTCGGCCAGTCGAACGGGCGAAGGTGGAATCCAGGGGTCGAACCTGGAAGAAAAAGGGGCGAAGGTACCACAAGGGGGCGAAGGTGGAAGAAAAAGGGGCGAAGGTGGAAGTTCGAACCCACCTTCGACCAGTTCAAGTCACCTTCGACCACTTACAACTACATTCGACCCTGTGTTAACAAAAATGAGATTTTTGATACAAACTAAGTGTTTTATGCTTGAACCTTGCATGTAACCTATGTGTACTTGATTAGTTAGGGTAATGGGTCACCAACGGGATGTCGGGTCGGTCTAGTGTGTCGGTTAAACATTTAAACACGTTTTAAAACATACTTGGTTATGATCTGGACAATCGGGGACTAGATAACCTTATGGTTATTAGTCGGAATACTTATGTGAACATTTTGATAGATCTTCGGTAGAGGGATTGTCACGGGCTAAACATCTTTACACGTATTCGAGGAACGTTATCTAAGGTGAGTTCACGGCCCCACATTTTACAGTTTTTACTTTCGGGGTGAGAAACATGCTTACAAACTCTTTTATGACTTATGACTTGTTAAACTCTTATGACTTATGACTTGTTATCACGTTATACTATGGCTTACTTATCTTACTATACGGTTCATCGAAAATCCCTTGAAACCACTAACATGGGTATATGGCGGGGAAATATGGATAGCGCTATTGGGAACTGACAAACCCCACTCGACGGTCGGACCGTGCGGGTGCATATTGTCTCTAACAAAACAAGGTCTACCGGCGATGACGGTAGCCCATAGGAACTAAGGGTAACACACGGCTTAGTCAGTAATGGTTTCACCCGTATGAGTATCTCATTCTGCGCCTGGTTTGGCGTTCTCACAAGCATAGTAGTAATTGTGATGGTAACGGTTTTCGATGGAACACTTTAAACGTTTAATTAAAACCTGTGAACTCACCAGCATTATATGTTGACTCTTTTAGCATGTTTTCTCAGGTCGCTAAGGTAGCAGCATATGGATAGGCGCACGTGGTCGCACTGGAGTCGTCTCGTGTCTAGGGTTTCATCTGCACGTTTTGGGATTATGAACTTTTGAACTTATGTTTATTTATGCATGACTTTTGTAAACTTTAAAATGCTTCCGCACTATTAAATGTTGGTTTTAAACTTATGCATGGTTTTGTTTACGTATGTTTTTACATTTAGATGTCGTTTATTGTGACCGTTGACTTGGATCCTGGTATGTCACACGCCTCGCGGTAGAACTCCGCAGGTGGAAATTTGAGGGTGTGACAGATTGGTATCAGAGACAATGGTTATAGTGAACTAGGACTGCATGTAGAAGTCTAGACTATAGCCGAGTCACACACACTAGACGGTCACATGCATTTGAGTCATGTCTTTTGAGTAAACATACTAACCTTGTCGGGGTGTCGGTCTCCTTACTACACAGTGTCACATTACCTACCTTATCCTTGGTTATTCCTAGCCTCACTTTATTTTCTTCTCGGGGTTACAGCCGAGGGGATTTCTTTATTGATCTTTTAAGTTGGTTATATCATTTTGGGATGTGGGTATCGGGTGACTTGAAGTTCTAGCTCAGAGCACGCCTAGGGGACCATGTAGAGCGATTTGTTATTTCGGGTGCACACGAAATCATAAATCGAAATGCATGAAAATCTTGGTGGACTTTGTGTTCGGACTAATGGTCATGCTGGAACCGCATTCTGAGTTCGTTTGGTCACTCGTAGCTTGGTTTGTTGGTGGTACTGAGTGTCTCGTCTCATGTTCTGGCAGAACATGTCTGGTCGCGCTGGTGGACGTACAGGTGGACGCCGTGGTGGCGGAGGTGGACGCCGTGGTGGGGGTAGAGGTGGTGGTAACATTACTATGACGTATGATGAGCTCAATGAGATGATGCAGCAACAGTTGGGCGTTGCACTAGCTGCTTTTCAGGCAGCCCAGCAGACTTTCATGGGTGCTGCTGCTCCTCCAGTTCAGGCAGGTGTTGCCTATAAGCGGTTTAAAGATTGTCAGCCTCTCAGCTTCCAGGGTACGGAGGGAGCTGTGGAGTTACTCAGGTGGTTGGAGAAGACGGAGTCGGTATTTGCTTTATGTGAGACTCCAGCGGCGGATTGGGTGAAGTTTGCTTCGGGGACTTTTGTAGGAGCCGCCTTGACGTGGTGGAACTGCGTCACACAGACACTTGGTCTTGGGGAGGCCAACGCCATGCTTTGGGCGGATTTTGTGCGTAGGTTGAAGGAGGAGTATTGCCCACGTGAGGAGATTAAGAGGTTGGAACAGGAATATGGGAATCTTAAGATGATTGGTTCTGAGGTGGAGGAGTACACGATCAGGCACAACGAGCTAGCTGTGATGTGTCCAGGTTTGTCTACACCAGAGTATAGGAGGATAGAGCAGTATCTTGCGGGTTTGGTGCCAGAGATTGCGGGACTGGTGTCTGCTAGGGATCCTACTACCATGTTAGAGGCTGTGCGGTCGGCTACTAAGATGACCAATTTGAAGATTGCTGAGGGTGTCTTGCCTCCTAGGGGCTCATCTGTGAAGGCGCCGGCTGAGAACAAGAGGAAGTGGGAGAGCGTGGATAAGGGTTCATCGGGGACTCAGCGACAACCGGCAGCGAAGAAGACTGAGGCTTCTGGGTCAGCCTCGGACCAGAAACAGGGGGGCTATGCTGGGAAAAGCCCTAAGTGTGGACGTTGTGGGTTTCATCATTTTGGTACTTGTGAGAGCTTTCGCTGTGAGCGTTGTCAGAAGACGGGGCATCTTGCCAAGAATTGTAGGGTCAACCTCTCCGGGACGACTCAGACTGCTGCTGCTGTTACTACCCCTGCTTCACAGGGGAACCAGGGTTGCTTCCATTGTGGGGAAGCGGGGCACTTCAAGCGAAGCTGTCCCAAGTTGACTCAAGGGGGCACAGAGACTGCGGGGAAGGACGGGGACAAGGACGGCGGTGGCCGGTGGACTCGTGCTCATGCTTATGTGATTGGTGCTAGGGAGAACCAGGCGGACCCAGACACTGTTACCCGTACGTATTCTCTCTTATCTCTTGTTACGCTTTGGTCATACTTTTATCCGCATTGTTGTGCGTTCGTGTTTCGGGTGTTTTCTTTGTGGTTTGGTCGCTATTTCTCATTCTTTGGTTGATGAGGGTCCTTTGGGGATGCTACTTGGACGGTACCAGTGGATTAGTTATACCGATCATAGTAGGCTCCAGTAGGCTTTCATCGGGGGTCTTTTGTCTCATACTCACATTGGGGAAAGTGGTTTCCCGGTTGTTACTGTCACGTTTGATTCATGACCTTCACTTGTCGTATTTTGGGGAGACGTTACTTGGGCACATAGGTCGACACACATTACTGTTGAAGCCGAAAGAATCTCGGGACGAGATTCCTTTCAACAGGGGGATGATGTGACGACCCGGAAAAATTTTTCTTCTTATTTATTTTTCCTCCTCGACTTTGGGAAATTTTCGGGACGAAAATTCTTTCAACAGGGGGATGATGTGACACCCGACAACTTTCGGTAACTAACTTTTTAAAAATCTAGTAAGTCTACCTTAGCGAGAAACGTTTATAAGCAAACTTAACTGGGTTAGTTGAGTCGGGTCAGATTAGGATGGTCCAGGGTCCAATGATCTGGAGGATCATTGGGAGTCGTTTTGAGAATACATTAGTACCGGGTCCCGTTGTTGGTGACATTACATGAATTAATTTAGTATATGTGTAGATTATGGGTCGTGTGGTGGATTGTATGCTTATACTTGCTTAAATGATGTACGAATGATTATACGTGCCTAAACATACTAAGTATAGACTATGGATGCATGCTTATGTGTTAAGATGTGTTAGAATGCGTTAAACACGACAAACTGGAAAAAGGTTAACATGTGTTAAAAGTGCTGTTAACATGTGTTAAAAATGTGCTGATGACCTGAATGTGGAACTTTTGGGCGAATGTGGAAATGGGGTTTGAAAAAGGGGCGAACGTGGAAACAAAGTGGGCGAATGTGGAAAAGTTCCACATTCGACCACTGAAAAGGGGCGAACGTGGAAAAATTCCACATTCGACCACTTAAACTGGGCGAACGTGCAGACAGTATAAATACCATCCTTAGCCATTTTTCACCATTTCACAAACCCTAAACGCCTCCAAACACTCTCTATCAGCTATTATCATTGGGGAAGGAGTTTTTGAGCTTGTTTTTCATAACCTAACTCTCTAAATCATTACAAGTGAAAATCTAAGGTGTGTTCTTCATTACAAATCCTTTTTAAACAATTTTGACTTGTTTTAATCTAAACCCCAAGGGTCCAGATCTGATATCAACATGTTTTATGGGTAAAAACCTTCCTAATATCTTTCTAAATAAAACCTATTCATAAACAATGAGTTTTCATACAATTTAACATGTGTTTATGTGGTATTAAGCATTGTTTGATGATTATTTGTTATATAGATGAGATAACAACAACCTAGGGCTGTTATTAATGATGGGTTATGATTGAAACGTGTTACCTTTGATTGTTGATGGTGTTTTGATGATTAAAGGAGTTTTTAGTTAGATTTAGGGTTGTTTTTGGGATGATTATGATAAGGTTATGATAGGGGTTTCTTGTTCATGATGATCCGAGTATGATAAACTGATTATTAATCGATTTCAGAAAGTTTCCTAATTGGGTAATAATTGCATGCATGATGATGTGACATCTCCATAATTTGCTATTTTAGGAAACTTGTAAAACGGATAAATTTTGGGGTAAAATTGGTAGGGTTTCGTAGGAATATGTTAATGATGCTTGACTGCTGTAACTCATGATGTTTCGTGATGTTTTCGGATGTTTTTGGATGCGTTTTTGAGTAAACAACACAACAGGGTCGAACCTGGAACACCTTCGGCCAGTCGAACGGGCGAAGGTGGAATCCAGGGGTCGAACCTGGAAGAAAAAGGGGCGAAGGTACCACAAGGGGGCGAAGGTGGAAGAAAAAGGGGCGAAGGTGGAAGTTCGAACCCACCTTCGACCAGTTCAAGTCACCTTCGACCACTTACAACTACATTCGACCCTGTGTTAACAAAAATGAGATTTTTGATACAAACTAAGTGTTTTATGCTTGAACCTTGCATGTAACCTATGTGTACTTGATTAGTTAGGGTAATGGGTCACCAACGGGATGTCGGTCGGTCTAGTGTGTCGGTTAAACATTTAAACACGTTTTAAAACATACTTGGTTATGATCTGGACAATCGGGGACTAGATAACCTTATGGTTATTAGTCGGAATACTTATGTGAACATTTTGATAGATCTTCGGTAGAGGGATTGTCACGGGCTAAACATCTTTACACGTATTCGAGGAACGTTATCTAAGGTGAGTTCACGGCCCCACATTTTACAGTTTTTACTTTCGGGGTGAGAAACATGCTTACAAACTCTTTTATGACTTATGACTTGTTAAACTCTTATGACTTATGACTTGTTATCACGTTATACTATGGCTTACTTATCTTACTATACGGTTCATCGAAAATCCCTTGAAACCACTAACATGGGTATATGGCGGGGAAATATGGATAGCGCTATTGGGAACTGACAAACCCCACTCGACGGTCGGACCGTGCGGGTGCATATTGTCTCTAACAAAACAAGGTCTACCGGCGATGACGGTAGCCCATAGGAACTAAGGGTAACACACGGCTTAGTCAGTAATGGTTTCACCCGTATGAGTATCTCATTCTGCGCCTGGTTTGGCGTTCTCACAAGCATAGTAGTAATTGTGATGGTAACGGTTTTCGATGGAACACTTTAAACGTTTAATTAAAACCTGTGAACTCACCAGCATTATATGTTGACTCTTTTAGCATGTTTTCTCAGGTCGCTAAGGTAGCAGCATATGGATAGGCGCACGTGGTCGCACTGGAGTCGTCTCGTGTCTAGGGTTTCATCTGCACGTTTTGGGATTATGAACTTTTGAACTTATGTTTATTTATGCATGACTTTTGTAAACTTTAAAATGCTTCCGCACTATTAAATGTTGGTTTTAAACTTATGCATGGTTTTGTTTACGTATGTTTTTACATTTAGATGTCGTTTATTGTGACCGTTGACTTGGATCCTGGTATGTCACACGCCTCGCGGTAGAACTCCGCAGGTGGAAATTTGAGGGTGTGACATCATAGGGCGACGCTTGCAAACAAAATACTAGTTCTATTCAATTACACAATTAATTTCCTAGTTTGCCTTATAGATTCAATTGTAATATAGTTATCTCTATTTCTCTATTTTACCTTATTAAGGACCAAACATGTCCAAGAAGGTAATTTCAACATAAATTTTAAATTTAAGATGAGAGTTGAATATACTCTTCACAAATGTCTATTTTTTAGGTCATTTCCCTTGTGTATAACATATCATGGCCATTGTATATGTGTGTAATACATACTTAATATCCTTTCTACCATGTAACCCCATATAAACCCTCATTCAGATAATTAGATGACTTCTTTTCCACATTAACTCATCAAATTAACTATGCACATTAATTCATTAAGTTGATAATTTGTAAACTATTTTGCTTTTTAAATGAATTGTTGAAAATGCTTAAAAAATGGATGGTTAAACCTGTAATTTTACATCAACTTTAATATAGCATATCAAAAGTCTTAGTTCAAATCCCTCTCTATCCATTTTTTTCCCGTTCTTGCCCTTAATTAAACTGTGATCACATTCTTCAGTTTAGTTTCTCCCTTAGGTTTTTCAACTTTAACTCACAATTCAAAGGACCATTAAAGCATTAATTAAATTCATCAATTGACTGCGTCTTCATCTTGACTGTTGATTTTGAAGTTCCCTAAACGATGTATTGTGTATAGATTACTTCATCCTCCCCTATATAATTCAACTCCTGTTGTACCAATTTTTCAAACCAAAACAAACCCTAATGTTTACAATTCAAGTCACCCAATCAATCAAAAACAAATTGCTGAAATCATGAACAAGATCAGAGACGCACATAATCATGAGGTTTCAGCCACACTGATTTCACGTTGCCTACGAGTTCGGTCCACGAGTTCTTGAAATTTTGATGAGAAGGTAAACTTCGGGCACTAGTTCTTTTTTGTTTTTGCGTCTCTGTTTTTATTGAGCTATACTTTCCAGTTTTGCATCTCTGTTAATGACGTTGTGATTGCTTTATTCATAGCTTTTTTGTAATATAATCTGTTATTATATCGAGTTTTTGCTAACTGTAGTAAACTTTGTGTATCTATATTAATTATTAACCCTCAAAATTTCTTAAATGATAATTGATTTATATAAAGCTCACTCATGTGTTTAATTTTTGTTTGTAAATTTGATTATGGAATTATGAGGATTTAGTATTAATTTAAATGGTTATTGGGTTTAGTATTAATTTGAGAGTTGCAATATGATTAAAGAATGTAGAGATAGTTCTATTTTGGTGGTTGGGTCATTATGTTTTGGTGTTATGCTGAGCAGATGTAGAATCATATAATGATATTGCTTTCAACTTTCAGCTTGCGTGTTATTATGACCTATGAATAAGTTAATTATAATTTTATCATATTTAGAATTATAGTCGGTGATTGCAAGCCATAACTAATCAACCTAATTCTTGACATGGGAACCTTTCGTTGGTGAATCAAGTGACAAAGTAGGCAATGGTTTCATTGAAGTTGTTCAATTGGTTTCATGAGTATGCCTTCGATTCTTTTCTGTTCTATCATTCTGCACGATGATTCAACATCAATAACCACACCATTAGCTTCCTCTATTTAATTACATCTTAATACATAAAATATAGTCTACATTATGTACAACTTTTCACAATCAATACAGTCACATAAATATTTTCCTTTTTTATGGCAAATGTTCTCTACCATACTTTAGGCTAATAATTTAAACTACCCTCCTTTGCCCAAATATTTCTCTCTTTTAGCTCTCTGGTTCCATCTTGCACTGTGATAGTACATACGCCAAACCACATTCACATGTCAACTGCAATTTTGTTCGATGCTTTTCTATTGTAATTATACCTTCCTTTGTTCTAGTGTATCAAAGTGCATGATTTAAGAAATTTATTAAGTTTCCCTAGAATTAATAAAAAATGTTTTATTAATAAGATATCGTGTTAAACATGTCTATCTATAATAAAACTTGGTATTTACATTTTGCAATAAAAGAAAAATATATTTGTACTTCATAATACCATAAACATAAAGTAAATAAAAAGGAGAAAAAACACTATTAACTTGTTATTATTTGAGTACGAGACTGATGCACATTTATTGAATACACGGGACCATAGGTCATGTCAAATCTCGGTAGGCTCCGGGTTGAACTCATGTATGCATGCACGTAACGTCGAATGCCCACATTGTTAATGTCGATAAGTAATAACATATGGAGTCGTACGTGAACGATCAAACCAATGTTGTTGGTCCAGTATCTAACTATCTATTGATACTAAAATATAAAGTATTTCTTGGAGTTCTTAATTATAGAGATATATAATCATGGGACAAAATCTTCGAAAAGAGAATGCCGATACTACACAATTTGTCTATGAGATAATGTACGAGTAAAATTTGACACTTCTATGAAATTCGTGATCAATTGTGATTTTGTATATCCATTGGATTTTGTAATAATTTTGGTATACAATTTCTGATATATTTTCTTATTGTTTTAATTATGTTTGTTAGACCACTGTCTATTGATTTTTGTTGCCAACTTGCGTTTATTATCGTTTTGAAAACTTTCAAGATAAAAATTGCTATATGGTTTGGATTTCAATGTGTATGTTTAGAAGCATGAAAATGATTACGGGATAGTAGAAAAAAAAGTGTAATGGTTTTCCATTATTCAGAAGTATCAATAGCCATCCATTGACATGGCAAAAGAAACACATGTTGTGTAATAGTAAAAGTCTCGGTATATGCAAATGAAAATACTTTATTGGGATTTAGAACCTACGTTAGCTCATAACTAAATATTTCGTATTTTTGTTGAATGTTCATTTCCATAATGATTCATTGGCTACTTTGCTTGCTAGGGTGATGAATCTCCTATTATGTGGCTTATAGTTAACTGCTCTTTGTGAATCATTATATTAGTTATCTTAGTAAATTATGTTAAACCCACCACACTACGTTCACCAAAAAATATAAGTAGCCGCGACAACACGCGAACGTTTGTTTAATAGTTATAGTAAAGATCTAACATATCATAAACAAGTTATGACGTTCTAATACAAAAAGAAATATTTTTATACAACTTATGGATTTTTTTAGGATGGATACATAATATCAACTCTCTACAGGATTTGAACTTTTAAGGCTTTTTATTATGATTTCACTTATTTTTATTGTCAAGTTATAAAATAGCCTGCTATCACCCTAACATATCATCACGCCACTTTCAATTTTTTTCAATGCCTCTTATTATAGTTTTACTAGTTTTCACTTAGCCTCAATCATTTTTTAATAGTTGCCAATCTATTTAATTTTTTTATATAAAGTAATTGCTCAAATAATTAAATAAATTAATAATATAAAATAGAAACCTAATATATATCTACACTCGTTGGCGGCAATGTACTCACCATTGCCTTCATTTGCATCCTCAACACAATCCGTTCAAAGGTGTTCTACCAAGTCCTTGCACGCCGTGGCTCTACCCACGCCCACCCATTCATGCTGGTTTCACGCCTCGTAGGGTGGTATGCAACGCCCCATCACACTCCATTTTTGCCACTCATCCGGGTGTTAAACCATAACACATGTATAGTAGTCATAACTTTTTTTTAAGGGTTACATTAATTACTTCCCATCATAATTCCATTAAGAACTAACTCTGATATCAAAATTACTAATAAGAGTTGTTGGTTTATGAAAGGTATTGTGGTGAGGTGATTAGTTGGTGAAGGAATGCTATGTTTCACCAAAGAGTTCATGGTTTATGAAAGGTCTGATGTGCATTGCACCCAAGTCCCCAAGGGAACAACAACATGGAAGCCTCTCTCATCCAGGCTCCATATGCCCCCCACTCTCTCTCTCTCATCATTAGAGTTAAATTTGTTTGTGGACTTTTGACATTGATTGAGATAAAAACATCTTTCATGATTACTGCATGGAATTCATCCCATCTCTCTCTCTCTCTCTCAAGAGTCGTCTTTTTTTTTTCTCACACAAACTCTTTTTTCTCTCTCTCTATATAATATACATACATACATACATATATATATATATATAAAAAGTCTAAACCATACTTTTCTCTTTAAAGGCATTGCATACAGTCTCTCTCACTCTCTCTCCTTCCTTTATCTCTCTTTGGAAACTGGTGAAGAAGACGTGTTGCTTCAAGTTGTAAAATTCTCTACTTATTACAACTTTGAATATCAAATGAATAATCATGAGGGTGTCGGGTCCGTGGGTATACTTTAATCTTTACACATATTAATCATAGAAAAAAAGTATATTTACATCACACCGGCCTTTATTTTCGTACTTCTCTCTCTTTACGTATATACAAAAATTTAGTATTTATGTAACGATGATAATAACCAGTACCTCTACTACGAAGTATTTAAGAACATTTAGGTTTGGAGCTCTTCGGTTGATCAAGTTTCATAGACGATTGACAGGATTAAAAGAAATTCAGATTTAAAAAACAAGTTATACAGCAACAAATTAATATATAATAAGTGGCATGTTATTTGTATAGCACCTCTCAAGTTTGCACAAACCTATACGGGCCGTAGACCCCTATATGGACCGGGCCATATAGGGTGTCCGTGCAATAAATGCCCTTTGAAAAAAAACAAATATATACGGCCCGTATAAGCCTATATGGGTCGTATAGACAAAACTTTTTTTCATCTTGGTATTGTGTTGGAATAGATGTGTTGGGTTGGACCTTTTCGGGCTGTAAAGGTCTATACTACCCGTAGATAAGCCACTTCTACGACCAATAAAGGACCTTTACGACCCTTCTCCAAACCATCTACGGCCCGTTTATAAGCAGACCTCTACGGCTCGTTTATAAGCACACTTCTACGGTTTGTAAAGGCCTATAAGGGCTGTAATTGTGTTTTTTAAGTGTTGTTTATTAGTTTAAGCATGTTATTTCTGTTTTTTATAATTTTTTTTATTTATTTCTTATTATAAAGGTAAAATAGTATAAACAACAATTTTTTTTCACTTAATAATCCAGTATGCATTATAAAACAACGTTACATCCCTGTCTTATACATGACTGTAAGACCTTCACAGATGATCCGGATATCATGGATTTGGACACGAAACGAGTGCGGAATTCTCGGAACGTAGTTTAAGCAACAATAACAATAAACACACACAAAAACGAGTTGTCGGATTTGGTTAAATGGTTATTCGATTGATAAAACAGAGCGCGGGTGCTTACAAAACGAATCAGACCATAAAACCCTTACACAACCTGAATGAGAATGTTCTGATGTGACAAGTAATGATTAGGGCAATCATTAGGTCTATTTATAGCCCCTGCTAGTCGCCTAAAGCCCTCAGGGAGACTGGCTATGTTCCACATGACTGGGTGGGGCGACTGAACCGCCAGTCGTCTTGATACCCACACGACTGGCTAAGTCAGTCGTGTCCTAGGAACCCAGCCGTGTGTACTAATTACAAAAGTGCCCTGAATCATATAAACTAGCGTAATTACATACAAAACAACGTACAAACACCTATACTAGGCTAGGAACATCTATACAACAATGACCCTTTTAGTTAAGTTACAGTTTTCATCCCTATTTTGTACAAATCTATCTTTGACACACATCATCTTAATTATCTTCCGTAGTTATGTTTAAATTTGAATTTTGTTAACTCAGAAATAGAAAATTATATAGTACGGCAGAGTGCCGCCTACATGCGGTGAATATTCTTCCTAAGTTAAGCGGTCTTAGTTTCACTACATGATTTTGGAATTTCATACGTTTGTTGTTATCAAAATTAAAGTTACTATTGGAACACTCAAAAGTAACAAAATGCAATACCTAATTAGACATCGTTATCTTAACCATAAATTGTTAACCTAATATCAAGTCGTCTCAATACATATATATATATATATATATATATCACAACAGGACCATAGCACAAATGAGTTGTATACTTGAATTATACATGCTTAGAGATTTAGTTAATCACGGGTCTTCACCCTAGCCGTCAACAAGTATTCATAGGCCATCATATAATTTGAGGTTCTTTTAATTCAATTCTTTTAGATTTTTTGTTCGTATTCAACTAATCAAATTACTTGAGTCCCTGCTAAATGTTGATCGAAGTTTGATCTGTTTATTTATAAATTATTATTATTTAGTATATAAACAATTTGATTATAGTGGAAATACAACCATAAAAATCTCATAAAACACGCTCTTGATTCCTACTAGCTAATATAGGCTCACACAAACTAAGAAGACCCAATATATTACATATTAAATGAAAAAAAAATAAAAAAAATTGTTGTTTATGTTATTTTACATTTATAATACGAAATGGATTTTTTTTTATAAAAAAACTCAAATAACATGCTTAAAATTAATAATAAACACTTAAAAAACAAAATTACAGGTCGTAGAGCCCTTTACGACCCGTAAAGGTCCAACCCAACACATCACTCCAACACAATACGAGAGCCGCATAACCATGTAGATAAAACAAAGGATTGTGTGAATACGAGAGCCTATATCTGACTAATGTAGTTTGTAAACTGATTTTATTAAGGGTGGTTATAATAAAACCCCCTTGCTTCTATTTTCACCCCCTAAAGCGCCTTAAAGCGAGGCGCTTGGCTCCTTTTTCAATGACGTCAATACGAGGTCAAGAAAAAGCTGAAAAAGTAAGACCAAATCGCCTCGCTATGGCCAAAGCGAGGCGCTTTGGATCATGGTTTTTTTTCTGTTTTGAAGTGTTTTTTTTGTTTTTTTAATATAATTATTGTAAAGATGAAAAGAAATCAACAGTCGGATCGGCGCTAACAAGCAACCCATACAGAGTTTGTTGTACTGGTTGCGGAAAGAATTCAACAGTCGGATCAGCGCAAGAATTCAATAGTTGGAATTGTTTTGGAATTGCTCGTTGTACTTGAAGAGCCTTTGCAACCTAGTTCCTTTGAATTATAAACCAAATTGATGATAGTCGTTTTCAGCATTGTAAAGCGATCATTACTGTTTCGAATGGTTTATCCCCATCATTCATCCATCACTATCCAGACACATAATAAAAACCCACACCACCAACACCCACCATACACACAATATTATTATTATATACGAGTGGATGATCGTTCCACTCCTGTAATGACCAGGAACATTCCAAATAACTGTTTAGTTATGGATTCTTTGATCAGAAAATATATTCTCAAACAATTCCTAAAATAAATCTTCCGATAATCCACACATTTCTCCTGAAGCAAAACCTCTCTAGGTTTAGCATCACCAAACGGATTCACCTTTGGCTTCGGTTTGTCCACTCCAATTCCTAACATTAATTCCAATTCCAATTCCACCGGTGTTCATTCTTCTTCTAAGTAAAGAGTCTGTCATTGTTATTATATAACAATAATGTAAATAATAATAATATAACTTATTAGTTTCAGGTTTATAACAATCAGAATCTAAAGAGAAGTTATCATCATCATCATCCATAATGTTCTTACCTAAAATCAAGTTTCTCAACTTTACAATGGCTATCAAGAGTAACCATCATTCAATCTCAACTGCAAGTAATAAATAAAGAAATTAACTTTTATTTAATGAAATTTAATGCGCATACCGCATTTGAACAACTGAATTTTCCTTGCTTGCATGAAGAGTTGTTTTGGAATTGAGCAGTGGTCTAGTGGTGTGGTCTACATTTTTGCTTATGATGTCCAACAACTGAATTTTACTTGCTTGCATGAACAGTTGTTTAACTATTATAGCAACTTCCATAGGAATTCTCCATGAAAGAATCCAGACAGGTTTTATATGTTGTTTCAGGTTACCTTCATCATTGACAGATATTTCTTTGACAACAACTTCCTCCGTACCCGATCACTATGTCCAATAACTAAATTTTACTTGCTTGCATGAACACTTGTTTAAATATTATAGCAACTTCCATAGGAATTCTCCATGAAAGAATCCAGACAGGTTTTATATGTTGTTTCAGGTTGCCATCATCGTTCACAGATATCTCTCCGACAACAACTTTGCTTCGTACCCGATTGGAGTGTTTTTGGTATCGTAATCTTGTACGAAATCATCTCATTGCATGTTCTCCGTATCCATACCTTGTTTCAAGTATCTTGCAAAAGTCATTTGGTCTTCAAGACTTCTAGGAGTCAGCAAAGGTTGACTTATTTGAGCATTAACCAGATTTTGAATCTGATTTTAAGCTAATCAAACTCATATCTCAAGCCGGTGCTCGTTGCTGGTTTTCAGAAGACACATCCGATCAATTAGACATGCAAAATTTGTATTTTGAAACCATAACTTATTATATTATTATTATTTACATTATTATTATATTTGCAACCTAGTTCCTTTCTACCAAAAAAACACAAACGAAGTTTAAAGGCTGAACACGAGTATAATCAAACAATGGTTCCTCTTGTTGGTTTAAACTTCTTGTTTGAAAAGAAATAACACAAGTCATTTTTTATAATTCGTTAAAACAAAATATTTTGCATGTCTAATTGATATCATGAACTTCCGAAATTTGTTTTCCGCGTTTCAGTGCGTTTAATTGATCGGATGTGACTTCTAAAAACCACCAACGATCAATTAAACATTCCGAAATGCGTCAAACAGAGTCCGGAAGTCCAGAATGTCGATTAGACATGCAAAAATTTTATTTTGAAAAAAATATAGGTATCGACTGTATAGTCCGAGCACCACGTACAATGATTTATGAAAGTTGTACAAACTCGGATGTTTCTACCGAAAAACACAAACGAGCAATAAACGAACCGAAACGCCTCAAACGAATCTTTTTAGATTGGAAACAACTTAAAAGAATTAAAAATGAATTTAAAAATATTTTTTAATCTATAACAAATATTTATAATGAATTAAAAAAAATTATTTAAAAAAAAAGCCTAAAGTGCCTGGCTATGGTCAAAGCGATGCACTTGACAGGCTTGATTAGACCACAGGCGCCTCGCTAGGCACTTTAGGCTTTTTTAAAAAAAATAAAAATAAATTTGTTTTAATTCGTTATAAATATTTGTTATAGATTAAAAAATATTTTTAATTCATTTTTAATTCTTTTAAGTTGTTTCCAATCCAAAAAAAAAACCGTTTGAGGCATTGCGGTTGGTTTATTGCTCGTTTGTGTTTTTCGTTAGAAACGTCCGAGTTTGTACAACTTTCATAAATCATTGTACGTGGTCCTCGGCCTATACAGTCGATACCCATATTTTTTCAAAATACAATTTTTGCATGTCTAATCGATGTGGTGGACTTCCGGACTCTGTTTGATGTATTTCGGAATGTTTAATTGATCATTAGTGGTATTCAGAAGTCACATCCGATCAATAAAACGTACCGAAACGCGGAAAACAGAGTCCGGAAGTTCATGATATCAATTAGACATGCAAAATATTTTGTTCTAAAGAATTATAAGAAAATTAAAGAAGAACTTGTATTATTTATTTTCAAATAAGACGTTTAAACAAAGAAGAGGAATCCTTGTTTGATTATACTCGTGTTCAGCGTATAAATTTCGTTTGCCTTTGGATTGGTAGTCTGTGTAATATGTGTTTTTGGGGCTTTCATTGTTTGATACTGCATTTGATTTTATTATTGTTATTTTATTTATTTTTTGGAAGTAAATTAAATCTTATCATAGATTGATTGAATAATTTTACTAAGTTCCGATTCTTGATAGTTTTATTATAATTGTGTTTAAACTCTAAGCTTCATTTGCCTTGGGATCTTGCATTAATTGTAAAGAGACTATTCACACCATCGTCTGTCAAATCATTACCATCATCATCATTACACCCTCAAAACAGATACAATATTCATCACAATCATTGCTTCAACATAACTTGCACCGGCTTGAGATATGAGTTTGATTAGCTTAAATCTCTCTGATCCATGGTATCCACTAATCGTAGCGATAACGAGATCCATAATTCAAACATGGAGCTAAACGATATCCTAATATTAGACGCTAGGGTTTGATAAACACAAAACTTATTATTAAAAAGCAACACAAAACAAAATTGGAACCTTAAATTGTATCGTGATATAAAGAGATGCCTATTAGGAGTGCCGTGGAGGAAGATCGTTGGTTTGCTGTAATCGATGATGGCGCAGAGGTTAGCGGGAAGTTGAAATTTGAATGATGTTCGTTGGTTTGCTCTCTTTATACTAATTCAAAATAGAGGTAGGAAAGTAAAGCTTCAGGTGAAAATGGATACCATGGATCAGATAGATTTAAGCTAAACAAACTCATATCTCAAGCCGGTGAAAGTTATGTTGTAGTACCGTTCATCTTCTTCTTCTACTTTCTTTCTCTCGATCTTCACACTTGCTTTTGGAGCTCTGATCTTCTTCCTATTATCTTTGTTTATCACAACTTAAAGCTCTGATCATGGGTCGCATGATTGTGTTTATGTTATTTTATAAGATGAAAATTGTGCCGGTCCAGGAAAAAAATGCCTATAGTAAAACACTTCAAGATGATGGTTTTGTTTTGTGGATCAGACGATGACTTGCCTGTGTTGTTTGAGCCTTGCTATGGCCATAGCGAGGCGCTTTGAAGTTGGTCACTATTCATATATAAAGAATATTAAAGAAGTACTTGTGCTATTTCTTTTCAATTATAGTGATCGACCGGGAGACTTTAAATCTCTTACAAAGCACAAGGATGAAGTCTTGGAAAAACCCACTAAAAAGCCCTAAAATTTCGGACCCAAACACGCACGAGACGAATGTTGCAACATGAGTTCGACCAAGATGACACGCGAAGCTTTAGACTCCAAGCAGATCCCTTGATTGCCAACTCACTTCCCGTAGAACATAGGCCTCTACAAAGTTTGACCAATTCGCCCTTTCACTTATTTAATGAAATTTAACGCGCATACCGCATTCGAAGATCAAGGTTTTCACATTTTAGTAACATTTCAGACTAACTGAGATTCGAGAACAACAACATTCTTTCTCAAACCTTTCTAAAAGTAGAAAAAACTAGAACAACATTAACAACTAACAAATATTGTAGAACAAAAGAAGAAAGTGTTCATCTCTGTTACCAAGCATGTCAAGAGGGTGTAGTGGGAAGGGGGGGTTATGTGGGGGTTATAAATGATTGGTAATGATTGGTTAATTATTGTTTTTTTATTTAAATAAGAATATTTAATACTTAATAATATTTCATTAAAAATAAAAAAATTACAAATACTAAAACAAAAAAATAGAAAATACTAAAAAAAAATTACAAACCCTAAATAAAAGATAAAAATACTCAAAGGTTATATTTTTTTTTTCGATTTTGGCCTTTCGGTTCAAAGCCATTTCCAACGCTTTGCCCTCTAGGTGGTCGTGATTTGCCGTGTAAAAAGCAAAGTCGCGTTCAAACTGTCGTTCCCTCATGATGTCAACCACCTCTCGGTTTTCTTGGATACGCTGAGCCCCGATGTCGCGTAAGTCTTGGAGCCGCTGGTTCATTTCAGCAAATGCCGGGACTAACTTATCAACCCCCGACGAAGACTCCGTCCGTGCGGCTCGAGCAGCCTGTCGACCGGCGGGACGAGGTAGCTCCTCCGCCCCCTCCTCCCCTACAAAATAGGGATTTTCTTCTGGTGAGTTGAGGACGACATAACGCGCGTCAGACGTAGGCGTTTCGGGATCAACCGAGTCAGAGGTCCTCGACTTTTTTGAAGGCCTCGTATTTTTGGCCCTAGAGGAAGAAGTTCCAACCGTTGGGCGGACGGGGTGCCATTTGGTGTAGTCTTTCAGCACGCGCCAACATTTCACGTACGGGAAATTCCCGTATGTCTGGTTGTATTCTTCCAACGCCGCCACAAAAACATCATCGTCACTTTGCCCACTTTTCCACCCGTACCGGGTGCGCTGGTAAATGCCTTGAAAGTTTGTGCATTTTTGGTTGATATCGGTCCACTTGCCCGATATCGAATCGTTCTCCCGGTAGCCCTCTCCTTTACCAGAGAGATCAAAAAATATTGCCCGTATTTTTTTTTCCAAAAATCGCCTTTGGATTGGTAGTTGGCTGATAAAACAAACCAATAATATAAATAAGTACCCGTTAAAAAAACTATATGTAATAAAATATAACATAACCAAAAAAATATATATCTTACCGACTTCAGGATCCTCCGACACATCAACCCACGCTCGGGTTAACGAGTAAAACTCGTGGTCGGTCCATGGTATAACGTTTTTTTTGGCACGACCGCCCGTCTCTTTTCTTGTGTTTCGTCAGGCGGGTGCCTTGCCTCGCACGGGCTCTTCCTCTGCAACTGGGCCTTGTGTCTCCGGAACCGACTCTTGCCAAGCATTTGAAGAGCCGAACATTTGGGATGTCCCATACACTTGTGTTTGGCCAAACCCACCTCCTATGGGCATCCCAAAAGTCCCTCCCATGTTAACATTATACATGTTCGGGTCCCAACCATATGGTTGGTTTAACAAGTTCATGAAACTTTGCGGGTTTGAACCTGAACCCGGAGCTATAGGTCGGGTGTTGTCGCCACTGGTTTGGGAACCAAACCCGAAACCTCGACCGAAAGGATTCATGATATGCTCAAGTGTGTGTGTGTGGTGCTATGCTCTCAAATGTTGTGTGTGTGTTTGTGTAGTGATATGCTCTCAAGTGTGTGTATGTATATTTATAAAACAAAAATTCAGTTTTTTTTATTTAATCTCGATCCCAAAGCCCCGGTCAAAGCATTCAACCCACCTCTCTTCCCAATGCATGCAAAACGCCTGCTATGGCAATAACTTTAGCCAATCAAAACGCCCTATAGCGCCTGGGGGGGCGGTGTTCCCCGGCGCTATAGGGGCTATAACGCTCCACAACGTTGGCCACTACACATGCTCTTAGTACTTTGGGAAGAGAGCAATGACCGGTCACATTAGTACTTTATGTCAAAAGATGTAATCAATGACGATTATTTACGCATTTTATGAATTCTTAGGGATGATAAAAGATAAAAAAAAAAAAATTAATGTTGTATCTTTCTCGGAAGTACTGAATTTTCATTTAGGGTAGAATCTAGAAAGGTATATTAGAAATGATAAAGGATAACGAAGATTAATGTTATATCTTTCCCGGAAGTAATGAATAAAAAAATAAATAAATAAACACTTTTAGAGTTATTAATGATAGCTTAATTAAGGTTATTACTTTGTTTTTAAATTTTTTTTACAATAATTAAACAAATAAATAATAATGTTTTGTCACTGTTTGTATAATTCTTATAATAATGTTTTTGTAGTTAGCTCGTGAAATTAAGTGTAGAGATGGATCGGATTTCACAGCTTCCTGAATATATTGTTCATCACATACTCTCTTTTATTAATAATACTCATGCAGACCTTGTTCGAATGAGTGTACTCTCTAAGACCTGGTTTCACCTTACCGTGTCTTTTCCCTTTCTAGATTTCAATATCGATAGTTTTATTAAATAAATAAAAAAAATAAAAAAATACACTTCAAACATAAAAAAACAACCCAAATTAAACCCTTGATCCAAAGCGCTTCGCTTTGGCCATAGCGATACGCTTTGGATAAAAAATTTCAGCTTTTCCTGTAATCTTATAATCACCTCATTTGATTTGACCCGAACCATCCCGCTTTACTTATAGTGAGACGTTTCTGAAGGTGTTGAAATAGAAACAGAAGGTGTTAATAGATGGGGCTTTTATTAATGGTAAATGTTTAAGATTATATGTTTACTCTGTGTAATCATATCTCTTTCAGACTTTTCTTTTGGTTTTTGTCATTTCACATTTGTCAGTTACTGTGAAAAAATTGTTCGTTTAGTATGTTCATATTCTTGATTGGTTTAAAATTTAAAACCCGAAGTTAAGAATAAGGAAACTTATTTGGACCTTCTATTAATAAAATAATAAAATAACACACTAAAGCTGATATTGCGTTTAATGAGACAATCTTCCTTTTTTTTAGTGTCACGTGACATCTTTCCCTTTATTTCCTTTCAATTTTTTTTTTCTTTTTCGTGTTTTGCCTTACCATTTTTAAACGTTAAAAACTTTTATATACGTGATTTTTTAAAGAAAAAATTACACCAAATTAACGAGAATTTTACTATCTTTTCAACGAGTACCATAGTGTTAAATAAACAAAAAAAAAAAAAACGATTTTTTTGTGGGTTTTTTTCATATAGGAAAAAAAACACAATGTGTTTATGTAATTTATTAATCATATATAGGCAAGTTGCTAATCATGTTCAAACCAATAAATATGAATTATATTTTCATCTAGAGCAGAATATGTTGAAACCACTTGTTTAAAAAATGTCACATCTTCAAGACAAACGCCTCAATCACGCTCTGCAATGGATGCTTCTGGCTGTACTCCTCATCCAAACATATATTTTTTTAATATACATTTTCATTCTTATTCAAATGATTAAAATTGTTGTTTTCTCATATTGTAATATATTAATTTCTATGTTACATCATAACATATATTTTAACTCTTCATATTAGATTTGTCTATCTCAAAAAACTTTCAAGATATAATCTAGTTGATTTTAATATAAAAGTACCCTGATTAAACAAAATATAATAGTTTGTTATAGCTATTCTAGTTTTTATTTATTTGTAGCACACTCATCTAGCAATAACACTAGTAAATATAAAAGACTAAAATTTTTAAAGTAAAGCATTTTATTTAAATCAAATAAATTCACCACATAAACAGATATTTTTAACTATTTTTAAGGCATTATTTAATGTTAAATATAAATGGTTTCATATGAAGTCACAAATTGTGTTGATGTATTGGTTTGAGGTGCACTTTGGTAATAAGTGGTCATAGGTTTAAGACCGGGTGAGGGCGTTTTATATTTTTTCTCCACATCATTATTTCATGCTAAATGAAGTTGGGTTGGGAATAAAACACAAACTGGATTGGTGGTGTAACGGTTTGAGGTGCATTTCTTTAATGGGAGGTCTCAGGCTCGAGACCCAATTTGAGGCAAACTTTTTTCTAGAATTTTTTTATGGTCGCTTAGGCTAATATTGTTGCATTAGTACCCTAATAAATCAAGACAAAACACCGAACGTGCGGCAACACACGCGGAAAATAAAACTAGTTTACCAAGAAGCTTAACTTGATACGGTTTCCTTGTATTTTTGCTTGTAAAATTACTGAACTAGTCACATAAAATAACATTAGTTTAAATATTGTTCCACTAAATTAACATTGTTTTGAGTATTATTTCTCACTTTCACTACGTAAAACACTAGTTCACATGTAAGCTAATATTAGTATAAATTTAAATTTACATGTATGTGAAATCAATAGCATGTTGCAGGGATAGGGAGCCTAATCCAAGGGGAAAAGACATCCCTATCCCCATAAATACAATTACCCGCGTCAGACTCTGGCATCAGCGCGCGACCAACATAAAATGTGGTGCAGCGCGCGACTTAACCTACTAACAAACAGAGGTCAACACCTGATAAGCGCGTGCGGCCACGCGCGGCATCTTCCCTTATCACCTTTGGTACGAGGTACGGAAGATAATGAAGGGAAGATTCACAAGGATCTCTGACAGAGTACGCACCAAGGAAAAGACGACAGGTGGCAAGAGTGGTCCAACTACCACAGAAGAGGATGGCGACGTGACTGTTCCCATGCTTCCACTGTCATCAACAGTGACAGCAGACATCCCCTGCCGACGTCAGAAGCATGGTCAACGACTGTAGCAAGGACAGGGGCGCCGCCCGCCAATCAGGGCTCGCCACGTGTCCGCATCAAGCAACAACCATGCTGCGATATGACGTCATCCACAGTGATCTGCTTTTCCCGCCATTTTCATGGGAAGCTTGGACCTGAATTTGGGCCGGGCCCAAACAAGGATAACTTCTCATGGGCTCCTCGGCAAAGCCCATGAGTTCTCCTATAAATAAGGAAGGACATCTCCTTGCAAAAGGATCCGAAATTACTCATTGCAACCAAACATTACTCTTGTAACTCTCTTTATTTGTTCATTAATAATATTCCGGCTAGTTACAGTGGACGTAGGTCATTCTTTGACCGAACCACTTACATCTTGTGCTCCTATTCACGTAACTCACACACACATTCACACTCTTTATTATCACCCGGGTTTAACCAAGAGGTTTGGGTAAAGGATTAACCCTGACGAACATAGGTATAAACCATACGGTAATTAGTCATAATCACCGTGATACTTATTGTTTCTTCATTGGCGCCATCCAACGGTTAGAACAGCTTCCTTTTCCATCTTTTAAACCCACCCATGGCTGAACCCAACCCTAACACTTCTGTCATTAACCAAACCGGGGACGTCGATGCTCAGCCCCCGGAAAACCAAACCACACCACAAACTGTCGTCAAGAAACCTACTTCACGACTCGAGCAGCCAGATCTCGAGATCCGTGACGTAGGCTCGGACGATGATAGTGACGGCGGTTCTGAGGAAGAGCCAGACCAGTGGCTTATCCGTCAGAACGCCAAAAGCGCTGCAATATATCAGCGCAAACTCTTGCAACAAGCCAAAAAGAAGGGTAAAGCCCTCACTTATGATACCCCGTCAAAAAAGGGGTACAGAAAGAAAGACTCGGCCACCCACGGTGATGGTCGTAGCGGGGAACTCGGCGGAGACGCCAGGGTTCGGGGCTACGCGAAATCACGTGACAAACCAGATGGCTATGAGTCGTCTAGCAGCGACTCTGATAACAACAGAAAGAAACACAACCATCGTTCACGTCACAACGACGAAGACGATGACTTGGTCAAGCCATTCAGGCCAAAAGCTTTTGCCGAAAAGTCAAAATTCGTCGCTCGCATAGCAACAGCCAAAATCCCAAGGAAGGCTAAGCTTCCTAGCAGCATCGGTAGATACGATGGCCTGCGTGACCCAGATGACCATGTGCACGACTTCGAGTGCGCAGGTATGTCGGTAGACTGGCCTGTTCAGGTCTGGTGCCACTTGTTTGCTCAGACCTTAACCGGCGCAGCTAGGGTCTGGTTCGACAACCTCCCCGCGGGGAGCGGCAAGGACTTTGACGACCTCACCGATAAATTTGGCAATCACTTTTCGCATCTGCGCAAGCACAAAAAAGACAAGGCGCATATTCTGTTATGCCGCCGGTATGACCACGAATCCATCGAGGATTTCATAGTCCGCTTCAACAAGGAAGCCTTGCAAATAGGCTGTGGGGAGGAGCTCACACGGGCAGCGTTCATTCACAATGTGCGCAACCCAGAACTCATGAAATGCCTCACAGGCAAAGACGGTATTCCGGAGTCCTGGGATGAACTCATCCACTCTGCGAAAATATATGCCTCCTCTGAGAAATCTTTCAACCAGATGCACGGCTTCCAACCGCAACACAATAATAATAATAGTAATAAACACAAGAACAAGTCTGTTTGGAGCCGCATCTCGGGCACCGCCGACGAGGGAAAATACTCCCCCGCGGGCGATGCCCGCCAACTCATCAGTACTAAACAATCGCGGGACCAACGTGGACACTCAAAGAAAAACCACGATTGGACCCCGCTAACAAAGACACCATCTCAGGTCCTGAAAACAGAGCAGGTCACGTTGAAAGAAGCCAACCCTCTGGGAAAACGAAGGAACGTGGACCGAAGCAAGTTCTGTGAGTATCACAACGACTTTGGTCACCTCACAGACAATTGCTATAGCCTGAAGATGGAGATTGAGGCCGCGCTGAAGTCGGGTCAGCTCGGTCACTTGGTATAAAACGTCCATCGCACTGGCAAGGGTAGCGCGGGTGACGAAAACCAGGGTGAGGGATCGCGAAAGAAAATCCGTGACCTCAACACTCATGCCGCCACACTCATCCCTCGTCATCACTGCAACATGACTAGGCGTGGCAAAAACACCCAGCACGGAAAGCGCACCCGTATACAACCACTTGATGACTCATGGAAAGAGGCCGATGTTCTCATGCCAAAAGTCAGAGGCGGCGCCTCCTGCACCGCCCCGCTCGTCATAACCGCAGTCTTCGGGCACTACCGCACACGGTACATGTTCCTAGACGGCGGCAGCAGCACCGATATTATGTACGAACAATGTTTCCAACAGCTGGATGCGGAAGACAAAGCGAGGCTCGTACCGGTCAACAAGCCAATCTCGGGTTTCATTCGCGAGACAATCATGCCGCGGGGCATGCTCTCCTTGCCGGTCACGTGGTCCGATGGCACCCGTGAACGCACGGAGATATGCGACTTCATGGTTTTGCCGGCCACCTCTAATCATGACATACTCTTGGGTCGGGAAGGCATCGTGCGCTTTAACGCCAACGCTTCAACGACGCAAGTGATGGTCGGCTTTCCAACCAAGAGAAGCATCGCCTTCATCAGAGCCAACAAAGACTGCCACACCACTGAAACCGCCAAGCCTCCAAAAATGGTCAAGACAAATGCCCGCACTGAGCCGGAAAAATGGGCGCTAAACCCTAAATTTCCGGAGCAAACGGTGGTCATTGGCCATGAAATCTCCGAGACCATACGCAATAACTTGAAACAGCTTTTAATCAGCAACATGGACGTCTTCGCGTGGCAACCGGCGGACATGGTCGGTGTCCCCTACGAAATAGCGGAACACAGGCTCAATGTCTATCGCTCCGTAGAACCAATAGTGCAAAAGAAGCGCAGCATGGGCCCGGAGAAAACAAAGGCCATGAACGAACAAGTCACCGAGCTGCTCAACGCGGGCATCCTTCGCCCCATCAGATATCAAACCTGGGTAGCTAATCCCGTCATGGTCGCCAAAGCCAATGGAGGCTGGCGCATGTGCGTCGATTACAAGGATATTAACAAGGCGTGTCCCAAAGATTGCTATCCTTTGCCAGAAATCGATCTAAAGGTGGACTCCCTCGCCCCTTATCGGTTCAAATGTTTCTTGGACGCATACAAGGGGTACCATCAGATCCAGATGGCTAAGGAAGATGAAGATAAAACAGCGTTCCGCACAGACGCGGGCATCTTCTGTTACACCAAGATGCCTTTCGACCTGAAAAATGCGGGCGCCACATACCAGCGCCTAATGGACACGGCCTTCATTAATGAAATCGGCGTACGGCTTGAAGTGTACGTTGATGACCTGGTAATCAAGAGCAAGGAAGAAAGTGACATGCTTCGGGACATCCAATAAACGTTCAATCAATTACGCAAAGTGCGCATGAAATTGAACCCGAGCAAATGTTCATTCGGGATGGAAGAAGGCAAATTTCTGGGCGTCATTGTAACGCGGGATGGTTTCCGCGCTAACCCAGAAAAAGTGCAAGCTATCGAAAGAATGCCTTCCCCCGCTTCCGTCAAAGAGGTACAGACGCTAATGGGCCGCCTTGTCGCCCTCAATCGCTTTTTGTCCAATTACGGCTCAAAGTCATTCCCGTTCGTGGACACTTTGAAGAACTGTTTAAAAAAGAGCAACTTCCGATGGACTCCAGAGGCGGAATCAGCATTCCGGGCAATGAAACAAT
The DNA here is from genome assembly GCA_030844895.1 of Ambrosia x helenae. Taxonomy (NCBI): domain Eukaryota; kingdom Viridiplantae; phylum Streptophyta; class Magnoliopsida; order Asterales; family Asteraceae; genus Ambrosia; species Ambrosia x helenae. The sequence goes on from CM061225.1 coordinate 25,501,710, forward strand.
GCTTAATGAACCTTCCGACACTAACAACGCCTCTTCCTAAAGAACCGCTCACACTCTACCTATCCGTCACGGAACGGGCGATAGGCGTGGTTCTAATGGTTGACCGCAAAGGCGTGCAAACACCAATTTACTAGATCAGCCGCACGCTGTTAGACGCAGAGACAAGATACACAATCATGGAAAAGCTGGTTCTCGCACTCGTCCATGCATCCCGAAGGCTGCGCAGGTACTTCCAAGGCCACCCGATAAACGTTCTCACGGACTATCGGATAAACGACATTCTCGCCAAACCCGAACTATCGGGCCGCCTGGCAAAATGGTCCATTGAGCTGGGGGAACATACGATCAATTACAAACCCCGGCCCGCAATTAAAGGTCAGGTCCTCGCGGACTTCGCTGCGGAGATACCTACGGACCAAGTCCAAGAATGCAAAGCAGAAGAATCACCCGCACCGGTACATGATCCGTCGCAAAAGTGGTCCCTATACACGGACGGGGCCTCTAATGACGACGGCGCTGGCGCGGGATTACGCCTCATCAGGCCAGATAAACATGAGTTCACATACGCCATCCGCCTCGACTTCAAAAGCACAAATAACGAGGCGGAATACGAAGCGCACCCGCAAGGTAACGGTCAAGTGGAACGGGCCAATCGCACAATAGTAGAAGGCATCAAAGCACGGCTCGGAACCAAGAGAACCGGGTGGGTAGAAGAAATCCCTCATGTCTTATGGGCCTACCACACCCTCACAAAAACTAGCAATGGTGAAACGCCATTTAGCCTGACATATGGTACCGAGGCGGTCATCCCCGCCGAAATAGGCTGCCCTTCCGCAAGAGTGTTAATGGCCGAAACAAGAGACAATGACAAGGAACTCCGATTGAACCTCGATTTATTAGAAGAGCGCCGCGATCTTGCTGCAATCAAAGAAGCCAAGTACAAAACACAGCTAGAGCGCTACTACAACAAGCGCGTCAAAGAGTCCGCATTCAAGATCGGGGACTACGTTTTCCGAAACAACGAGGCTTCCAAAAACCGAAAAACCCGGGAAACTAGCCCCTACTTGGGAAGGCCCATACAAGATACAAGAAATACTTGGCAAAAGCGCGTACGCCCTAGAAAGACTAGATGTCACGCCTATCCCGCGATCTTGGAACGTCGCGCAACTGCGACGCTGTTATTTGTAAAAATTTGTAAAATGGCTACACATGCCATCCTTATCAATGAAAAATGGTTTCCTATATCTGCACTTCTACTTGTCTTTTCCGCGCTAGGGTCTTCAAGACTTGGACAAAACCTTCGTCGGACCAACGCTGTTGACTATCAACGCCGTGCAAGTCTTCAAGACGCGCCTTGAGCACGTCGGACTTGCACAAACTGGCGTCAAACACAGCGCTCCATGGTCTTCAAGACAGGTTTACTTGCCGGACTTAACTGACGCGCGAAACGTGTATGCGTAGAACTTGTCTTCTAGACTTGTAATATACAAGTCGGACAAAGGAAGCGCACATCACATAGAAGCGAAGTCTATGGTCTTCTAGGCAAGGCAATCACGCGCCCAACTCGGACCCTCTGGCACAAGTCGTGCCACGCTACAGTCTTCAAGGCAAAAGTATTCACTTTGACGCCGGACTGTCTAGCCGGACGCGCGCCCTAATCTCTACTTACACACCGGGTGACGACTTGGTTTAATAAGTGCACAGAAGTTAGAGAGAGAAAAGTAAACACGATATAACAAACCACAAAATTTTTCATTAGCTTAAGGGAATTAAAAACCCTTTTCATATTTACATAAGTAATTACAAGACATGCAAGCGCCTACTCATCAGACAGTAGAAGGACCTTCGCCAGAAGCCTTCTTGCACATCTCCTCTTGGCGCCTTTGCTCCGCCTCCCGTGCAAGTTCATCAGATCTTTCTATGAAGTACTTGAGGGCAGCAGGAGGGTCCGCATTGCGATTACAGTCCGCAATCACTTGAAGGATGGGGAAGTCAATCTTCTCGAACTTGAGCAGCTCCGCCTCATATTCCTCCTTCAAAGGCTTCCCATAATGCTCCGCGAGGTGAATACGCCCTTTATTGTTGAAACTTCAAAGGCCGCCAAGAAGCCATCCTCATAACCCTCGCCATACCCATAGGCTTGGGGGCTGGCAGCAATTGCGGCAACCTGGTCGCCCAACTTGGGCTCCTGCCAGAATCTCTTAAAGACCTGCGGAAAAATCAAAGTTAGAAAATCAACATAATAAATACAAGGTTAACAATAAGAAAGGCATCAAGACTTACCCCATCCATCCCCTCAGTCATCAACCAGCGGATGGAGTCTTGCATCTGGGTCTGGACAGCAACCGCCTGATCCAACAGTTGCTGGGCCGCCTCACATTCCGTGACAGCCGCGGCGCGAGCCTGCTCCGCAGACTCGAGATCTTGCTCCAAATCCTCTTTGGCATTAAGGGTTTGGACCCTCTCCCGCTCCAGAAAAGAGACACGCTCGGTAGCCTTGATAAGATCAGCATCTTTGGACTCGAGCTCCTTGCGCTTCTCCACAAACAGAACAGTCCTCTCGGAGATGGCCTTACAAGTCTCTTCTAACTTCCGGGTAGTCACCCGCCCTTCCTGCTGCGCTTCGGCCAGAGTCTCCTTCAAGCGCATGATTTCAGCGTTGGTCTTCTTCCAAGACTCTGACCATTTGCGCCTATCCGCCACCGCCTCCTCTTTAAGCTTAAGAGCTTTAGCCTCTGCATCATGGGCGCGGCGACGGTACTTGGAAATTTCAGCTTTGAAGACAGCCTCTTTTTCCGCAAAGCCTGCCTTCTCCGCCTCCAAGTACTCCATATCACGTTGCACCGCCGCGTCCCGACGGCGCAACGAGTCCATCATAGACAGTTGAGTCGCTTGATTCACACACAAAGCGGCCATTAGTTTAGGGCGACTCAACGTATCCTGGTGTGTGCGCTCATAGGGAGGCACCACCTCACTCACGAACTCCTTCGCGGCCAGGGAGTTGGAGAATAATGTGTTCTCCCTAACCACCCAGCGAGGACGCCAGATGGCGTCGCCACCAGTCCAGCAAGAACCGTCATAGGCCCCGGACGGTTCCTTGCTGCCAACCCTCGAGGACTCGCGCCGAGTTTGGCGCGAGCCACTACCACCACCAGTGGCCCCTGCCCCCTGGAGTGCCCTCTCAAAACCATCAGTCTCATGAGTCACTCTGGGCTTCAACTTCACCGCACTCCTGCGCCTCCTGCTCCTTCAGTCGGCGGGCCTTCTCCTCCAAGAACTGTTGCTCTTGAAGGCGAAGACGCTCCGCCTCAGCTCGTTCTGCTGCCTCAGCCTTTCGCTTAGCTACATCGGCAGCCGCTATCTTCTCAGCCTCAGCCCTCCGAAGGGCTTCATCGGCCTCCGCCTGTTTGCGCGCCTCTTCTTCTTCCCTCCAGAGCCTTTCTTCCTCCACCCTAGCCGCCTCCGCAGATGGAGACGTAGGAGGAGGAGTAGGAACAATCTTTGGTGCAACTGAGAAGGGAAAACAAAACAGGTTAAAAGAAAGACAAAGGCAAAAGTACATAGAAAAATAACGAAGAAGATTTTACCAGGCGCCTTCTTCTTGATCAGCTTTTGAAACAAAGGCTGACGAGTAGGGGCAGCGCCAATGCCCACTGAAAATATCGGCGCAACCCCCTCCTGTGCCCCACCACCGGCAAAGGGAGACTTCCCCTTGCTAGCATCCTCAGATGCTCCCTTGCTAGCAGCGGCACCGGTAGCACGTCTCTTCCTCTTCTGCAACTTAGACAAGTCGTCCTCGTCCTCATCCTCGGACGCGGGCCCGTCCTTCCTGCGGCGCCGACCCTTGATGACTTCTCCCACTGAAACGGAAGAATCCGAGTCAGAAACAGGCACCTTCACTGAATACTTATGCTTTACGGAGCGTGTTTCCAACAACCACGCCCCGCAGACGCCTTCAAGGGTTGCACAATCTCTATTGAGGAATCAGAGTCATTGCCAAAAATACTAATGAGTAAAGGATTGATACTAGACTCACCAGTCGCATAGAAAGGCCGTGGCGCGCTCACGAGGTCCGGATAGTAAAACCGGTCAACGAACGCCTCCAAACAAGAAACTTGGCCCTCCGCCAGTGGCCTCCACTTAACGCCCTTCTCCTCGAGGGCATCAAAAAACTGGAACTTGCTCACACCTAAAGCAACAAACAGTTAGAAACATTACAGCAAAAGCGTGGGAAATATAACAGATTACTTACCCTCCGGAGCGATGTAGGGCTCCTTGCCCTCGCGGAGATGAAGCCGGCTCATCCCCAAAAGGAAAAAGATTCCCTCTGTCAAGTTCTTAAACTCCAACTTAGTGGCGTTGGAGGTAAGGGTGATGAACCAGGGCTGATGCTTATAATCCTTGGGCACAGCCATGTCCGCCACACGTTGCCCGTCCGCGATCACTTTCCAGGGCAAACGGATAGGGATTACACCCCTCTTCACGAAGAAGAACTTCTCCTTCGCCCAATGTAGAGACTTGGGGTTGTGGGTGGCCATCGGCGGCACCCTAGGGCGTGGTTTGAATGAGAACCACATCTCATCACGCGCCAAAAAGTAAAAGACGTTGAACTTCTCCACAGTTGGTTTAACGTCAAGGGCGCGGCAGGACGCCTCGAAGTGCACTAACCTCAGCATCCCGAAGGCGGTTAGTTGAGTAGGCCCAACGCCATACTCCACCAACGTGTCAATTTGGAAGCGGGTGCACGGCAAACGAAACCCACACTTGGTGAAGTGGGCTTCGTACAAGGCCAGCCGGTCACTCCCGGCGGTAAGGATAGTATCCGCCGGAGATGGCAACACAGGCTCCCACTCTGGCAAGATGTCATACATCTTGCAAAATTGATCGAAGGATTTCTGACTCCAAGCACAGTATGTGTTGGTCATCAGTTTCCTCTCTTTTTATTTTCCCCTGCTCAACAATTACCTCCTCCTCCACTTCCTCCACCACCGGGTCTTTCCTCGGACCCTCGCCGGAGGGGGATTGACCCTCAGACAACTCAGACATTACTCAAAGAGAAAATGAGAATGTATCGGAATCTGGGAAAATGACCGGAAAAATTGAAGATCAACCGGAAAACTTGAAGATTGGCCGGAATCTTCAAGAAAAACTCTGATCAGAAGAACTCTGACGAAAAAGAGAAGAAAATAGGAGGAATCAGACGGGAAATAAGCCCAAACTTTGAAGTTTCAACAATGAATCTTCAAGATTAGGGAGATCTTTGAAGATTAAACAGAAACTTCGACAAGACTCGCCGGAGAATAGAGAGAGAGAACAAGAGAATATGAAGAAGCAAATGAACGTGTAACCGTTCAAGGATACATGCGTGATCCTTATATACCCACTGCATTTATGGTAGTGGGACCCACATGAGGAAAGCAACCGTCACAAACTTTTCAAATTCGAAGGCCAAGATAACGACACGTGTCATACGCGCCATCAAACGGCCAGGATCAACGTAAGGAAACGATCCGGCACACCACTCGCCAGATGAATGCCACGTGTCAGCAGATGTCACCATTGTGAAAGCTGTCAAACGCGTGACTACTCATGCGTCTGACAAAAGGCACGTGCAAAGCGACACGTGGCACAACCTTATCCACCAAGACAACAAGAGAGGCGCGTGGCGGCACGCGCGCCTGACACCAGATGAAAATTGATCACAACAACACAATGATGTGACAACCAACAGTCAGCACAACAGACGAGGACCTGACCCGTCAGAAACCATTAAAGCTTCCATCAGAAGCAACTGATCATTCGACTTCCAGGCGCATTAACTCAAATTTATGAGAGACAAATTGAATGCCAATGATTTCAAATTTATTACAACTCCAGACCCGCATTCAATTCCACGGCGCAAACTTGACGTAAAATTAGAAAAGACGTTCCCCGCTCAACTCCTTCACAGGTCAAGGCGGAACACGTCTTCCTCAGCGCAAATTTGACGTAAAGTCAGAAAAGACGTTCCCCGCTCAACTCCTTCACAGGTCAAGGCGGAACACGTCTTCCTCAGCGCAAATTTGACGTAAAGTCAGAAAAGACGTTCCCCGCTCGACTCCTTCACAGGTCAAGGCGGAACACGTCTTCCTCAGCGCAAATTTGACGTAAAGTCAGAAAAGACGTTCCCCGCTCGACTCCTTCACAGGTCAAGGCGGAACACGTCTTCCTCAGCGCAAATTTGACGTAAAATTAGAAAAGACGTTCCCCGCTCAACTCTTCACAGGTCAAGGCGGAACACGTCTTCCTGCGCGCAGATTTGACGTAAAAGCAATAAAGACGTTCCCCGCCCAATCCCCACGCAAACTAGGGCGGGAAACGTCCACACAAGCAGACCAAGAGTCATCAGAAGCAGATGAGCTGTCATCCGCGACTCGATATTTTGAGTCTAGCGCTCCACCTACTCTCCATCAAAGAGCAGGAGAAGCCCTAGACTAGGGGGACTTGAAGGGATAGGGAGCCTAATCCAAGGGGAAAAGGCATCCCTATCCCCATAAATACAATTACCCGCGCCAGACTCTGGCATCAGCGTGCGACCAACATAAAATGTGGTGCAGCGCGCGACTTAACCTACTAACAAACAGAGGTCAACACCTGATAAGCGCGTGCGGCCACGCGCGACATCTTCTCTTATCACCTTTGGTACGAGGTACGGAAGATAATGAAGGGAAGATTCACAAGGATCTCTGGCAGAGTACGCACCAAGGAAAAGACGACAGGTGGCAAGAGTGGTCCAACTACCACAGAAGAGGATGGCGACGTGACTGTTCCCATGCTTCCACTGTCATCAACAGTGACATCAGACATCCCCTGCCGACGCCAGAAGCATGGTCAACGACTGTAGCAAGGACAGGGGCGCCGCCCGCCAATCAGGGCTCGCCACGTGTCCGCATCAAGCAACAACCATGCTGCGAGATGACGTCATCCACAGTGATATGCTTTTCCCGCCATTTTCATGGGAAGCTTGGACCTGAATTTGGGCCGGGCCCAAACAAGGATAACTTCTCATGGGCTCCTCGGCAAAGCCCATGAGTTCTCCTATAAATAAGGAAGGACATTTCCTTGCAAAAGGATCCGAAATTACTCATTGCAACCAAACATTACTCTTGTAACTCTCTTTATTTGTTCATTAATAATATTCCGGCTAGTTACAGTGGACGTAGGTCATTCCTTGACCGAACCACTTACATCTTGTGCTCCTATTCACGTAACTCACACACACATTTACACTCTTTATTATCACCTGGGTTTAACCAAGAGGATTGGGTAAAGGATTAACCCTGACGAACATAGGTATAAACCATACGGTAATTAGTCATAATCACCGTGATACTTATTGTTTCTTCACATGTCACATAAATAATGTTAGCTCGCTCATATATGAATTTACATCATAGAACAGTATTATATCAGAGTGTAAATTTGCATGAGAATTAATTGATAAAAATAGTTTTATATTGAACACATCTGTATTGCTATATGATATTAGGAGTTAATGGCTAAAATTGTTTCTAAGGTTTTGGCCAGTTTTGTTACATTAGTCTAAAATATTTTTTTTTCACATCTAGTTCTTTCAGGTTTACGTTTTATTGCTAAATTCGTCTCTGACACTTACCCCACTTAAATTATGTCGTTAACTTTAAGGGTATTTATGTCTTTTTGCCTGCCCCTTTTGAAACCCCTTTTCTTCCTCAGACACACCACACACTTCCCAAAATATAGAGAAAAGTAGAGAGAGAGAGAGAGAGAGAGAGAGAGAGAGAGAGAGAGAGAGAGAGAGAGATAGAGAATAAAGGAGAAAGAGATCAGATTAGTTTTCTAATCGACAATCCGAGGAGGCTCACACCACCGATGATGAATGATGGCGGCTCACGGTGGTAGACAGAAGACTGGTCCAGGTTGTGGTTTTGTACAGCGAGAGTGATGATGTTAGCCTCATTGCAGATCACTTATTAAACAAAGTAAAATCCAATATCCCTTTTCTTTGATGGTGGTTGGGTTTCGGGTTTTAGAGATAGTTAATGACGGTTGGTTATTGTGGAGGTGGTTACGGGCGACGATGGTGGTTAGGATGATGATAGTGTGGGAGTTTTTATTGTGAAGATTGTGGTGGTCATATGTGATTGAGGACTGAAGGTTGTAGAGATTGCTGTAGATAGGTTTTCTCGTGGTGGTCGTTTAGGATAGGTTGGTCTCGGTAGTGGTGGTCCCAGCAGATTAGGGTCGTGGGAAGTGGTGTTGAAGGCCAACGGTGACAGGGATGGTGGTCGTGAAGGCTGACAGAGACGAGGGTGGTGGTGGTTTGCTCATGGATCGGATATGGTGGTGGTCATATCGTCAGATAGTGGTGGTTTTCGTGGTGGCTCGGGGCTGTGGTAGTCGTGGTGGTTGGTAGTGTTGATTCCGCGAGGTTTTCAAGTACCCGGTCAAATCAGGGGTACAATTTCGTTTTAGTCTTGGTCTTGGTGGTGGTTTTGGGGTAAGGCAAAAAGACAGAAATACCCCCTAGAGTTAACGATAATATTTAACTAGGGTTAGTGTCAGGGACGAATTTGGCAACAAAAAGTAAACCTGAAGGATGCAGATGTAAAAAAAAAACACTATTTTGGACTGATTTGGCGAAACTGGCCAAACCATAGGGACGATTTTGACCATTAACTCTGATATTAGGGTAAGTATTTTATTGAACACAAAATAAGCACGCGTGTCTTCCGATAAAAGGATTGAGATTAAAAGAGAGCTGAATAAAAGTTGCGGCAGGCGGATGGATGTGTTTGTAAATAGAGTAGATGCTAAGTCTTCAAATTTCTTGTATAAGTCAAGGGCCCTTAAGCCCTAATAAAATATGTAAACTGATTTTTTAAATGACGATTAATGTTATCTTAATAAACATAACATAAATATAGTATTAGAATGACATGGTTAGGATCAAATACACAGTGAAAGAAAATCAGGAAGTTATAGGAATGGTATCAAACGGAGTCTGATTGAATCATTCAAACGGCATTGGAATCGTCTTATCGAACCCTACGATCTTAGTTATTAGGTTTTTGATTGTTTTGGATTTTTAGCTTGTAGTTTTTTGAATTTGTGTTACATCATTGTATCTTTTATGTTGCATTGTGTCTTTTCTTTATTTCCGTCATTGTGTCATTTTTCCTCAGTACCGTGTTATATTTATTGGCATTGTGTTATATTTTGTGACTCATTGTGTTATATTTCGTGATCCAATGTGTTTTTTGTATCCTTCTCACTCTTCTAATTTTTGTTACATTATGTAGGATAACTTGGCCCTAGAATAACATACTGTAATAGCTAGTCCATGATTTGTGAAACTCGCATAGCATTCTAAATTGCAAATTGTTTGATCACCTCTTCACAATTTATAATCTATAGGATTTCGTAATAAAAACTGGCAAAAAGCGTTATAAAATAAAATAATCATAAATATAATTTTAAAAGTTTACATATTTTAATTGCATGCAATAAAAAAGTTCTTAAAATATCAGCCTTCACGTTTGACCATGATTAGGTCTATATAAAGGTGGCAGAATAGGTTGGTTGTTAGTTCAGGATGAGTTTGAGTTAGGATGAATTTGGGTCAGGATGATGTCACTTCCTTACCGTGTGCGAAATCCATGGTAATGACTTCTTGCAAGTAAATTATACTTGATCAAATAAAATAACATCTTGATTCATTGATATATAATCCAGGTCACTATCCCAGTGGACAATCACCATAAGCTTCATAATTAGATATAGTACACTCCACAACGCACAATGACTTACCGGTACAAGTAGCTGGAGACGAAAGATGCTCACACTACTCAGCTAGAATTCTCTTATTATTTATACGAGAATTAGGGTTTGGCTCTTGATGTATCTTTCAGCACATTTTAAGAATGCCTAATCGATTAAATCGAATTTGCGATAAATCCGAGATTCGATCAGTTGTTTCCGGATGTATCACAGGCTTAAATACCCGAAACCTCTGATTTTGGCAACCCGTCAATTGAGATTTAGGTACTAAAACCATATGCCAATGAGGCGGGAAACCACTTAACTTTAAGTTGTTAATGTTTATATCATCGTGCCTAATTTGAAAGGATTTTAAGGCCTACCGGTATGTCACTTGTAAGACTAATTATCATTTGCAATTTAGGTTTTAGGAAATCAGACAATCCACTGATGTACTATCATTTTTTCTTTTTCTTATAGCAAAAACTCATTTTTGATTTTTTTTTGTGTTTTCTGGAATTTTCTACCCCTAAAATTCAAATGATTTGGTAAATTTTTTTGGCAATTTGGTAGTCAGTGTGGACATTAGTAATAACCGGATCTCTAGTGATTGCTATGGGAGTTACACTATCAATAAGAAAATGGAGGTGATAAGAAAATGCAAACCTTAGTCACGCATGTGTGTTGATGGATCCATTGAAGAACCTGGAAACAATAACTTGACGTAGCTACCTAATTCGGCTTCACAGGTTGCAGGAAACACATGTGACGACCTCCCATAAATTGATATCTAACCGTTGCGTGTGACCACCATTGACAGAATCACTTAGGCCAATGAGATCCACCTTATCGCCATTAGGGTACCATAAACCTTCGGACGGTAACCCTTTAGATAATGAAGGAACCGTTCTACAACAATCACCCAACCCACTCTTATTCATTACCGACACCCGTTGTTAAGTCAGAACACTGGGTCATGATTTTAATCTTATCAGACATTTCTGTGCTTTCTTCTTTCTCAACAAAACTCCCTCCTTTGATTGGCCAAGGTTACATATCCTCCAAAAATGTTCTGATCAAATTATCGGAGCGATATGTCACCCATTGTGTGCTATGATGCCCCACTGTCAAATCAATGATTGCTGATAGTTCATCCTAGAACACCCTGCACACTCGGTCAAATATTAGTTCTGGAGAGGGATCCAGGCCTTGATGGTCGTTAGTCGGCCTAGGTCATCAATCAGTGGTAGATCCATCCACCTACCGTGAGGAGTTGAAGTAGGATCACCTGATGTGAACCCTTAGAAGAATTTACAGATTTAGCTCTCCAAACCTGCTTGATTTTATCTTTGAAAATTTTTGGTTTTGCAGGTTTGGGTTTGGCCTTAGGCTGTGCTTTTGAACTATCCTTTGTACTAGCCTTGGGGTTTGTATTAGGCTTTGAGACCTTAGGTTTTACAACCTTCCCAGTTTTAGGCTTTGGAGTTTCAACAACAATTCTTTGTTTTCTTTTAAAAGGGTTTGGTCTTCCATTTTGATGATAATTATCATGAAAATGTCGGTTAGGAGAACCAAAATAATTTTTGTTGTTGTTTGTTGGGGTTCATAAGTTCTAGCTTTCATTTCTCTCAGATAGGGACAATGAGATCTTATGTGTCCTACCTCCTTGCATTCAAAGCATGACCTCCACTCTTCATATTATTAAGGTTCATACTAAGAATACCCTGAGCTATGCTGAGAAGATCTCGGGCTAGAACTTCCAAATCTAGTGGTACTTAAGGATGCTTCATGGTCATGAGATCTAGGTGCACCATATCTTTGATCTTTTTGTTCAAAATGCTCAAGATTTGAGTGGTTTTCAAAATGTTGCACCTGATACGTACCTCTAGATTTGAAAAACTTAAATTCTTTAGTCTTGGGAACATACTTATTCTTCCCAGACTTTTTCTTTGGAACCTAATTGATTTTATTAGATTGATTATGTTGGTTCTGTTGATTTTGGTGATTTTTTGAGGAGCAGCTTGTAGTTTTACCAACTGAGGTTTACCATTCTGCCTTTTGACTTTGGGTTGAGGATCATATTCAGTGTGATTTTCAAGTGGAATAACTGGTTTTAATCTTAAACCCGGTCTCTCAGATTCCTCATCAAAATCAGAATCAGGATCACATGCAATGTGATTTTCTAATGGGATCATGTTCTTATGACCAAGCCCTAGTTTGCTTTCCTCCTCATCACTTACCTCATCATCAGTTTCAACTAAACAATAGTTGTCATCTTTAACAACTTCTGCTTTCTTGATTTCAGCTCGATCAGCAACAAGAGGTGTTGTGACCTGAAAATGAGTGATTTTGGTCTCCTCCGGTGACTTCGAGTAATTGACACGTAGAGGTGGAGAAACAACTTTGTAACCTAACCCACTCACACTTTTCTCAGTTATCTGATCTAACACATATTTGGAGTTGAAGTAACTATCAAGCTTCTTCTTTATGGCATCATAGTCACATTGTGTTGTTGCTAATGCTTTCTTGGTTTATTGCAAATCAGTGAAGTAGTTGTTAATTGCATCTTGTTTGTTTAAAACTGTTCGTTTAAGCTCACTAACATCTTTCTTTAACAACAAAACCGTTTCTTTAAATTCTTTTTCATTCTTTTTCAGTGCTACATTAGCATCAGTACATGACCTCAAGTTACACACCAGACTTGTGCTGTGTTCTTTGACCAATTCTAGCTTAGCTTCATATTCTAAGAATTTAGCACAGACAAGCTTAGAAGAGTGAGAACTTACCTGAGTATGCTGCTCAGTCTGATTTCGAGTTGTCAAAATTGGAGTATCAGTATCTCTTTCCTCTATCTTTTCTTCCTCCGAATCATCCTTTCCAGATGTTGAACACTCTACATCTATGTTTCTGGTTAACTCAGAACTTCGTTCATAAGTAGATGACTCACTCTCTTCACCCGACCGGTCTTCATAAGTCATTGAGTTTGAATAGGAGCTCTGACTTTCCTCACTTGAACTCTCATTTGCTCCACTGCTTTGTTCTTCTGAATTCCGAGTAGCGTCCGGGGATTATTCTTCATCCCGAACTCTTGTAATCCCTTTACACCCTTTATCCGCATGTTCAACCGATGCTTTGACTAAAACTGTATTTGCCGAATCCTTGTTACGGCTTCCGGTTTCCTCTTTGCTCACATGGATCCTTTGGATGCTATACGACTGATTTATAGACGTGGCGAGTCCCCACAGATCTATTATGTTAACCTTTTGTTGATGTGGAGTTTGAAAGAATGGATCATATTTGCCAATCGGTCGTATGTCTTTAGCACGAATGATTTGGTTAAAATAGTTTCTTGATTTATTAGGATAGGACATTTTAGAGGTTTAGTTAATAAATCAACTCCAGTCAATGAAAGTCAAACTTTGGTCAACTCAGATTTCGATTTTAAGTGAGAAGTCAACCTTGGTCAATGAGAGTAAAACTTGGTCAACAAAATTCAAACTCAGTGAATGAAAGTCAAACTCAATCAAAGAAAGTCAACTCGATCAACACAAGTCAAACTTGGTCAACAAAAGTCAAACTTGGCGAACAAAAGTCAAACTCGGTGAAAGAAAGTGAAACTCAATCAAAGAAAGTAAACTCGGTTAATAGAAGTCAAACTTGGTCCACAAAAGTCAACTTTGGTCAAGATGGTCAAATTTGGTCAAAGGCAGTCAAATCTGGTCAAAGATAGTCAACTAAGGTCAAAGAATGTTAACTTGGTCAAAGAAAGTCAACTAGGTGTATGAAAATTTTCAGAAGTGTGAGTCTCATACACCTGAGGTTGCATAAGTATGAAACATGCTTATGAAGTCACACTTATGAGGGAACAAGTATGAATAACCAGTATGGAAGGACAAGTTTGAGGAACCCATATTAGGAACAAGTATGAAGCTGATACGTGTAAAAGTGAAGGCTTATGAGGCTGATACGTGTTCAAAAATCACATGTATGAGTTTATACGCGTCCAACTCTAAGGCTTATGATGTTGATATATGTTCAACAGGCACACGTATGAGTTCATACGCCTGACAAGGTGCTCATACGCCTGATAAGATGCTCATACGACTTAACTGCTGAGTTTCCTTGTTTTTGACGAAAATGAAGGTATTCAAAGCTTGCAGAACAAGTTTTTTGATCTTGACTTGTTTTTATCAATCAAATGATCAAGATTTATGCGAGATATGATTTCTAATAAATTTCGAATGCCCAAATTGATTCAAAAAATAACAATTATAATACAAAATTATGAAAAACTATGATGAACACCAAACTTATGGGTTTTATGCAAATTCTCAGATCTAATCAAAATTAACGTTGTTTAACACCTAATTTTGATTCAATAAGTTTCCAAAACACTTTTCTAAGATAAAACAACGATCAAATAATAAAAAACAATCCAGGTTAGTGATTTCAAGCCAAAAACCACAATATTCATAAACTTGAAATTTTTCCCAAAAATCTCAAATCTGATCTGTTTTGATTGAAATTTGATGTGGTTTTGGTTGAAATTAGTTTCTAAACATGAATCCACAATCAAGTCAATGATCAAAACATCAAACACATCCCAAAATCAATGAAAACCATGTTTTATGCACTAAACGGGACAAAATCAGTTTTCTATGAACAATTGCCTAAGGACTTCCAGATCTGATGCAAAATCTCTATAACAATGCTCATGATATGGGCCGTAGCTCTGATACCACTTGTAGGATCAGATTCGGACAAGAAACGAGTATCACGCGCTTATCGGATTAAAGGCGGAATCAATAATCCGGTTAGTTGTTATAGGTGAGTGTTAGTGAAAATGATAATAATATGGAGAGCACACATGCATAAATACACACTTAAGGGCTGCACTTGTTTAATATGGCAAAAGTTCTCAAAGTTGGCTAAGGCATGGGGTATTTATAGGACTGTCTCATACGCCTGCAAGCATGCACAAGTATGAGACTCATACGCGTCCCTTGTCTAGGCGTATGAAGCTTCATACGCATAAGACTATCCTAAAATTCCCAAAATATCCCTTGACCTCTAAAATACAGCCCAATAACATCTAAAACATACATAATAATGTCTACGACTATTATCGACCTATCACTATACACGAAGTGCACTAACAAGAACAATAATCAGTTAATATTGTTAGTATCTAGGATACTGAACTTTACTTGTTGTAACACCCCAACCGATGGCGGAAACATCGAGGTGTCACGTAAGAATGAGTATACAGTAGCACATGGTAACCAAATTTTAATTGAAATAAATTTAAATTGCAAATATCCAAAAATAGAAATACATAAAGAGTTTTAATGTGGAATTCTAATACATCATAAACATCAAGCAAGCATAGACTTCATATTGTCTTCATGAAAATACTCTAATCTTCATGCATCATTATTTCCTGTTGAGTTGTAAAAATGGGGGGGGGGGTTAACTAGAAGTTGGTGAGAATACATAATCCATGTTAAGCAAAAAGTTTAAGTATAAAAGTTTAGCAATTCATATGTCTATCGTAAGTTTAAGTCTACATGAAATAGCATAATATGTTGAGTCGACATAATCAAACCTCCGACTAGTTTAGGTCCATCCCGTCATCTACGGTTCACCTTAGTAATATGTTGGAACGATAACAATCACCCACGCTACCTATGTAGAAGGTACGCGTATCTGGGTGGGGTTGTCAATCCAATAGATCTATTATTGAGTATCGCCGGCTTGGCCATAGCTAATGATTATGTAATGTTGAAAGTCATTGAAACTCGTTGAAACTGTTGTAGTCTAATTCATGAGGCAATAAAGTTTACAACTAGACATGCATGTTGAATTGCTTAAAATGTTGCAAGTATAAAGAATCGCATAAACATGGTTACGTAAACTCACCTTGGTATAGTATTAGGTATTGAGGAATAGTATGAGTGTAGCCCAATAGATTGCCAAGTATTACCCTATGTATAAGGCAACAAATAAGTCTATGTCTATCTAGTCTACAAGTATATTCTAGGGTTTCGATTTGGGGATATCTAATTGTTGAATTTATAATAAAATGTTTAAATAAATAAAGGGAAATTTGATAATTAAATAAATGAAAGTCTTTTTATAAAGTTTGAATTTAGGATGTTCACAATAATGTGTTTGAAGTATAAAAATAATTTTTATAAAATTATTTTCTTTAAAATAGATTTTTAAATCTATTTATTACAATTTGCCAAAATTTAACTTTAATATTTAAAAATACTAAAATTAAAGAATTATTATTTTAAAAATTATATTTCTGTTCTAAATATTTAGAAACAAATTGTATAAAATTTTGGTACAAAAATATTTAAAATTGAATTTATTATGATTTAATTATGATTTAATTATGATTAAAACTAACAAAAATTGCTTAAAATATAAAATAAATGATTTTTCAGAATTAAAAATCATTTCAGTAAAGTTTATCATTGTACAAACTCAGGATAATTTTTGTGGAAATTTATAAAATTGTTTTGATATTTTAGTTGAATTTTATAAATATAATAGAATAAAATTGATTTAATTATTATATATATTAAATAAATTAATTTCAGAAAACTAAAAATTGTAGGTAGAACATTTATATCAGATTAGTTAAAAATAATTTTTTTATAATTTATAAAAGGGTTTTAATAATTAAAAACAAATTTATAAAAGTGTATATATTATATATAATTATTTTATTGTTAAAGGGAATTAATGAAAAAAGGGCCAAAAAGATTGCCACTGCCGGGACTCGAACCCGGGTGGCTTGGGAAGCTAGCATCAGTCACAACCACTTGGTCCAGACCAGTGGTTGTGATTATTTCAGTTTTAATTAAATTAAATACATTATGCTAAAACAGTTTATCCCCAAATCAAATGTTTCGAGCCCTTGATTTAGCAATTGACTGATTCACACATCAATAGCCCAATTAATCTTAGGGCTATTGATGTGTGGATGCCGATGAACAAAACCCACTGGAATAATTAAACTTACAACGTTGTTTCAAGCTCGATTGATCGGTCAAACCAATTAGTCAAACTGCGATCGACTGAACAAGAACAGAGTGTTTATGTGGAGAATTGGAGGTTGAGAAAGGAGTATTGGCGAGTTGTGAAGGCTCGAGAATGTTCAATTTATAGGGTTAAACACTGGATCGAAGAAATGGTAAGGATTGACTAAGCATTAAAGGTTAAACGCGTAATTGGTTAATTGGTTATCTATTGATTGATAATTAACGTGTTGATGAGTCACTGATGGCCGATAATCATGTATAGTTGCCAATAATATGCAAATCACGAGTTAAGATGATTGATTATGGCAACTCGCGTTCCACAGTTGACTTTTCAAGTCAACTGTGAAGGATTTCAATCAAGAATATAACTATAATGCATCAGCTTTGAACAGATGTGAAGTGCCAGCCCAGCTGGTTTGTGTGTGAGTGTTGTTTGGGCCGGTCTTGGGCGCGGGTTCGATTCCCGGCCCAAGCGTTTTATTTTTTGTTAAATATCCAACAAATAACCATATATATATAATATATATATATATATATATATATAGTAGGGTTTCTAAAATGCGACAAAAATAATTAAATGCCAACAAAAATACTGAAACTTGTCGTTTTATTAATGATGATCGTGTAACGTACAATTTTAAATGCGTAATGTTACACTTGTGATCCATGATTTCGGATCACAAAATTGACCCCTAACAGTATAGCATCGGTTCAGTATAATTAGGGGTGCAAATGAGCCGAGTCAAGCCTGAGCTCGACCAGGCTCGAGCTCGAGCTCGTTTAAGTCATGAAAGCTCGAGCTCGGCTCAATTCAAGTTTTGTTCCTAAAGCTTGAGCTCGGCTCGAAGGTAGGTTTCCAAGCTCGAGCTCGGGCTCGGCTCGTATATTAGTTATTAATTATTTTATGTTAATTGCAATACTTATTTTATATATAATTTGGTTATTTATTCATAGTTTTATAAATATTAATTATTATATTTAAATACATATTTAATATATTAATTAAAATTTATATATATAGTGGGCTCGCGAGCCGGCTCGAGCTTGATAAACAAAGCTCGAGCTCAGGCTCGGGCTCGTTTAGGCTCGACTCGTTTTTAGCTTTTTTCAAGCCGAGCTCGAGTAGCTTGGCTCGTTTGCACCCTAGGTATAATACCACTAATCTATTCACACGATCATTTTATAGTATATTATTATTAAAAAAATTAGAACACAATAGTGAAATTTTCTTATGTGATTTGATGGAAATTTAACATATGCAAGACACATAAATAATATATATAATAGTATTAAGTGTTCAGATCAGGTGTTAGTTTTACTCAAGGGTCGTTCTAATTAAACCCCCCAAACTTCTAATTAAACCCCTTAAGCCAGCTGTCTCGCTTAGGCCTAAGAGAGGCGCCTGGAATATCGTTTTCAGAGGATCTTAAGCTTTATGTCTAATCTGGCAGTCAGGCGCCTCGCTTTGGCCAAATTGAGGCGCCTGACTGCCTGATTAGACATAAAGCTTAAGATTCCCCTGAAAACGATATTCCAGGTGCCTCGCTTAGGCCTAAGCGAGGCGGCTGAGAGTTTGATTAACCCTGATTAAACGTAAAGCCTGATACTCTCTCGAATTAATTACCCAGGCGCCTCGCTTTAGCCTAAGCGAGGCGCCTGGTCCCATCAGATTTTGGCTATAAATTCATTCGATTTCATTAGGTTTCATTATAAACTCGTTCGATTTCAATTCTTTGTCCACAACATATATAACATGTCGTATTACGACTTTATTTTTGGTGATTCTTACGACTCTAATAATAATAATAATGTCGAGGAGGGGTTGTCATATAATGTCGAGCAGGGTCCGTCATATAATGTCGGGCAGGGTCGGTCTAGTAGTGTCGAGGAGGGTCAGTCTGGCATTCGTTACCGTGACAATGCGGTAGAACTGGACTTGAATACATAGTGGAAGGACCCGTATGAATTTGAAGACGAGCCTAGTCAACCTGCCTACTGTTATACTTACGACGCTAACGGTGGTGATGACACATTTGAAGAACAAGACTGTACGCACTATGAAGACAGCGCTGTCTATGAGAAGCGGGTAGAAGATCAGGAGGAAGGACCTAACCCGTTCAACCTTTGGTTCGAGACTGAACGGGCATTTTCGACACGCGTTGAGTTGGTCGATTGGGTACATGATACGGGAATGGCAAATGGTGACGTCATAGTTATAAAAAGATCGAAGAAAAGAGGAGAACAGTTCGTGAAGGTATATATTTCAGTCACTATTGTTTTTAAGATATTAACAAATGCATATTTTATAAATTGTTATTTAAAAAGCAACAATAAACATAGCTTATAAACTAATTACTAAAAACACGTGTTTTATCATTGGTCAAGGTTAATTCCCTACGGGTGCACCAGTGGTTTTCGGGTCACACACCTTTAGGATTACGTTTCTCCTTTGCTAAGAGTATTGTTAATTTTTAATTAATAAACTTTCTTATAATTATTTATTTAAAAAAATTATAAAAAAAACTTATTTTCTAATAAACTTATTTTTGTTAAGGTTGTATTTCAATGCACTCTGGGGGGGGGGGGGGAGCATAAGAGTGTGGCTTTGGTGAGGAAGACGGGTAGCAAAAAAATTGGCTGCCCGTTTAAGTTGACAGGGGTGTTTGAATCTCAGACACGGGTTTGGAGGTTAAAGGTGAAAAACCCGACGCACAACCACACTCCCTTTGAACACTTAGAGGGTCACCCGTATGCTAGAAGGCTTTCTGTGGATGACAGACAACTGGTTGGGGAGATGACAGAGAATGATGTTCCCAAGCGTAGCATCTGGAGAATGATCGTTTCAAAGAACCCGGAGAAAAAGACTACCCTGAAAGATATACACAATGCGGCTCAGATGATGAATGCTGGAAAGGGAGTCATTCCCAAAGGTGCAATGGAGCACCTCGAATACTTTATGACGGAGAGAGGATTCACCTACTACACGCGTGCGGATGAAACCACGAAGGCTCTCACGGATATTTTGTTCGTTCACAAACATTCACATACTATGTGGTGCGCATTCCCGCATGTGCTGATGATTGACGCCACCTACAATACAAACATGTACAATATGGCGTTTGTTCAGGTAGTGGGTATGGCGTCGACAAACCAGTCGTTTTCGATTGCCCATGCGTTTATTTCTTCTGAGAGGATTGATAACTACATTTGGCTGTTGGAGAGGATAAAGTCTATGTTGGACAAATGTATGGAGCCGCGAGTGATTGTGACAGACAGGGACCTTGCGCTAATGAACGCGTGTGATGTGGTTTTCCCAAAGGCGTACAAGTATCTATGCCGGTTTCATATCTCGCAGAATATCAACAGGAATAGCAAGAAGGAGTTCACGGATAAGGAGTGGAAGGAATTTGTTCGAATGTTTTGGTGGCTGTGTGACTCTGCGACGAAAACCCTATACGAATACAATTTGGGGCAATTTCA